>OX421286.1:7132980-7687104 GCA_949125355.1 Agriopis leucophaearia
TACCCGGGTCCAACCGGTCCGGGTCCGGGTTGGTAGCCAACCGTAGATCTATTCTGTATAAAAAAATAAAATAAAAAGTTCAAAAACAATGACGTAAATAGTAGATTGTTTACCTAGGGAGCAAACAACTATTTTAAAGGCGAGAGTGTTTCTTTGAATCCAGAGGGTAGAGAAGGATTCTAGAGTAGAATCCTGAGTGCAGCGAGGGATTCAAAGTTACTCGAGCTTAAAATAGTTGTTTGTTCCTGAGGTGGACACTCTAGTTTTTATCACCCTCTATGAGAAAATAAGTGCAGATAATATTCATAAGAATGAATAAGAATACAGTACGTATATTTAAACTGGACTTACGTTTATGGAAACTGACGTGGTTTTCACACATTTTATTTATATTACACGGGAATTACTCACGTAAGATTAGGCCGGATACTCCGACTATAGTTCCGACGCGCGCGGCTGCGTCTCGCTTTGCCGCAAAGCGAGACACAGCCGCGCGTGCGCATTCACCTTGATAAAGACCGGCGTATGCGGTTGAAACTATAGTCGGAATATCCGGCCTAATCTTACGTGAGTAATTCCCGTGTAATATAAATAAAATACGTTTATTTATTTAATTCTCACTATTGGACGACACACTATTTTTTTATAAAACTAAGTAAACTTCGAACGTGATCTGATTGTGAACGTGTTACGAAAGAAGGCAAAAAGGATTTCCCGCGTTTTTTCACAAACTATTTTTATATTTTGCTCGCGCGGTTTGCCTTCTTTCAGCCGCGCATACGAGTACATACAGCCTGTAACTTGTTCATACTATGTTTGTGATTGACCTCTTTCGTGATTGGAACTTTTACTAACAATATTCACATTCGGAATTCAAATCGATTTTAGTCCCTAGAGATTAAAGAGCTATTTTAGTCCCTGTTTACGAAGAATGTACTAGCTCTTTTCGAATAGATATAATAAAAAAATATTTTACTATGTAATTCAAAAAGAATGACGTTAAAAATGTTGATATGTTCGAATGAGATAGATATGAAAGAAAACTATGCTTAACAAGTGCCTATATTAAAAGTAGAGGTAGGAAGCGATATCGGTGAGTATTATTATCTATCGATATACAAATCGAGGCCGATATCCTAATAATCCTGCAAGGCTGATATATACATACAGATAACGCACGATTGTTTTATTATAGTGGAAAGGTCTTGGACTCGTACATATATCATGCCTATTTTACTTATCTATACCAATATATAAAGAGAAAACATTTGATTGTTTGTTTGCATTGAATAGGCTCCGAAATTACTGAACCGATTTGAAAAATTCTTTCGCTGTTGGGAAGCTACACTATCCCCGGGTGACATATATGCTATATTATATTTTGTAGCGAGGCCTAAGGCCGAGCTTACACCCGTGCAAGGCCGGGGCGAGCGGCTATTAATATAATAATATGGAAAACATGAAGTTAACACAACTTTAAAAGTCGAATATTTACCGAACGTCAATAAACAGATTTAAATTAGGTACATCGATCTGAGCACATCCCTACACGTGTCCGCGCCACAGATAAGCGAAACAGTAGGTGAAGTACACCAAAGCGGTTGTTCGCTGCTCTGTGACCATTGTTCAGTCTGGACAGCTGATATCTTATCATTATCTATGGATATTGGGCAGTGACGGCAGCGTTATTGATTTGTTGATAACAGGGCAGCTTTCGTGCGCGCAGATTTTTATGAACACTTTCGTTCATGGTTTTAATAGTAGCATCCCGCGGTTTTACACGTTTAAAGATCTGCTTAATAACCTTTGTGGTGATCAAGGGTATAAGCTACCTCCGTACTAAATTTTATTCAAACCCGTTAAGATGTTACCGAATCGAGTGCGCATTAACATACACACCTACTAAAT
Source organism: Agriopis leucophaearia (assembly GCA_949125355.1). Lineage (NCBI taxonomy): Eukaryota > Metazoa > Arthropoda > Insecta > Lepidoptera > Geometridae > Agriopis > Agriopis leucophaearia. Next base: position 7,134,889 of record OX421286.1, read on the forward strand.
TTTCGCCATTTATAAGACCCGGTCAGTCTTCGACTGGACCGCGAGTGGCATTTACTGAGCGTTACCGTGTGTCGGGGGGTAAATTGCAATTGTTTGTTACGTTAGAGGCCTTCAGCATTGCTAACATGCGCACCGCGACAAAATCTTTTCGTCACTTTGTCGAGCGAGAACGCGACAATGTGGCTACGGCTTCATATACGGCGCTTTGGTACGATAAATAGAGTCGACAAAATTTTGTCGCAGCGCGCATGCTAGCTCGGCTGGTGGCATATATAACTGACATCAGGGCTGGCCACTCTGCTTCACTTAGGTAGGTACTGAACGATCATACTGCATTTTACAACACTATGTAATAGTGAACACAGTTCATTTGTTTCCGTTAGCTCATAAACGAACAATGCCGAACGCACTAACTCCCGTAACTAATTCATTCGTAGAGGCACAATGTACTGACTGGTTGGATATAGGTATTGGTGGAAATGGTAAGAAAATCTGAACATGAGAGGCAAACTGAGCACAATAACTTTTTACTGACACCACCAGCATTAATTACCACACTAGCTAGCATTATCATCATTGGCCTATATCTTCAAAAGATGATTTATGCAGCGTCCAAAATGTTTCTGCGCTCATGGCTAATTAAGTCGATTAAGAAGCCACATGTGCTCACATTTTTTGCCACGGACGGTACATTGCTTGGGACGCGACCAGGTATGCCCAGAAATTACGCCACCTCGACCTACACGGCAGGACGAGTCACTAGGTACTTGGTAAGTAGACATCTAGACATAGAGATTGTAAAAACAGTCCGATCCTCTTTACCAGAAGCGGCGGATCAGTGCGCGCTGACTACTATTAGGGCAGGAGAAACAAAAAGGAAAAACAAAAAGCGTTAATGCGGTCTAAGGGGTGCAAAAACTGTGGCTCAAATTCTTATTACTAACTATTACAGTCTATTACGTGGAGTCTATTATATGCTATGCAATACAGCATCGTTAGCAGGGATCAGGTGTGAGGCAAGTTGCCCCACATACCATGGGCATGGGTGTCAATATAATAGAAAACTAACATAAGTATAGCTATGCCACTCTGAGAACACATAAGGTATGCCAATGTTTGAATATGCGCCACAGATGCTACTTCTCAACATTATCTATACTTCAATTTAAACCACTGGAACGACTGTGCCAGCACCCAGAGCCTCACTCCGACTTTTCAATCTGAGTTGGGTCGGGCAGATGCTGGTAGGGGGAAATTCACAATACACCTGAATCGGGACGTCAATCCCATCACTCATCAGCCCCAACTCGATTAAGAATAAGGTCAAAGCGCCACAGATGGTCAATATTAAACGTGTTGAAACTAATCGTAGGACGTTGTCTTGTTCTGCTATTAAAAGACGCAGAAAAAGAAAACTAAAAGCCCTAATCCCAACCGCATCCAGCTTCAAGACTTCGAAGCCTCTACAGCCCACGTAGAAACAACCACAGTAGATCGTAATTAGGAAGTACACATTGCGCCTACACCCAGCCCTACATGGCTCGAGAAATTAATAACCAAACAGCTGCAAGGATAGGCTGATTTGCATTGTAGAATAATACTTCGATAATAGCTGTGGAAGATAAGAACAGTAGGTTAACTTCTGCAGACCTCATTTTGCAGCTTTCTTGCCGGAATCAAATAGGGCTTGAAAATGGAACTTGGTCGAACATGGGTACAGAATGTCTGATGCACGCCAAGCTCGTTACACACTGGTTTTCAAAAAGCTGGGTCTAACTCAGGTAGTGATCAAGTATTAGTCAGGAGGAACTGGAGGAACTTCCATTTCCTGCATCTCGGCACAAAAACCCTAAATCTTGAGGAGCTGTGGAAGAATGTAGGCCATTGTTTTACAGTGGCACGTTTAGCTACTTCAATTTTTGAAGTTTATCTCATATTTTTCGAATAGTATTATAGCTGTAATGTAAAATGTACCTTTACAATTCCCTCCATAATTATAAAATCTGTATATTAAGACATCGTAGACATCATTTAGTAAATAGGTATTAGAATGAATAAAAAAAAAACAGGAGGTTGCGCAAATCCATATTACTTTCATATATATGTTCTATCAAGCGAAATGTTCTTCATCGTGTTTCGGTCTTCTAGACAAGACAAAACATTAGATTTTGATATGACACCATTTTTATAACATCAAGCTTACCATAGAAGCAGACAAAGTAAAACTAGAATGATCAAAATTGCTAAAAAGGGAAAAGAGGGGCCATAACTAGATGAGGAATTCCACAAAGAGAAGATTCTCAGCTACTGGGCGATCAAACCATTAACAATGAACTATGAAGGTTCGAATAGTTTCCATCATAAATGCTTTATTTGACACGATCGGGTATCTGTCGGTGTGATCGGTTACATGGCAGCATAATTGTGATCGGCTAGATTTATTCATTAGTTTCTAGATATTGCGTTACGGAGGTCTTGGATTAATCAAGGCTGGTGAATGGTATGAGAAAATAGGAGGGTATAATCTAATAGGCTGCCATATTACTGTCCAATGGCTCTCGGAGGATTTTCGAGGATTGTGGACTAACATGCGTAGGGGTAACATGTGCGCCCCGACAAAATTTGTCGACTCTGAGGTAACACAATTAAAACAAAAACTAATTTAGAACTCCTTTTTGGATTCGTTTAAATATGTTAGGTTATCCACGCGGGGAAACCTCTGGGCGCAACTAATACTTGATAAAAAATTGCGCAAGTTCTTCAAAGAAAACGGTTGCACTTGTATATTTCGCCAATGAACCATAATAGCTATTAGCTACACGCCTACTAAGCAGCCCTTGACTGCTAAGCAGCCCTAGGCCATCAAACACATGCGAAGCCATTGACAGTCCTAATAGTGAGAACGTCTGAATATACGGCCAAGGCCATATTAATACGAGGATATGTAAGGAGTCATTAAAAGCGTGTGGTTTATTGAGATATAAATTTTAATTCAGCTGCGCATGTGGCGTGCGTGTTTATGTACTTTTGAGTGTATTTTGTACTTTGCATGTGTGTAGTTTGTACTTTGTTTGTGAGCTGATTTAATTATACGTGGCGATATTGAGACATGGGATCAGCAATTTGCATGGATGACGGAATTGACAGAATTAATGAATGTCTTATCTTGTTGTTTGACATAATATAATATTTTCTGTTCCCATATGACACTGATTCTGTATTCTTTAAATACATGTTTTTTGAAAGCAATAACAAATAACATGTATTTTCTGTTTGTTTCTTCACAAGTTATAAAGTGAACAGTTTTAGTTCACTTGGAATCTGTAAAGTAAGTTTGTATAGGCTCACCTTTCTGTTTGAAAGCTGACTTGATCGAGTATTCTTAGCTAAGATATAAGAAAAATCTGTTCAGTCGTTTGTGGTTTAACAGCTCTTTTATCGGGGTTTTAAACATATTCAATTTATGCTTATTTAAACTACTATTTTTCATTTGGTTGTGGCTTGTCTGGAGTCATCATTATCATCAGCCCAAAGACGTCCACTGCCGAACATAGGCCTCCCCCTTATCTTATATTCCTTGTCCGGTATGCTGTCAAAGAAAAGCAGAGCTTTACTCTGTAATATGCACACTGAGGATGGCTTATGCCCTGAAGTGGGGTAAATGAGTTGCCAATGATGTACGATTGTGATGTCTATTAGGTAAAACATCCGTGTCAATTTGCCCACGTGTAAAAGCACGAGTGGTATCATTAAATAGTTTTAATGCGGCCATTGGATGGCGGTAGCCTAATTTAACAATGATTGTGTGAAAATAACAGAAATAGAGTTAAAATAAAATAGGTACTTAAGTAGTACTCTCTGATTGCTTTTCTCGTTTATAACGTCAGATTATGCAGATAGATAATAAACCAACCAATAACCTGTCTTTACGCTTAATAGGTTATTTATTCCTCATGCTACTAGTAAAAGGCTGTACTGTTAGATCAGGCACCTGGCGGTCTAGGCAAGAATAATTTTCAGTTAATGCTAACTGAAATTGTATGATAAGATAAAATTGTATGAATATGACATTAGCAGTCAAGTGACATCTCTCAAGCTAATGTCATTTTCATACAATTTTATCTTTCCACAGGCTTTAAGGCCATCAGAAAGTGGTTCTTGTCTAGATCCCCTGGACGATCATTGACCTAAATTTTCTATCTGCGTTTTTGACGAAAGTTATGTTGACCGTCCGAGATTTGGCCGAAATGCGTATTGGACCAAGGGACTATTAGATCGTTTAAAATAATTGAATACTGTTTATATTTCCAAAATACTATTCATTACACTTTTCCCGCCGTAATGTATTTTATTTCTTGTGCAAAAAGTTGAGGACCCTAAGTAAAAGGTACTATTTCAAGAAACGGTTTTTGCAAATAGTTGATATAAGCGAGTGATGGTGGCCGACCCCGCCCGATACCCGGTTCGAGCCTCGACCCTTCCCTATTGACTTATTTAGAACCTAAATAAATTTCGTGCAATTTCGATGCCATCTCTCAAAAACTGAAGGAAAAAATCGTGTCGAAACAGGTACCTATGTCCAAAAACTTCAAGTTCAAAGACATATGACATCCACCAATATGCACTGGGCCTAATCCACCTTATTAGGGCCCATCCTCTCTCACTCTGAGAGAAACCGGTCTATTCTGCAAGCTAAGTGAACGCGCAAGTGAAGTGATAAGCTAAGTGAATGTGATTTTTTTCTTGCCTATTTCTGCAGATAAATGTCAAAGCATCGAATTATAAGGGTAAGGGACTGCAGTCAAGGGTGATTACTCGACATTTTGACATTTCTCTATAGTTATCGACAAGAAATATACACGTTCACTTAGCTTATGACCTCACTTGCGCGTTCACTTAGTTTGCAGAATAGACCGGCTGGCCTGAGTCCCAGCAGTGGGAACATGATAGGCTGAAATGATAATCACACTCATCATACTATCACACTAATATAATATGTTATGTGAAAGTTTTGATGGACGGATGTATGGATGGATGTTTATAACTCAATAACGCAGAAACGGCTGGTTGGTTTTAGATGAAATTTGGAATATACATTGCTTATGTCCTGGATTAACACAGAGACTACTTTTCATCATCATCATCACCGATTTTCATCACCACGCGGGTGAAACCGCGGGGCGCAGCTAGTACAATATAAGTACCAACTTCAGTCATAATAGCAATCGGCTAAAGATCCCGTTGAGAGGCCGATCATTAACCAGGTCCAGCCATGATCAAGACGTCCGATCTGTCAGCTCCTGGTTCTCGTCATCACAGATTGGCATATGGTAATTTTAAAGGTGCGCACGCAATGAAGTCTGCATGGGTCGGGCGTTGTATAAATAGAATTTACGAAGGGACTTGGTCAATCTGTGACTAAATTCAGAGATACATGTTCAGATGCTAGGCTGTTTCCCGAGATTTTCTTATTTGTACTATTTTTGGGATAATAATTACCAATATAAAAAACCGACTTCATAAAATTAACAGAACAGGACCAAATTTTAAGAAGAAGCACCAGCTAATTAGAATTATCAAAATCGGTTCACCCAGTCGAAAGTTACGAGGTAACAAAAAAAAACAGTCGAATTGAGAACCTCCTCCTTTTTGGAAGTCGGTTAAAAAGTATCATGATGTCTACAACCTTTCCAAAACACGTTATCGTCTCAGTCGTTATATCGTCGATAATATCGGGAGCCTTACGGCTAGGTAGGTACCTGTTTTAAGCGATTCTGTTTCGGTGATTGCGAAAAGTTGCGCGACCTCAAACCTCGCATGATATTCCCCACTGCGCTGTTTTGAGCCCGCGTTAGGGAGTAGTCATAACGACTTTATTGACACCAAAGAAAGGACTTTAAAAGAAGAATACACTAAACCAGTAAACCAAAAGGCGGTCTTATCGCTAAGAGCGATCTCTTTCTGACAACCTTGTGATGAGATTTATTGTGGAGTATAGGTATGAGGTAAAATGAGTTTTTTTTAATACTAGCAGTTGCCCGCGACTTCGTACACGTGGATTTTCTTATAAACTTTCAACCCCCATTTGCCCTCCTTAATTCGAACCTTTCCTTAAGACCTCTACGCCCCACAAGGAATCTACCTGACAAATTTTTTGCTTCGTAGACCAAGTAGTTTTTGAGATTTCGTGATGAGTGTGCGAGTGATATTTCCTTTTTATTATGTATTTGTTTTGACAGTCTATAAAATACCACCCCTGAAATGGTCGGCCCAACTCAACACATAATGCTGATTGCCCCAACTCGACACATGCATGGCTTTTGCTTCGTGCATCAAGTAGTTTTCGAGATTTCGTGATGAGTGAGCGAGTGGTATTTCCCTTTTAAATGTGTATTTGTTTTGACAGTCTATAAAATACCACCCCTGAAATGGTCGGCCCAACTCAACACATGATGCTGATTGCCCCGACTTGACACATGATGCTGATTGCCCCGACTCGACACATGATGCTGATTGCCCCAGTATTAAACCCCTTTTGCTAATTTCCGCAACTCAACACATTTGTAAATACACCTCTAAAACGCAATACAAAAAGAATAAACAGGAACTTTTTTGTCCATACCTCATCATTATACCGAATACAATGTAACCAAACCAAATTCCAAACATACCACAGAACGCTAAAAAACCAGCCTTACGCCTATCTGCTACAAGCGATTCAAGTTAGGTGATTGCGAAAAGTTGCGCGAACCATATCTCAGCGCGTTAAGATTGGCGTTCGCATGATTTTGCAAACTGCGCTAATTCGAGCCCGCGGTTAGAGTTAGCCGTAAAGCCCCTGTACTACAGGATAACGTTAACAGTTTGTTACGACCGAAGATCGACTAGTTAATTTCATATTGGCCATTGAAGTAATCGATCCTGCTGTTTTTTACTCGCTGGTTGTCTTGCTTTCCAATGGGATGCAGAAAAAGTAATGGCCGAGCGATTTCCGCTGCGGCCTGCGTATCAAATGGTCCATGCGGGTTGAATGACAGTAAGGGCAAAATATAAGCACTTCTTCTCAGCAGGCCTAGCACGGGCTGTGGACAGATTGTCTTTCCGCCGTTTTTGTCCCGCTGTAAAGAGACAAACGTATCCATATTCTAGCTCTGTCGCGTCTACGCGCGGATAAAAACGGTGAAAAGACAATTTTTCCACGGCCCGTGCTAGGCCTGCAGTCTGGCTTAGGGGCCTTATTGTGTAAGTGTTCTACTGTCTTCCTGCTTGCACGGATGGTGTCTTTGCTACCAGACTTACAGAATAAAACCTCTGTGGTCGTGAGTGTATCGGTGGTACACGAGGGCTTCTTGCCTGCGTAATCACGTCGTCCATGTCAAAGGTAGCCGCTTGTCTTTGTCTAGTCGCAATACGGTAGACTGCTTGGCTTCATGATTGTTGAACCTATCAACAAGTTTGTTATCGACCACAATATCTCTTGTCCTCTTGACCCTACATTGCCAGTTTCTACCTCGAATTTAATTCCTTTCAGGGAGATGCAACCACAGCACACCAAACTTGTGTCCTGCCAAGACTCGTGAGCTCAATATACATTGCCGTAGTATTGAGACTTTAATTTGTCTGCACATGCGCTAATTAGGCTGACGACACAAGTAGCATGCAATCGTGAATTTTCTTAAATTTCAACCCTGTGATAGTGTAAAACTGTGTCCTACCTAGGGTTATCATGTTTTTTTATTTTATTTAAATTTTAGTATTTAGGTATTTTAGAATTTTTAGGCCCTTTTGATTGCGGCCGGAATTTTAAAACGTTCAATAAAATAGAGTCGATTTTTAGATCTTTTTTTTTTACAAAGTTACAAAAACAAAAAATAGTTTTCGGCGCGCGACCCATTGCACAAAACCAATAATGATTTGCCTTTTTCCCCACAAAGTTTTAAATTACGTTTGCAAGAAAATTCGCATATTGCGACAAAATCTCAGGATTTTTCAATTTAAATAAGCTCTTTCTTTTTTTCGGTTGGAGGTGTCAAATAAATAACAACATTTTTAATTTGCTCCCTAAAATTTATTATATAAAAATAGTAAAAGTGTACTTGCATGTGATATTAATGCATAAACGCATGTATTGATGCACATCACCCGCCAGTGAGTGTTATCCTTCCTGTCCTTACACTGTGCACTGAGATCTACACTTGTTCATCTTTACCACACTTCTACTGTTAAACAAGATGGACGCCATACAACAGTCGCTTAATCAGATGATGGAATCCTTCCACAAGCGCCTGGACTCCATCGAAGGACAGCTGCCAAATGCTCCACCAGACACTTCAGAAGGTTTAGCTGCAGAATTTACTTCCTTCAAGGCATTTGTAGTGACAACTTTCCGGGCCGTACAAAGCCAAATTAGTATATTGGCACAGCAAGTTGACCAAGGTGAGATGCGCGCGCGGCGGAAGATGCTCCTATTGCATGGCCTCCCTGAGGAACAAGAGGAAGACACGCCTAATGTACTTGCCAAGGCAATGGCTGAGCGGCTAAAGTTGTCCGGTTTTTCTGCCTCTGATATTAGCAGATGCCATCGGATGGGGCGTGTTGCGGCAGACAGACCGCGGCCTGTACTCTTCAAGCTGCATGACGTGGCCCTTCGTGACAAGATCTGGTCGTCTAAAACGGGTCTCAAGGGTTCGGGCATCACACTGTCCGAATTTCTGACGAAGACTCGACACGACGTATTTTTGGAGGCTCGTCAGCGTTTTGGCGTCACAAAATGTTGGACGAGGGAGGGCAACATATTTGTAGCTGGACCCGACGGTTCTCGTCATCGCGTGAACTGCATGAGTGACTTTGCGGCGGTACAGGCGAAAGTAGCCCCAGCTGCTAAGCCTCAGGCCGCGGAGACACTGGCAGCGACGGCCGTAGAGTCGAAGAGACCAAGAAGAGATAAAGCTCTAGCCAAGAAGTATTAGGTACTTTGTGATTTTGACTATGTAATAATCAAAGCTTCATGATATTTTTTCCCCACTTGCTTGAAATAACAGGGTAGTTGAGCATAACTTTCTACCATCGCTTTCGGTGTTCGTAATCTTGTTCACATTGTTCTAAACCCTCTTTATATTTGCAATGATTTACTGTAGGTACCTACGTACTTTATTATTATTTAATAAAAAAAAATCAAGTTTATTTTTTACAAGCAAATAGCACTTTCAGATGTTCTATAGTATTTATTTACAGTTTGATTATATTTTTAGCATGTTCTCACTGTCACTTTTGTAACCTTCACTCAACGTGACAATGACATTTCAAATGTTTTGGCTCCACACGTACTGCGCATTTAGCCCAATCACAGCCCAATACTTGTCATTAAAATGTTTCAATAGATGACACAGCTGGCGGGTGGACAACTATTAGATTTAGTTGAAAACCTAACTTTTTTGTTTTGTATTGTTTTATAACTTATTTATATTATAATAGTATATTTATAATATTCGTACCAAACTAATGTCTTTTAGCGATAATGATATTTCTGATTCTGTTTATGTTACATGCTCCTCATCTGATGACAGTTTTGATAGTATGAGCAGCATTCCGACCTTGTACGACTCCATTCAATCACAAATTTCTGATGTCCCCAAGAATTTTAATGTTTTCCACATAAATGCCCAGAGTATTACGGCTCATTTTCCAGAAATGCTTGAGTCTTTCGTACACACAAATATTCATGCCATTTTTGTTTCCGAGACGTGGTTAAAACCTGTTCTCCCTTCTTCCACAGTGGTGTTACCTGGTTTTCGATTAATAAGGAATGATCGAATTGGTAAGGGTGGTGGCGGTGTTGCTATATACCTCCGAACACAGATTCCTTTCACTGTCATTAGCATGTCTGCACAGCCGCCCCCATCCGATGCCGGTGAACATCTCCTTATTGAAGTCGTGCTGCATCATACCAAGCTACTACTTGGCGTTTACTATCCTCATTCTCGTGAGGTTAATTATTTCTCTTCTTTCGAAAAACTATTAGAAAATACTTCTACTTCTTATGATCACACTATTATCATGGGTGACTTTAATACCTGCTTGCTAAAGCAGGATTATAGGACCCGTAAGCTTCAGTTATTGGCATCAGCACTCAATCTTACTATACTTCCGCTTATTGCTACTCATAATCCTCCAAACAGTACTCCTTCTCTTCTTGATCTGATGCTTGTATCTTCTCCTAGTCATGTAGTAAAGCATGGTCAATGCGCGGCGGACGATATTTCTCATCATGATCTAATCTATCTTTCCTATAAAATCCGACCGCCTAAAGCTAAACCTAAAATTCTTTTACAGCGCAGTTTTAACAGTATAAATATTGATAACTTGCGTAGAGATGCACTGGAGTTAGATTGGTCTGAGGTCATAAACGCAGTTAGTATGGATGAGAAAATTATTGAGTTCAATCGTATTTTAACAAAACTATACGACATCCATGCTCCCATTCATGCTGTCAAAATGAAACACGCACCGTCACCTTGGCTAAACGATGAAATACGAACTCTGATGCACAAAAAACTGGTAGCAAAGCATAAACTCAAGTGTCGCATGTCTGATGATAACAAAGAGAGGTATACACAAATTCGCAACGCCTGCAATAGAGCGTGTAGGGACGCGCAACGCCGACACATCCATAATTCCGTTCAAAATGAAGATCCAGCAAAAGTTTGGAAGTTTCTTAGGTCATTGGGAGTTGGTAAATCTCGTCAAGATACTAATTTAAAAGATTTAGACATTAACTTGCTAAATCAGCATTTCTCCTCTTCTTCCAATTTTGATGGACCGGTTAAGGCTGCTACCTTAATTAACCTTTCTTCTACTACTCCTCCCGACCATGACTCTTTCATTTTTAATCAATTTGCTGATTGTGATGTTAAGAAGAGCATACAGTCAATTTCCTCTAACGCTGTTGGTAGCGATACAATTAGCCGGAAAATGATCATGCCCATACTCGATGAAATTGTTCCTGTCATCCAGTACATCCTTAAGCCGATATACCATGGCCAAGAAATTTGATGAATAGGTATTTAGCAACTCTATTGCTGTCTCGCTGCGCCCTGACGAGCGAGCTATATACGTGTGCGTGACGAACAGACTGTGCGTGTGTGCGTGCCCGCCCGTGCTCCCGCACTGAATGCGTAGTTGCCTACAAATTCATTTCGCCTCGCAGTGTACTCGGCTAGTTGATATCGGCGTTTGCCTAATGTCGAGTGATTTTTGTTATTTTGCGATCTGCTCATATTTTACTAACCGACTACGCCAAATAGACCAGGGTCGATAATTTTTGAAACCAAAAAAAAAACACAGTAGTATGAAACCCATTATTATGATAAAAATGAAAGGAAAAATAAATTACGGGCGATCTGAGTTCGGGAAGTTGGTGGGTTTAAGGGTAAAAAATGGTTCAACTCGATTTCCAGCAAAACTATAAATCCTATGGATTTATAGTTTTGCAATATAGTTTTTGAAAAGTTTAATGGCAAAGTTGTAGGTAATAAAAATATCTACAACTTTGGTCCCAATAATTTTTTCACATAACCTCAAAATTTATGTGAAAAATTCAAATAACCAAGTTTTTAGTTAAAATAATATACATACATAAATAAAAATATTAAATTCATACATACTTATAAACTTAAAGCGAGATAATAACGATACAATAGCTACTCCAAGAAATAGTACAGTTTCACACGACGCTTGAAAACTTCCTGTGAGGGTGCTGGTCTATAATGTGATGATAGTTACGGAAAGGATTACCATGTACAATTCCTGTGATAACTTTAACTATAATCTAATAATCTAAAGTAGAGGTGTTGTATGAGGACTTGAGGAGATATCCGAGACCATAGATACCTCCGTAACATACTTCACCGTTGTTATGGGTGACTTCAACGCAAAGATGGAACGCGGAATGTTGATGAGTTAAGAGTCGGGTCATATGGGTATGGACAGCGGAATTCGGGGGGCCAGTGGCTGGTTGACTTCATGGAGAAGGAGGAACTCTATTTGATGAACTCCTTCTTTCAGAAGTGACCATGCAGGAAGTAGACGTGGATGAGCCCCGATGGTTCGACCAAAAATGAGATCAACTTCATCATGACGACCAAGAAGCGAATATTAAATGTCTCCGTGATTAGCAAGGTGAAAACCGGTAGCGATCACCGTTTTGTCAGAGGCACATTGAATATCAACAAGCTTGAGAGATCGCGTCTGGTGAAGTCCACGCTCCATTCTGGTCATACTCAAATCCAAAACTCCAAAGACTTCCAACTCGAATTGCATAATCGCTTCCAGAGCCGAAAGCGGAACTGTTCGTACTAAACAATGGGCTGGTGGAAACTGTCCAAGCAGTGTGGTCCAAGTTCTTTAAGACCCGACGCCGGAAAAGACCTCAGAAGCTCTCAGATGAAACCATTAAGCTAATGAAAGACCTGACTGAGATGAGACTGCAAACATCAGCTGATATGTCGCAATATGGCCAACTTAACAGACGAATCTCAAAATCGGTGCGACACGATCTGCATTCCTATAATAAAAGATGTATTAGGGACGCAATCGAGTGGAACCAGGGCTGGATAGTGTTCGCAAAGAATTCGTCTATTGGGAAGAGCCAAGTGATGAAGCTGAAGATCGAGGATGGTAGTATCATTTCATCAAAGCCGAAGATTCTGAGAGAACTCGAGAGGTTTTACGGACAGTTGTACACATTGACGCGACAGCCTAATTATCGGTACAGCTCTGGACAAGAGAGCTAAACTGACCCAACACTACACTGAGGACATCCTAGACATCAGCTTGTACGAGATAAGAATGGCTCTGAAAAGCTTAAGAACAACAAGATCGCCGGGTGATGACAGAATAACGACAGAACTACTGAGAGCGGATGGAAAACCGGTACTTTTAGTCCTCCAGAAGTTATTTAATTCCGTCATACTCGAAGGTACTACGCATGAAGCATGGACTAGTAGGGTGGTAGTGCTCTCCTTCAAAAAAGGTGATAACACCTTATTGAATAATTATAAACCCATCTCACTCCTGAGCCATGTGTACAAGTTGTTCTCCAGAGTCATTACGAACCGTCTCGAAAGCAGGTTTGATTACTTCCAGCCTCCCGAACAAGCCGGTTTCTGTAAAGGCAGAAGCACCACAGACCACATACACACGCTCCACCAGATTATACAGAAGACTGCGGAGTATAATCGGCCATTATGTCTAGCGTTTGTAGACTATGAAAAAGCCTTGGATTCAATCGAGACCTGGGCAGTATTGCAGTCCCTCCAGCGTTGTCATATCGACTATAAGTATATCGAAGTGCTGAAGTGTTTGTATAGAAACGCCAACATGTCGATCCGATTACAGGACGAGAGCACGGAACCAATCCTATTGTAGAAAGCCGTGAGACAGAGAGATGTTATTTCTCCGAAACTGTTCACGAACGCAGTGAAGGACGTTTTCAAGCTCTTGGACTGGAACGGATTCGGCATCAACATCAATGGTGAATAAATCACTCATTTTCGTTTTGCCGATGATATAGTCATCATGGCAGAGTCGCTGGAGGACCTCAATGCGATGCTCAGCGATCTCAGTAGCCTTTCTCAACAGGTGGGTCTTAAAATAAACATAGACAAGACAAAAATCATGTCCAATGTCCATGTTGTACCCGTGCCGGTAATCGTTGGGAACGATACTCTTGAAGTTGTTGACCATTACACCTCTCTTGGACAGATTGTTCATTTAGGTCAGTCCAACCAAAAACGATCAGTACCATCATTCTTGGTCCAACTTGGGCAAAGAGGTCGCCCGAAGAATCCAACTCGGATGGGCAGCGTTTGGGAAATTGCGTGACATCTCGTCCAAGATACTACAGTGCTTAAAGACAAGGGTCTTTGACCAGTGTGTTTTGCGAGTGATAACATATGGTACTGAGACGTGGTCCTTAACTGTTGGCCTTTTGGAAATACTCAGAGTCACACAATGGGCAATGGAGAGAGCTATGCTCGGAGTTTCTTTGCGCGATAAAATCCGAAACGTGAATATCCGCCAAAGAGCCAGAGTCATCGACATAGATATTCAAATTTGCAAGTTGAAGTGGCAATTGGGCAGGCCACATCGCTCGAAGTACCGATAACCGATGGGGAAGAAAGGTCCTTGAGTGGAGACCACGAACCGGAAGACGCAGCGTAGGTAGGCCTCCCACTAGATGAACCGACGACATTGTGAGAGTCGCGGGCATCCAGTGGATGCAGATGACAGGATGTCGATCACTATCAGTATAGAGGTTAAAGGGGGAGGCCCATGTTCAGCAGTGGACGTCTTCTGGCTGATGATGATAAGCTATAATCTAATCACTTAACAACGTAATAACCTAATGTATTTGAATAAAATTTTGAAAAAATAGTTCAACAAAATTAACTAATATTAAGAGAATTATTTATTTATAAATTTTTCCACTTGTTACGATCCTGATATTCCTGATACCCAAGTTACAATATTTTTTTAAATTCTTTCTTTTCGTACTTAAATGTGTTATGTGCGAAAACCACGTCAGTTTCCATAGTAAAAATAAATCATGTTGTGCGTCAACAATTTTGTCCAAATCCTAACTTGCCGGCCGTTGCAGTAATGTGCTAAATTCACTTCACGCACAAAACACTAACTAAAGACGAGAACCGTTACATATCGATATCGATGGACAGCACTAATGTGTCGATACAATTATCGACTACATGTCTCTTCTCTAACTGTATACGTATTAGACCGACCCTCCCCTGACCTCGAGCCTCTGCCCGCAGAGCGCAATAAGGACAACTGCAGCTCGGATCGATTTATACCTACGAAAAGTAGACAAAATTATCGTCTCGGATTCTTCTGTTTCCTCATTCAAAAATAGGCCGATTTCATTATTTTTTTCAATTAATTGTTTAAAAAGGTTTGCTCTCGGCTTCTGTCATTTATTTTTGTTTTACAAACTCATAAATTTTGTTTGAGAGACGTCTGAACACGGAGGTAAAAATTTGATATTTTTTGGGATTTTTAAAGGCTCATATTTCTTATAGTACTTAACTTACGAGAAAAAATAAATGACACAAGCCTGGCCATAAAGGAGATAAATTTTATAAAAAAAAAATATGGCTCTAGCGGTATTATCCAGGGAGGAAACAGGAGAATAAGTTTGTATGGACTAAACGCTGCCCAAATTGAGCCTTAATTACTCTATTTCCTCGAGCACGTTTCCAGTTACATGGAAAGAAGCCCAAGTAACGCCTCTTCCCAAAAAACCCAATCCTGATACATTCTCCGATTTTCGTCCAATTTCTATCCTTCCCTTCCTGTCTAAAGTATTGGAACGGCTTGTCCACCAACAACTATCCTCTTACCTGATCAAAAATAGTCTCCTTAACCCGTTCCAATCTGGTTTCCGTACTGGGCACAGCACTGTAACTGCTTTGACAAAAATAACTGACGATATAAGAGATGGCATGGGTCATTGTCATCTGACTATACTGTCGCTACTGGATTTTAGTAACGCTTTTAACAATGTTGACTTTGACGTCCTGTTGGCACTGCTTCGCTCTCTTAACATATCTCCGACTGCTATTGATTGGTTTCATAGTTATCTGTGTGGGCGCCGGCAGCGCATTCGTATTGATGACACGTACTCTTCGTGGTGTAATATCTCTGCTGGTGTTCCCCAAGGCGGCGTCTTATCTCCTCTTCTTTTTGCAATTTTCATAAATTCTATCTCACAACATCTGACTTCTTCCTACCACCTCTATGCAGATGACTTGCAAATCTATACCCAAGCCCCTTTAGGGCTATTACATGAGGCGATTGAGTCAACAAACACGGATCTAAGGCGTATACATGACTGGAGTAGATCATACGGCCTTACAGTGAATCCTACCAAAACTCAGACAATTATTATAGGGAGCTCCCGTATGATCTCTAAAATTGATTGGACCCGCCTTCCGCAAGTGATTTTTGACGGAATTCCCATCCCTATTAGTGAAACAGTTAAGAATCTGGGAATTTTCATAGATAGTCAATTTTCTTGGGGTTCTCAAATAGCACAAGTCAGTCGAAAACTCTATGGTTCTGCTGCTTCACTTAGAAGGTTGCGTAATTTCCTACCAATTACTACTAAAACTGCGCTTGTAAAATCACTCTTATTCCCAATATTGGACTACGCAGACGCCTGCTATCTGGATTTAACCGAAGAGCAACTCGACAAGCTTGAGCGTTTACAGAATTTCTGCATACGGTTCATATTTGGTTTGCGCAAGTATGACCACATTTCTGACTTCCGCAAAAAGCTAAAATGGTTACCTATCCGCCTTCGCCGTAATTCTCATGTGCTCTCCTTTGTCTATAAAATATTGTTCAATCCCATTACCCCTTTATATTTAAAGGAGCGCTTTGAATTTATTCAAGGTCACTCCGGTACTCTGCGATCCTGTCGTGCCCTCCAACTAAAGATTCCTTCTTCTTCCCATGTCAATCTTTCCTACTGTAAATCCTTCACTTTTCAAGCTGTCCTGCTATGGAATGCTCTGCCTGCATCTATCAGGCAGGCTAAATCGCTTTCCACTTTTAAGAATCAAGTCTATACACATTATCTAAGTTTATGTTAACTGGTACGTATATATGTATTTTATTTATAATATTTATGGTATGTATGTAGCATTGTGTATTTATTGTATACATATATGTAGGGATATATATTTATTTAGGTATATTTTATGTGCACCACCGACCCTTTTCAAATTCTTTAGTCCTGTCCATCCAAAGGTTGCCTGGAAGAAATCGCTCTAGGCGATAAGGCCGCCCATTATACTGCCGTATATTTATTTTTGATGTTAGTTTAAGTTTTTTCTGTATTTTTCGGTGTGTAATAAAGAGATATTGTATTGTATTGTATTGTATAAGCTTTATCTGCGGACTTTTAAATTCTCTTTTTATTTTTCGCGTGTGACCACCAACTCGCCTGTTGGTAAGCGACGATGTGGGACGATGATTTTACATCTGGCAACCCTAAGTCCTGCCATTTCTTGACAACGTCCTTACTGTACATTCACTTTGCGTTTCTTGGCGTTCCAGCCACATTGCGTACGAGAGAACTTCCTCCTAACTCGATTCACCATATTCAGCTGTGAAATTGATTCTGAACGCGCTTTAGCACGGTGTTTCTGGCTAATTGTTTACACGGTTGCCATTGGGGAGTTATTTTGGGAGGCTGTGAAAATAGAATACGATGACTAAGTTGGTGACCTGGCTAAATCATTAATAGTTTGTGAAAAACAAAACTCTTGATTTACTCATTTTTGATTTATGTCGTAGGTTTATGACGGGCTGCTTGATGGTTAGCAGGGTAATATCAGAGGCATCACGAATACGTTCCCGACTTTTTGTAGACGGCCCTATTTGGTGTACTATTCAGCTATGTTCTGCTTTATGCCTTAAATCTAAGAGGAATCTTCACTAACACAACAAAAATCATACTAGCATACATATATATCTATATATGATTGTCCATAACCAGTTTTACGAGTTAATAACCAGTTTCAGCCAGTTTTAACTGCCATTATTTCACGAGTTAGCGTCGATCACGTTATACCTCTCACTAAACTAATCAGGCAAGACTAAAATAAACTGAGTCTCTTTTTAAGTCAATATGTCAGAAAAGGATGGCAATTAGAGATGTCACATTTATTTTAGTTTAGAAAATGGTGCCTTTTTTTTCGACTTTCTAGATCAGTTTAATATGCTGATTTCGCCGTTAACTTCGCTCTCCTAGCGTGGATTTATTTAAAAGTTCTTCTGCAGGGCATATAGACGGTAATAAGCCGGAAGGAGGACATTTTACTCATCATTGTGAACAACCTTTACAATGGGACCAACCATCCCACAAGGGCAATATTTCCAGCGAAATTACAGGGCACAGATATATTTGACATCTTATATCTAGAGGTGACGAGCGCAGTGCATTGCCATCCAGGGTTTTGAACTGTTGAAGTTCAAAATTCTGAGTGGCGTTGAGCTGTTATGGGCAAGCGAAGAGCCATCAGGCGAGCGACTTTGCTCGTCTATTACCCAGTATCATTAAAAACCACACGCATGCTCTTTATTCTTCTTTCTAAGTTGTTTTCTTCCCTTTGCATACAACGACATTAAGTTTTTTGAGTAAGACATAAAACGTGTCCAAAAGTCAAGTTCCTCCGAGCCCAGTACAGCAGTTATCCGCGTGCTGTATCTATATTTAGCGGACAACGCGTTCTTGTCAGGCGAGCTTCCGGCCCCGATCCTTGCGCACTGGCACCATTCTGCAGATGCCGACGGATGGTTCGAATTGGTGGAGTGTCGGAGATATATTACCCACTGGTAGCCGATACATAGCTGGTGCTAACATGGACTAAAATACCTAATCAACATTTCACGCAAGTTAAAGCCAGTTTGTCCCAAACTGTGACTTCGCGACCCTTTTTTTAACCGACTTCAAAAAAGGAGGACGGTTCTATTTTCCCATATTTTTTTAGGGTTTCGTACCCAAAGGGTAAAACGGGACCCTATTTATAAGAATCCGCTGTCAGTCCGTCTGTCTGTCTGTCCGTTTGTTACCAGGCTGTATCTCATGAACCGTGATAGTAAGACAGTTGAAATTTTCACAGATGATGTATTTCTGTTGCCGCTATAATAAACAAATACTAAAAAACAATAAAATAAATATTTAAGGGGGCTCCCTACAACAAACGTCATTTTATTGCTCGTTTTTATAGTACGGAACTCTTCGTGCGCGAGTCCGACTCGCACTTGGGCGTTTTTTTAATGTATGTCCGCCGATTTCTCCGCCATAAACTTTTTTCAGTAAGGAATAGTTCCAATTTGGTTCCATTGCCACCAAGTCAGGATCTGATGATGTGAAACCAACTCAAACCATAAATGTAAAGAAATATTTATCTATATAAAAAAACAGACTTCATAAATATGTCAGAACTGGACCAAATAGAAAAGGGACCACACGGGAAGCACCACATTCAAATAAATAAAAAATCATCAAAATCGGTTCACCCAGTCGAAAGTTATGAGGTAACAACAAAAAAAACCAGTCGTATTAATAACCTCATCCTTTTTGGAAGTCGGTTAAAAAAACAGTAAATACACGCATATGTTCAGATTGATAAAAAAAAGCGAATACATAAATGAAAACAACCAGCTCGGTACCAAAGTAAACTGGGCCAAAATACAATTTGATCCGAATCAAATTTTCAACATGTAGGTTTGTACTCGTAAGTAGAAAAGAAAGAAAAAATATTGAGAAAACATTGATTCAAAAGCCGTGCAGGCGTAAACATCGAAACCAATTCTCGGAGAAGCAGCTCGCTAATCTAAAAAATATGGTCAAGAGCATATCGGCTATAAGCATAATGGGGTTCCGTCGTTATGAGTTGCAGCAAAGAACCTGATAAAATATTTTACTCCTTTCGTACATGCCCTAAAAACTGTATGTGGCATCACTGATATGTGTCATAGTAGCGAGGCCGAAGGCCGAGCTAACACCCGTGCAAAGCCGGGGGGCGTAAGTAGTAATATTCAAAAACTACTAAGTAAACAGATTTAAAAATTATTTCACCATTAGAATGCTACATTAACCCTGAGTTACAAAGGCTATATTTATAACTAGAATGTTTAAAAAATACATCTCCACCCGTGCGAAGAGGGACGAGCGTCTAGTAATAAATAAAAAAACTCACTTTAGACTACGGAACCCACAATCGACACAAAAATCTCTTACGCTATATAAGCTAACCAGGGTAGCAACCGTCAGAGATGGAAGCAGATTTCTTGCCATTTACTACAAGATTGAGCTTCACGGCTACGGAACCCAAAAAGCTCCAAAACGAAAAAATCAAAAGCTCGACTCAAATCGAAGTTGGACGCTTACTATTGTGTTTGTAATAACATCACGTAGGATAATCGTTGGCATTATGACATGCACGAGAATTGCACCTAAGTATAATCCAATATTTATAGCATCCGTGACTTTGATTCTTTAAAAGTTTAGATGTTTGTAGGGATGGGAAATGGTCTTGGGAACGAAAAGACTGCTTCAGTCTCGGAAATCTTCTAATATAATTTATTCTTTCTAATTTTAAACATTAAAAATTATGATTGTATCTGATCTAGTTCTAGACGTCATAATATTTTCCACTGTTAATTAATCGCCAACGCCTTCGCTTCAATTACTCCCAAGCTTCCATTATTTAAAACATTCAAACGTTTTAATAATTTAGTGATTAAATCTAATTAATGGAAATATGCTAAATGCATGCACAAATACATACAAAATGTCAGAACAACGGAGCACGCATTTTGATGCACTATATTAACATAATTAAACAACTTTAGATACCGTACGGACATGTTAAAGTAATTATGCCTAATTAATTGCGTGCGAAATGTAGCGATTCAACTCTGAAATAATCTTTTTTTTGTTTGTTTGGGCAACAGAGGGGCGGCCTTTTCCCAGCTGTGGGATTAGACTGCTTAACAACCACAATAAAATCCATGTTCATTTCTTTCAATTATCCAGAAAGACAACACAATACATTTTAGTAAGCATATTCCATTTACATAAGCTCAGTTAGGTGATTTGAGAGTAGCACAAGCATGTCAAATGAAGTGGATGCCACTAGCCTTAAAATAACAGTCATTCAATGTTTGTAGTCCAAATTCTGTGACAGCTATAAAATCTTTGCCAGTAATTAACCAGAATAAACAAGACCAAGACAGACCCACGGTCACGGTCCATCACTACGCTTCACAGAATAAACTACAGTTACTATGCGCTTCACGCCCCATTTGTTGCCAGTGAAAGGGACAACGAATCTGCTGTTTTTAGGTGTTCAAATGTTTGCACACCATGAACACTGAACAGGTAGGTGCATCTCTCATTACCGTTAATTCTTCCGTCACGTCAATTAATTCGATGGAGTAAGGTTTAATTTCGAATGTTTACAAGTGATTTGACAGTAAGAGATTGTAACTCGGCATTACAATGCGATAACTTATCTGTGAAGTTGAAAAAAGGCGCCACCATCGTATTTTCTGAACAAATCCGACAGTTTCACGTGGAAATTGTTAGTTTTACTATTAGGTCAACTTTACAGGTAAGTTTGTCGCTGTAAGCAGTAGGAGATTGTTTATGGGATAAACTTGTACCTGCGGCCAGGTAGTCCCGCATTGTCCCCTCACTATCGTATAATAGAGTTTTCGGAAACACAATGAATAAAGTAATTTATGCCGGGTGGGATATTTTTACCATTTTCGGAAATGTACCTGTATTTTTTTCTGTGTTTGGGGTGAAATTTCGTCTCGGTCCTTGTGGTATGTTTTTGTTTGTTTTACGGGCAATTTGCGATAAAGACGTGTCTTTCTGAGATCGCGATTTGTATCTGTGGGTAATTTGCGGTGGTAATTTAATTTGCGGGTAGACCTCATATATTTTGTATTGAGTAGGTACTGTTAGTTTTCTGCATGAAAATGCAAAAACATGATCAATACTTCTGAGATAGAAGCAGGTACTTTTATCTATTACTAGAAGCGCCCCGCGGTTTTACTCAATATGCTGCAGAAACAATATCTATTGATCGGGATGACGAACGGACTGCCAAATATCAGATTCGTATGGACATCCAAAGGGGCCCGTTGGAAGCGGCCTGCATCCAGCGTTTTCCTGCGGTCTCCGGACTTTTTGGAAATCGATGGGGGAGGCCTATGTCCAGCAGTGGACGTCCTATGGCTGAAATGATGATGATGATGATGGTAGACATCGCCTTTTATATATACTTTTAATATAGATAGATGTAAATATTTGTAGCTATCTTCTAGTCACCACAGACGAAGACATAGATAATGCACGTTTGAACAATAACCGTACATTCAAATCTCGATCTTGAGAACGAAACATTTTACCATACAACGAGAGTAGTACCGTATGCTCAAATTGTAATAATGAGTTCTTCATTTACACCTTATGCATATTCACGAATTTCACGCTCCGTACTTTTGGACGCCACAAATATTCGAATCGCTTTTTACGACGGTTTTATAGGTGTGAAGCGAGCCTTATCGGTGCTGATATAAATGGGATCGTGAGGCTGAGTCATTTAGTAAAAATATTTTTAATCGCTCTTTCTTTTAATCGCTAAACGTGAATTTATTTTTTATCTCTGGATATGTTAATAAAGTATTTAATAATCCAATTTGGGATGACAGTAAGGTAAGGCCTATAGAGTATGGTTATTAGTACAAAAATTACAAGTATTTTATTACGGTAATACGGGTTTTAAGGTACCTATTTTTATGACATCATAAAAATGTCAGAACTGGACCAAATTGAAATCACGGGTAGCACCAGCTTTCAAATAAAAAAAATAATCATCTAAATCGGTTCACCCAGTCAAAAGTTCTGAGGTAACAAACTTTTTAAAAAAACAGTCGAATTGAGTACCTCCTTATTATTGGAAGTCGGTTAAAAACCGCTGGACAGATTTTGATTAAACATGGCTAAGACCCGGTGAAATCAAACTTGGCCTTTCGAGCCAAATGTACAGAGTAGCTTTACGACAGAGGCTGCGGATCAGAAGTGCGAAGAGTAGCTTTGTGAACAGAGAACAAATTGCTGAATCAATTCTGGTATCCCATTGTTATTGTCATATAAATACGGGGAACAACTGAATAGAGATCTACCTGAGGTTGACACCTGCTGGTTTCACTACTCTATGCCTTTTTTGTCCAAATTGAACAAGTCGAAGCGCCGCGTGAAGTTATTTGTAGTTCAGTTAGAGGTTTGTATAGAAATTAATTTTGTTTTTGAGAAATTGAGCATGTGTCAGTTTTTGTTTCGGACCACCAAGAAGCAAATAGGCCTAATGATGTAATGCTGTAAGCTAAACCATTACTATTCTGCCCTCCTTATAACAAATGCAGTACTTGCAAAATGGCGGTTTCGAAAGAAACGCGGAAAAACGTATTTTTGGATATATAAACAACACAAAAGTTATATGATTATTTACGGGATATTTACCGTGGTTACTTTAGTGAACAACCGTGATAGTTTAAAACTGTGTTTATATAAACAACGTGTCTATGTTTTATAACTTTTTAAGTGTATCTAAAGAACAAGAACAAAATTATTTTTTTGTGCATAGATTATCCCTTCGGGATAACATTTCTGCAAAAAAGTGGCCCAAAAATGTCGATTACTGCAAGTGGAATTAGTATGTAAGTACAATTCGTTTACTATAAATAAAAATAAATAAATAAATATCTTGGACATTATTGCACACATGGTCATCTGACTGAATCGAAAACAAGTCGAAATAATTCTCACAGTTTAAAAAACTAAAAAACACGTTTTATAATCGCTAATCCTGAAGATCCTAGTAAGGATAATGGGAGAAACTATTTAAATTATTTCATTGTCATCGGTCCTTGATAAGAATTCGACGTTTTGGAGTAGTTGAAAATCAAGTTCAAAGATTCAGAAATCAGAAAAGTTTATTTTGTGACAATGAAAAAACAATAAAACAAGAAATATTAATATAGAAGTAGGTAAACAGGCACATTGTCACAAAAACCGACCACAACTCAGCATGTTGCTGGTTGTATACAACCAGCGCTGGTGTGTGCTGGTGGCTGGTGTATTCCGTCGCATACACACCAACCTAATAACATGTTAAAATAGTTTAATATTTCGATCTCTTCCGACAAAATAAAACATCAACATTAAAATTACTTCAAAACGTTTGCAATGTTATTCTAAAAAGAATGCCCAATCGTGTTTTTTTATTTCTACTTAGCGTATTTATCTTTTAAAATATTCCTAATGTGAGGAACAGATATATCTTGCCTGTCAGTGTGGCGAAAAGTCTATAACCATGTAAAATCAAAGCAAAAATAAATAGTAAAAATTATACGGTCAGCAGACCAAGCAAAATATCCGTCGCGGACATGCAATCTGATTTCCCACAGAAATTGATTTGTATGGGAAACAAATGTTAAAAGTCCTGCTATGTTTATTGTACCTACACGACGATTACTTAGTGACCAACAAAAAAACGCATACTCTATTAATTAAAAAGCTAATACTTGTGTAGCTATTTAAATATTGAAACCAGAAAAAATGCAAGTGCTTTCAAAACAGAAGCTAAATCGAACAAAAAAGTGAACAAACCCCAATACCTAAGTACTTAAGAGTCTAAAATGCTTATTGCATAGCTCGCTAGAGCATTTAAATTTTTTTGAAGATATTTAATTATGTTATTTTTTATCTGAGAACGAATAACGAAAATAACATAACAAACAATGTTCAGTAAAAATTTCATTTTGATTCAAATAAGTTTTCAAACATAAAAACTGTATAAAAATAAATAGTACTATATAAATACTGAGACGTGGTCAGATTCTTAACTGCTGGCCTTTTGGAAAAATACAGAGTCGCACAGCTGGCAATGGATAAAGCTAATGAAGTTTCTTTGCATTATAGAATCCGGAACGAGGATATTCGCCGAAGAACGAGCGTCACCGACATAGCTATTAAAATTTCTAAGTTGAAGTGGCAATAGGCAGGCCACATAGCTCGAGAGCCGATAACCGATGGGGAAGAAAGGTTCTTGAGTGGAGACCACGAACCGGAAGACGAAGCGTAGGTAGACCTCCTACTATACGGACTGACGACATCGTGAGAGTCGCGGGCATCCAGTGGATGCAGATGGCAGGCTGTCGTTCAGCGTGGAGTTCTAATGGGAGGCCTATGTTCAGCAGTGGACGTCTTTTGGCTGATGATGAGGATGATCGAGTACTATATAATTGATGATTATGTATAGTTGTTTGAATCAAAATGAATATTTTACGGAATATATATGAAATAATAGAGGACGTACGAAGCACAGATTCTAAAACGATCACAGAACTAATACCAAACATTACTATTAAAACGTAAGCAAAACTTATCCCAGCCAGACGTACCACAATCTCAAAAGCATTGTTATATTAATCTTACATTGAGCAGTAGATATATTATTAGCTTATATTTCTAATATACTGTGATTAAGCTTTGTGTCGCTTATTCGGCTGAGAGAGCAAGACAAAATTCAATGTAAGTTTAAAATAAGAATGCTTTGGAGATTGTGGTAGCCCTTCTGGTATCTTGAAATTGACAATGCTGTCAAAATGTAAGCAAAACTTATCCCTGGTATCTTGAAGGCGATTGTCCAACGCCAACTGGATAATCTTGGTGGCATGGCGGAGTACAGGCAGCTGTGGAAAGCCAACTGTTTTCGGTTTTACGCTAGGTTCAAAAAATTTCTCATTTACTATTTTGAACGGTCAAATTTTGACCCTACGATAAACCGGGCAGTTTACTTTTCCACGACTACATGAACGTCGCGACGCCCCACCGCCACGACTGTATACGATTCGAGTACATTTTAGCTGATCGGCATTCCAGAAACCAAGGTCTTACAATGTTCAAGTTACTTGTAGTAAGTAATCTTACCTCGCTCTCGGTCCAATCAATAAGACTAGACTTCTCTTCCAGAAGGTTCTCCGAGCTCCGCTGCTTTTCGTCCTCCCCGTCGCCTTCGTCTTTGAAAACCTTGACTTCATCAGTGGAGCCCAGGTCATCACCCCCCGAGCTCGCCGCGGAGCTCGAGTGCGCATGTGGCATCTTCAGTCGTCAACTCCCATTACCCCATCCCTAATAACACTATCTGTCATCCATGACAACTCACGCCGCCATTTTGGTTCCAGTCTTTGAGAAATCACAATGTCACTAACTTATGATGCCTAATGTTGCTGCACTGTGTCCGCATCTGAAAAAAAAAAATAAGTGGTTTATATTTTATCTTTACAATCATTAACAAAGGGCAACAGTAACCAAAACCCTCTAATACCAGTTTAAGGCACAAAATGGAGGATAAAAATATTGACGTTCGACATCTAAATCTCATTGAATGGTTGACATTAAACTGAAAGGCCTAAATATTTTAGACCCGCTTTAATTTTCTTCTACACCTACTTGACAGACAACATTCATGACATATGTTTGTAAAATCAATCGTTGAAGGTTCAATGACACTTGTTTTTTGAAACAGCTGATTTCTGTTTCGCGATGTCAGGGTACCTTTCATGAGGTCATCATAACTTATCTTCACGAGTGACTGAACTGAGTGGTTCACTGAAGTGAACCACACTTCTAAAACTTGTTCATGAAGATGAGTTATGACGACCTCATTTCGGCTAAGTTTTAATGTACTCTGTAAGTCTGTACTGAATATTGTATTTTGTTCGAGAATTGCATCAGCATGAGGTTTGTAATATAAGTTTTAAGTACAAGAAACCAAGTGATTTTTTTATTACAGGATAGATTTTGAAAAGAACCAGAAGTGCTCTGCCGTAGGAACTCCCCAAATTGTCACCTTAGATTCCAAAATAATTCCAATTCAGAAGGGCACTTGATATATTTTAGAATGGCTTACTCAATACCCGTGAGCTTTCTTGGCGACACTTGGCAAGGAGCCAAGAGACTGTTGACGTGTACTTGACGCGGAGCTTGACCCAAAAGATGTGTCAGACAGCAATACCACGATCGTTTCTCAAGTTGGTGATTTTCGACCTTAAGATTGAGGTAGTAAAGGTGGATCTGCGCCAGAAATTTTAAGGCCAGGCGAAATATGTGGCAGTTTTTAATTTACAAATAGTTGCATCAAGGTTAAGGTTATCTATGCATACAAATTAGCTCTATAAGAGGTAGCTTGCATAGTTCGAAGCTGCTAAACAAAAAAAAGTGGGCTTTGATACAACACCAACTCAAAGAGGTTATGAAAGCGCACGCGTTTAGTAAGTTTTTAGGGTTCCGTACCTTAAAGGGTAAAACGGGACCCTATTACTAAGACTCCGCTGTCCGTCTGTCTGTCTCTCCGACTGTCACCAGAACCGTGATAGTTAGACAGTTTTTTTACAGATGATGTATTTCTGTTGCTGCTATAACAACAAATACTAAAAAACAGTATAAAATAAATATTTAAGAGTGCTCCCATACAACAAACGTATTTATTTCACCGTTATACTTTCAGATAAGTCCCATAGACATTTCAATAAAATCGGATCAGTAATTTGGTAAAATAACTGGAAAATTCGGTTACTTTATATTCGGTCGTAAGTTTTAAATTGTATATTTGTAAGACACCAGGCTTTGTTGCCTAGTTTGGGGCCCAGAGCTAAAAGTACATGCGTTTTCTTAGCCTTAACCACAGTAAACTAATTAATTGTTACTTATATCTAAGATAACTTACTTTTT
The DNA here is from genome assembly GCA_949125355.1 of Agriopis leucophaearia. Taxonomy (NCBI): domain Eukaryota; kingdom Metazoa; phylum Arthropoda; class Insecta; order Lepidoptera; family Geometridae; genus Agriopis; species Agriopis leucophaearia. Next base: position 7,162,283 of record OX421286.1, read on the forward strand.
AAGGCTTGAACGGAAATAAAGATTATTATTATGTATATTTTACTGATTTTGAAGTCGGATTTTTAAATTGATAAGTAAAGATCAATAAATATGATACGCAAGTCAAGAAAGTCACCTATGATCCAGGATGTCACTAATAGTTGTAATGGTAGGTGGCACGATCGTCACATCCACGTTAGAGGTGTGATGCATGCATAATGGAACCCAGCTATGCATTACAATGCCGGTATTGAGTTACGAACTCATAGAAGCGCGATTTTGCGATAATGTTTGACATGCCAACAAAAAATATACGTGAATTGAATGAATTGTGCACCTCCTGTAGGTATTCACGAAATGCGGCAAAGGTGGTATTAGAGAGAAATTGATTTGACATGTGGGCAGGTTCCTGTGACGTTTTAGGGTAAACATTTCTCTGCTGAATTATTTGAAGCATTCCCTACTAAATATGTAATTCTTCTAATATATTTACAACTAGGTTTTACCCGCGTCATGAACAAATGGTCACTCAAGAAAAGTGTAGCTTTCTACCGTTAATTCATCACTCTTTTTGGCGGATAAATTCCAGACTTGACGGTCTTCATCCAGCGGTTTGACCTCTCTGTATGATATGGCATTTGCCAAGTTACTTAGTCTAAGCTCCAAAACCCATTTAAGTGACGTGACTTTACATGACACGTGATCTGACAAATCTTCATACAACGCGTGGCAAGTGGCAGATTACGCTCAAGGAAAACTTGTCAGATTACGTGTTACGTTACTTAGATGTCGCTGCGCTTAAGAATGACCTCCTTGGTCTTGGAAGACCTTTACCACTATGATGGTTTTCATTCATTTGTGGTTCTCATGTCATACAAGATGGCCAATCTCTATCACTAATTTCTATCAGTGAAAGAGTTTCCAGAATCAGTTCAATAGTTCCAGAATTTCCTCCTACTATACAAAGTCGCAGTCACAGTTTCAGTCAATGGCTACCATTATGTGACTGCTTTACTGCACAGCAGGCCTGGCGCACTCCGCACTTTAGGTATAAAGCTACAAATACGAGTACGGACTTGCCGTGCCCGCTGCCGCGCGATAGACAGAGATAACGCGACAAGAGTTACGCGATAGACAGAGACAACTTCTAGGTTAATGTAGTTGTAGGTAGTTAGCGTTCGCACGTACTGAATTGCACTTTATTGTGTAATAGCAAAAGTCGCTACTTATATAAATTATTTTGCGAAGTGAATCTTCTGTACTTGTACTTATATGTATTCTGAGTCCACAGACTATATTGGCCTTTAGAAATGTAGTTTATGAACTTTTTTGAAGTTTATGAACTCATGCATGCAACGATATGAATAGAAGATGCGCGTATTCAGACGCAATCCTATCTCTAATTAAAACCTATAAAATAAATCCTTTCAGAAGTCTATTTAAACTTCCAACTCGTAATAAACTATTATAATATATATTTAAATAAATGGTCGAGCGTTTGTTTATTGACCAGGCAAACGGAATGTGAAGGAATTTGCTGCAGAAGCAAACATAACTACTGCTAATGACATTGACTCTGCTACCTTAGTCAAGGCAACATGTAAGGTGAGCGGAGCATTGGTCGTCCACCAAGAAAATGTTTGTAAACAAAATGCGAGCGAGAGGTGCGAAGAATCCTCGGGCTACCGTAGGTCGCCAAAACCTGTCTCTGGCAAGGTACAATGGAAGAACGATGATATATGTAAGGCAGCTGACAGTGGCTGGAAGCCAAAACCGAAGATGAAGCTGAGTGGCGTGTCTGGGGTCTACGGTGTCTCCAGCAGTGGACTGAGGCTGATGAACAAAATGAGGTTCGTGCCTGGAATCCTGGATCCAATCAGCACCCATTTTGCCTAGAAAAGACCTTAGCCTTTAAAAACCCAGACTAGATTTCATTGAAAGCCAGACTGAGCCTGCCATCTGCATCCACTAGATGCCCGCGACTCTCACGATGTCGTCGGTCCATCTTGAGGCCTACGCTTCGTCTTCCGGTTCGTGGTCTCCACTCAAGAACATTTCCCCGCCGGTTATCTGCTATTCAAGCGATGTGACCTGCCCATTGCCGGGTCAAATTGCATGATGATAATAGACTAAGTAAATACTGTTTTAGCATTCTTGATATTTTGTTACCGAGAAAATGTCAAACTCGTGTCAAATCGGAGGCAAAACTGCAGCAATAGCTGTTGGCAATAGGTAGCTTAGTACTCGCGTTTTATACAGCTATTTCTATATTACAGTAGATAATTAAAACGCATCAAACGGTCATTAATGAATAGGTAATTCAACGTCGGTTCATAATGGGTTTTATGGTTAATATTCCGTGTTTCAAACTTGTTGGCCATAAAGTTTTCGATTGGTAGCGCAATAAGTTACAGACTTTATTACCAGCGTCGTGTCGGTCTTAATGAGCTATCGTAATTTGTGATACAATTTCTTGTGGTAAAAAGATACTTTGTTGAATCAGCTCCTTTGAGATCGAATTTTACAGCTTCTAAGAAAACAAAAATCAGACTAGTTCAGACCTGATTTTCAACTTTTCTGTATGGAACCGAGACATGGTTGCTAAAGGTAAACTTCCGTGCATTGCGGCCGATCGCAGCCACGCGTCGTCGTACATTTTCAAATCGCAACAATAGATTAAACTTTTTTATGGGCAAGTGCCTTTATTAACTAAATAAAATACAATCTAAAACTAACACTACAAAAACAGTTTGACTGCCCATAGACCGTTGAAGGTCTGAAGACAATCCAAATGCTCAAGCCCACTATCACTTTACCCAGTATACTAACGGCATTACCAGGCTGAATGGCAATGCTTATGCGTTGAGTCAGATACACGCCACCATTTTGGTCGCGCGTCGCATTAATCACGCGCTCTGAAAGATTTTTGAAAATGAGGTAAGCTCTCGGTCCCCAAGGGCAAAAAGTCTCGACCCCAAACGTCTCAAAAATTTAACCACTGCCAAGGTTAGCATATTTACGCCGCTTGTGCTGCTCTGCCGAATTGGCAGCTGCACCAGCTCTGCCTTGTATCTCAGGAAGATGTGACGGTGCAGGATATTAAACTTGATTGATGTTTGTTTATACTGGTATATTTGGGAACCTCTGTAGACTATTTCAAGAGTATAAACCTAGTCATATTTTAGTTCTTGTCCATTATATTCAGAGACCGGCAGACCACCTGCCCGCTGTTCGGACGACATCGCTAAGGCAGCTAGAAAGCAGTGGGCAAGACTTAACACAGGACCGGAAAAGATGGCGTGCTGAAGAGACCTACCCAGCAGTGGGTGGAAAATGGTTGATGATAGAGAAGTCGACCTACCTCTGTAATAAAACGAATAAAACACGAATAATTAAATTGACGGCTTCCAGCAGATGACACTTGGCACATTTACATACGAAAGAATTTAGGTGTATTTTTAACAACCTATTTTTTAGCGAATGGTGGCGACATTGCCCTATTTATAAAATAAATGAGAGATGTATTCTTTATTGTCCAGCGTTTGATTATTCTCGCCTGCGCGATGAAGTTTGAAAGATATTTTTGCTTTAACACTTAGATTTTCTTATTTTCAGCTAGTCTCCTATAGAAACCGATATTTTTAAATAATAAAGTAAAAAATAAAAGTTGCCCCTCCCCCCCCCCCAACCGTATTTTTTTTACGTATTTGCTCCAGTGTAAAAACGGTATTACGTAGGTACAAGCGTCGAACTTGGCATGATTATAGTACATAGTCTAACTAAAGTATAACAACACTAGCCTTCCGCCCGCCCCGGCTTCGCACGAGTGTAAGCTCGGCCTTCGGCCTCGCTACAAAATATAATATAGCCTATGTCACCCGGGGATAGTGTAGCTTCCCAACAGTGAAAGAATTTTTCAAATCGGTTCAGTAGTTTCGGAGCCTATTCATTACAAACATATTATTCAAGACGGGACCCACAACAGTGTCTTATTTTAATTAATTGGTCATAAAAACCTGCTTTAATAAAATTTAAGTCGTAAGACGCCCATTAAGTCGTTCCAGTGTTAGGTTAAATTCGGATTGAAATCTTTATTGTATGAGTAATGCTTATGAACAACTTACTGTATCTACCGTGGCGTATCTACTATAGCCTGGTGTATCTACCGTCCGCCATTTGGAAGAAAATAAGTAGATTTTGAACTAAAATAGACCTATCCAACGTATTCGATTAAAGGTATTACCTATAAGAAGACCAAGAGATCTACTAAATTGTAAATAAAACTTGTCTGTAATAGACGAGGTAAATTAATGGATAATTTCAGTTATATCCTAACCAATTTGAGACCTAAATTATTATAACGCGTAATTTCAACCAGTGTGTTTATCTAACAAATGTTTTTGTATCAATTGTTCAATCAAATCAGTGTCGATTTTATTAGAAGTCCAAGACAGGAAACAGCCAATTTCCTGGCATTGATAAGGTGTTATCGAATTCACTGCAAATAAAAAACGCCTTGGACAAAACACGACATTAACTGGCAATTTAGTGTTGAATTTACAGGTTGGAAAAGTGTAAAATGTCTGAAGAGATTGCTATGTGCGCTAGGATGACCCTTTGGTAAGGAATTTATTAAATTATTTCTTTGGTAGACAAATTCACACAAACATACAAGCGGAAATGCCTTTCAGATTCCGCTTTCGCCAAAATTATGTAGGTTAGTTTTGGGTTATTATTTGGATGGTTGGTGGATGGTGAAATTATACAGAATATATACAAACATTGATTTTTATCTATGATTTTTAGGTATCTCAAAGTAGTATTAGGTAGCCGGGGTTTTTAGAATACGACATTGAACATCCTTCCAAGTTGTAAGAGCCAATCTGAACAGGCCCCTCTGGGCTTCATGGATAGTCTCTTTTTTTTATGCCATACATAGGTGGCAAACAAGCAGACGGGCCACCTGATGGTAAGCGATCACCGTCGCCTATGGATACCTGCAATACCAGGGGCATCACAGATACGTTACCGAGCCTTAAAGACTCTATTAACAGCCCTTTTGAAGAACACCATATTAAAGCTACTCGGAAATGCCGTAGGACGCTCATTCCACATATTGCAGGTGTAAGGCAAAAAGGAACGCGTATAACGCACATTGTGCGATTTCCACCGATCTATGATATGATGTGTGGTCTAATCTAGGGCTCTGATAATCCTACTAAGCGAGTCCAGGAGAAACAAAGCTGCTATAATATGGCCTTCATCGTTACATGGAAGCATTCTTCTGGAATATTCTCTCAGGATTTTTTGGACTTTGTTTTAGTCAAGCACCGACGTTCCTACCAACAATTTTTTTGTGTTTCTATTTCCAAAATGTCTATTGTTTATTAGCAGAATATCCCCAAATTCTAAGTTAGAACGTGCCTCAATGATAACAGCCGTAATTACCGCCAACTAGTTCAGATAAATTGTAACGATTCTAATCGATTCTCAACTCGATGATATTGTTCGCTTCGATAATCGGGATCGAGTCGCATTCATAGCGCCATACAATGCAAATAGTTCATGTGCTATGTTGGATATTTATAGGACGCAAATGTATGTGGGTTTAATAACTACGCGAGAGGTGTTGGTGAAAATCAATTCACCTCTCCCTATCAGAGTCCTTTCTTATTATTGTCTCACTGTAGGACAAAGGCCTCTCTTCTCTCCTTCCATTCCTCAAGGTCAAGCTCGTCCCGCTATCTCTTTTTAAGCCAGTCAAGGGGTCTTTTAGTGCTTGATGTCCACATTGCTATGGTTTTGGCCCATCTTCGGACATGCAGCAAATGTGTCCAATTCCACTTTAGACTGCCAGCTCTTTGGCTGACGTCGATGATTTTTAATCGACTTCAAAAAAGAAGGACGGTTCTGTGTTCCACCGCTTTTTAAATGTATGTTTACCGATTTCTCCGCCTACTGTAGACCGGTTTCAAAAACAAAAGTTTGTTCGGTACATTTCCAATTTGGTGTGATTGTCACCAAGTCAGTATCTGATGATGGCATCCCAAGGAAATCGAAAGCAACCCTCAATATCTATAGGCACTTATATTTTTGAAGCAGGTTTTTAATGTGATCCACTTATTATACGTAGCTTAGCTAGGTATTTCTAACAGTTCGCCGTTGTTAAGCAGAGGACGACATGGTCTGTCTTACCATGGGTAACCGTGAGTGGCATTCACAGAAAAGAGAAGTAAATAGAACGGAAATGAGAAGGAAAACCCGTCGTCAGGTATTGTGATTGTCAGTTGCTATGGGTTTATATGGGTGCAAGTGGCTACAACAAATTTCTTACACAAATGCCTTGACAGCCGTTCTAATTTAAACAAAAAAAAAATACTTTTCTGTGTTGGCATTTACAATTTAGCGTTACCGTGGGTTGCATGACACGTTAAATTTGTTTGTCAACGACTGTTAAGCCATGTCATAATAGACCTCTTCTTGCAGGCGTAGGTTGCATAGATTTTTCACTTTTAGCTATTAAATTGCAAGTTGTAGTGGCAATGCACATCGCTCGAAGAACCAATAACCGGTGGGTAAGAAAGGTTCTTGAGTGGAGACCATAAACCGGAAGACGCAGCGTAGGTACCACTAGATGGACCGACATTGTGAGAGTCGCGGGCATTCAGTAGATGCAGATGGCTGGATGTCGTTCAGTGTGGAGGTTAAGGGGGGAAGCCTAAGTTCAGCAGTGGACGTCTTCTGGCTGATGATGATGTCACTGTTTCGCGCACTGGCAAAACTTGGGTTTGAGCTGTCGACGTGGTATGGAGTATCTATAGACGCAGATTGAAGAATAGTTACTTCGTTCAGTGACTACGGTTGTGGTACATTTAGGCCCAGAGCGTCGCCAGTGCTTATAGTACTGAACTCGGCCACACCTCATCCTCTTAACGTCGTAAAACCACCATAAAACGATACCTACACCCTATCCTATTACAGCACGCCAAGATATTACCCAGCCGTTTTACAGTTTCAACTAGAGTTCCACTGTTTTCTGCTTTCGGTCGAACTTTCGGGTTTAGGACAACAATATTCGTTTTTCGGTGACTTTTCGTCTTTTGTCGGTAAGTAGTTTAAGTAGAAAATAATCTATATTTATAAAAATTTATTGCTGTTCGTTAAGTAGTCTCGCTAAAACTCGAGAACGGCTGGGCCGATTTAGCCGATTTTGGTTTTGAAATGTTTGTCGTAGTCCAGGGAAGGTTTAAACGGTGAGTAAACGGCTGAACCGATTTTGATAAAATTTTGTGTTCCTGGAACGGGTCATAACAGCGAGGCCGAATTCCAAGCTTACACCCGTGCGAAGCCGGGGCGCGTCGTTAGTTATCAATATAAAAAACCGATTTCATAAAAATTACAGAACTGGACCAAATAGACCACACGGGAAGCACCAGCTTTCAAATAAAAAGAGTCATCAAAATCGGTTCACCCAGTCGAAAGTTATGAGGTAACAAATATAAAAAAATATAAAAAATACAGTCTAATGGAGAACCTCCTCCTTTTTGGAAGTCGGTAAAAAATGAGTTCGCCACTGTAGCAAATACCGCACTAAAACAGCTTATATATGTAAGGTATAACCATAAATAATTAATAGTAGAAGAAAATCCGATAGATAATCAATTTTTAGGATTCAAAACATAAAATACCACACCGCATTACTTACATTTTATTTCCTGTAACATTTGACAGATATGTATGTCAATTCCGATTCTAGACGTTTCTACATAGACACGCCCCATCGTTTCTCCTATTTTTTTACAAAGCAAATGCATTGTTCAGCGCGCTATTTTGCTGATACATATTATCATATCTTTTGTGACTGCTTTGTTTGTACTCAAATTCCTTGCTTAAAAACTCGATTTTTTGGTCTTTTTAACACGCTTTTATTAGTATGTATGTAACGGAATCTTTGAACTTGATTTTCAACTACTTGAAAAAGTGGAATTAAATTAATATTTTACACACTTATCAAGCTGGTAGCTGGTGGACAATGCAATAATTTAAATAGTTTGTCCCATTATCCTTACAAGGATCTTTTTTTTTAATGATATTTGGAGACGAGACGAGCGAAGTCGCTCGCCTGATGGCTCTTCACGCCCATAACAGCTCAACGCCACTCAGAATTTTGAACTTCAATAGTTCAAAACCCTGGATGGCAATGCACTGCGTTCGTCACCCCGAGATATAAGATGTCAAATCTCTGTGTGCCCTGTAATTTCGCTGGAAACATTGCCCTTCAATCCGGAACACAGTAGTGTTTGCACATTACTGCTTGGCGGTTGAATAACTGGCAAAGGCGTGGTACTTCCCCAGGCGGACCCCTGCAAAAGAGTCCTACCAGTTACCTGCTTAGTTTTAAACCGAGAAATATTAATTTAATAAAGTCAAGAAGAGAGGACAGAGGGTGTTTATTTTACACTACTTGTTATTCTATTGGCTTATTTTATGTACCTCTCGTATTCCGCTATAGCATCGCCCAACACTCGAAGATTTAGTAAAAACACCGTAATTCACAATTAATTGCTTTTATTTACTTGGATGACAGATCGAGACATAAGGAATGAACTATAGATACTTAAAATGAATGACAAAACTACAGACTACATAAAAAGAACTAGGTGGAGCAAATAGTTACATCGATCAATTACTACAGACTAAAAATCACTAGTTCGAAAGAAGGATGGGTCGGTTCTAGACGGAGGGTGCGTGAGAATTGGTAATCTTTTTCGTCCTAAAGCCGAATTTCGGCCACAATTTTTGTACTTTCCTCACTATTTAAAACGTCCGTTTAGTGCTCCAAGTTATATCCTATTTACGGACTGAAGACTTACGGACACGAATGACATTATGTCGAGTGCGCCTTTTATTGTCTACGGTAAAAGCGTTTCTACGAAGTTTGCATTACAGTGTAAGACTGATTTAGGATGGGCTAAGAACGGGACCTCTTTTAATTTATGAATGGCGATAGCTTTAAAACTAATCTTAGGAGGCGCTGCGTACGTTAATTTCGATATGAATGTCTTTCAAATCGACAAGACCGAAAAAAATTGAATAAAGTCGGTGAAATACATATTTATTCTCAACTTTTTTTTTAATCATATTTATTTTTCTTTTTTCTACCTTCTGTATGAATCCTCTCCATCCTAAGGTTGCCTGGAAGAGATTGCTCTTAGCGATAAGGCCGCCGATTGTTACGCTAGTTTGTTTTGTTTAAAGCTGTTTTATCGTGTTATATGTTATTTGTGGTGTGAACAATAAAGAGTTTATCTATCTATCTATCTATCTTTGCCTCATATATACTACATATATTATTTCTTACTTTTTTCACTAAACCGTTTAACGCAAAAGCTGTAAGTTTGGCATACTGAAAAAATTACACACACTAAGAAACTTGGAGCGACACCAATTAACTAATAACTAATAGTCCACATGCAAGAAAACTCGGCGTACGCTACGCATTGCGCCGACTTTTTGGTTAGTTGTAATGTAAGGCAACCGCGATCCGACTGCAACGCCGCGCGGTGCCAGTGCTACGATGCCCTAGCAGACAAGCAACGTTGAACACTATCACATCATCAGCCAATTAACGTCCACTGTTGGACAAGGCCTCCCGGTGTTGCCATAATCCCCACGCTTGGCAGGCGGTTTTGGGATCGCAGTACGTTCACCGTGTACTATTAGGACGCTGCTGCCCATCCTCCGGTGGTTCTGGTCGCAGTTTTAGGACATACCCGGGTCCACTACACAAGCGACATAACGTCTAAATTGAAGTAAATGTGGCATTGTAAACTATACGAGTATAATTGATGTCTAGGTATGTACAATGACGCTCGGACATTTTTGACCGTTTTTATTTAGAGATTGTGACTCTAGGTATTGTATCTCGATTGATCGGAGGTAACGACCAAGCCTATTTAAAATGATTCAACAAAATTATTTCTCAACATAAGGAATCCCAAATTAAAAACCTATTCTAAACCATAGACGAAAAACACATGTTTCTTTTTTTTATAAAGCATTGACACATGCGTTCTTTACTCGCATTACAAATTCGTCACATTCCTGTAGATGTATACCAACATTTAATTTGAACTCTACCTGTTTACAATAAGGACCACTATGTACACCAATAAATTGTAGGTAAGAAATTTGAACTTTACTGCTTTGAGTTAAGAAGATGTTGATATAGGAATGCTCATTTGGAGTTTATTTTAAACTTTATGCAGTTGTGTTAAGGAGTAATTTTGATAGGGTGTGATGGGCTGGTCAGCCCTAATTTCGTAAGAAGTCGGTAGCTGATGGTGTCAGGTTGCATCTTAGGGTCACGTTTGTTTTAAGTGTCATTTGTGATTTGTCAGCGGTCAGGGGTAGTCTATTTCTAGGAAGTCTGACTGCATAATGATGGTGATGACATGACAGTTATTTAATTCGCTTTTAATAGCAATTAGCTGCGCCCCACGGTTTCACCCGCGTTATATACCACTTTAAGGTGATGTGTGTATGTAAATTATGTACGGCTGGACCGATTTTGATGAATTTTCAATCAAGCAATTTTCAGACTAGCTCTGTGTGTGATCCTGTGAAGTTTGGTAGAGCTCGGATCTATAGATTTTTTTGGTGTTTTAATATTGTTTTCCTTACAAAATACAAGAATTGACGTCTATACTCTATACATTGACATATTACATCATAGAAAAAAAAAATGTCATCTAAGTCAAGGGAAGTTGCTGTAGCGAGGTGGCTTCAAGGAGGTAGGTATATAACGCGGGTGAAACAGCGGGGCGCAGTTGGGTATAATTGTCTAATGTCACACGCTTTTTATGTCGTCTTGTTTTTTTTTTAGGGTTCCGTACCCAAATGGTAATACGGGACCCTATTACTAAGGCTCCGCTGTCCGTCAGTCTGTCACCAGGCTGTATCTCATGAACCGTGACAGTTAGACAGTTGAAATTTTCACAGATAATGTATTTCCGTTACCGCTACAACAACAAATACTAAAAATAAAATAAATATTTAAGGGGACTCCCATACTACAAACGTGATTTTTTTGCTCGTTTTCGCTTGATATTGATAACGGCAAGAGGTAGACGCTTGAAATATTCACAGAATATTAAGTTATATATTCACTTTAAAAATAAATTATTCAATTAAAATAAAATTATTATTTAAGGGGGGCTTCCCATACAAAAAAAAAAGTGTTATTTTTTTTGCCGTTTTTATAGATAATGGTACGGAAGCCTTTGTGCGCGAGTCCGACTCGCACTTGGCCGGTTATTATTTATCGTGGTAAGTCCGCTTTTGACCACCAACTCGCCTGTTGGTAAGCGACGATGTGGTAGAATACCACATGTGGTGTTTTTGTACAAATAGGATTGCGTTGTCTTCATGAGATACAGCCTGGTGACAGACGGGCAGACAGACAGACAGACGGACGTTCAGCGTAGTCTTAGTAATAGGGTCCAGTTTTACCCTTTGGGTACGAAACCCTAAAAATTGCGCGGAACTTTATTTGTGTTTGTACAGTCACAGACAGAGACTAAATAATTACTGCGTTACAGTGGCGATGATTTAATTGACGTAAGTTAGCGACCGTCACGCCGCGCGGGCACGGTGCGAACTACGGAGCTAGCTCTCATTGTACAAATGGAAAAACAAGTATACAACGTGCACTTCAAAAGCGGTCAAGCATTTTAGGCCACAGGTGGTAATATAAAATATATATATCTGAACTTATATATATTTTTATATTACCACCTGTGGCCTAAAATGCTTGACCGCTTTTGAAGTGGACGGTGATAGAGCTGGCTTCATCTCTGTAGTGTCTTAAGCCATATTTTGCAATCGAATTTAAGTTTTATTTTTATAATATTATGTACAGCTTTTTGGTTGCGGTACGGTGAAGATAAAGACTAAAAATAAGCATCTAATAGATAGAATACAAAGAAAGGCTTTTAAACAAACAAACCAAGCATCCTTTTTGTAGTGGTAGGACTCTTTTGCAGGAGTCCAGCTGGGGAAGTACCACACCTTTGCGAGTTATTCAACCGCCAAGAAGTAGTGTGCAAACACTACTGTGTTCCGGATTGAAGGGCAATGTTTCCATCGAATATACAGGGCACACATAGATTTGACATCTTATATCTCGGGATGACGAACGCATTACATTGCTATCCTGGGTTTTGAACTGTTGAAGTTCAAAATTCTGAGTGGCGTTGAGCTGTTATGGGCAAGCGTGAAGAGCCATCAGGCGAGCGACTTCGCTCGTCTCGTCACCCAGTATCAAAAAAAAAAAAACATTATTTCTGTGCATTTGACAACATTCACACACAAACAGTGTACAATTAGAATTCATAATTATGTCCGTTCCATCTATTAACTTCCTAATTAGATTTTTTTGCAAACCGTCCGGTAACAAGTGCTCAGTGCGCTTAGCCACTACAGCAACTCCTACTTAATCTTTGTACGCCACATAGTTCCTATTATTTAATCTATGTGCACTCTCGCAGTAACTATTAGTTGTTACTGTGTACATTTACACAGTAACTGTTATTTATTCTGGGGCATAGCGCCGCGCCGCCGCCGCCCCGAACACCATTGGTGGTCGCTCCTAGCCGCGCCGGCTCGCACGCTCCGCTTGTCTGAGCAAACACTTTTTTACCTACCCGCACGCTTCGTTTCACATCGGCGTGATACTTTATCTATGATATAAATACTACTTCTACCAACACAGACGATGGACTTTTAGCTGGCTCTGAGGCAGGAGTCTCAGAAAAATTAATAAATGGAAGCGTTAAACCTACAGTTTCCCTTTTAGCACTTACCTCATCCCCCCCTCGGTCTTCCATTCATTTACATTTAGAGCACATCGTTTGCAGTTGTGGTCCGCTCAATATTGAAGTGTGCGTTTGTAGAACTAGTAAGAATATGCCAGTGTGCTCAATATATGTTTACCTCGCCCCCTTCAGTTTTTGACAGACTTTTTTTTGGTACTAGCTCGGGGCAGATCCAAACTATATAATTATCAAAGGCGGGTTTATAAAATCTGCCAGAGGGCCAGAACAGGAGTTAGTACGTGTGAGTTAGAGCCAGAGGGAATGACTATAACTTCATTGTCTGTGGTGGCCTTATAGGTATATTGTTTAGTTAATAAGCCTACAGAAGATAATTTTAAACATAATCTACTCCATCTAAAATATTTTTCCTGTTTCATTAACAATGACGTCGCAACAATGGGATAATAAATAATAAAACATAAAAGTCGATGTCCCAAAGTCCTGAGAAACAATGGGTGCCATTTTCACAATATTTTTTGCGTCGCGTCCTTGGGGTCCGTTACATCGAAGCTGACCAGGTAGGTAGCTTGAATGGACCTTGTTTAGAATACCAAGCTATGTGCGGAAACTTTATTACGGACAGTGAGGGCAGCAGTCTTAACCGTTATAGATTAGCTACATCAAAATAGCCTTAGAAAATATTCCTTGGTTTTTTATCTTGATATGAGATCTTGTTATTGGCGTTTGTCAGTTTGGACATCCAAAGAGTTGAACTCCCTACCAGTTCCTTGTTTCCAGAGATATGATCTAGGTCTCTCCATCTTTGAAGTGAATTGGTTAAATCTGAGTACTTCAAGCTTCGATGACATCAGCAATAGGCGAGTTGGTGCTTCAACTGGTCAAAAGCGGACCCAGACCCGAAAAAAAGAGTTTTTATAAAATAAAACTTTACTTTATTTAATTTTATTGTTTCTGTTAGTCTGTGTAATGCACTGCTTAATTGAGTGTATTAATCTGGTATCCCCAATAGTTATAATCTGGGTGTCTTCAAATCGCGAGCGTATCTGTTTCTCCTGCGCAAGGTTGCTCCATCGTAGACCCCATATTAGCTTAACATCAGGCGAGGTGGCGTTCAACCACAAGCCTATTATGTAATTTAAAAACCACCTACATTTTAGAGTTTTTCATCTTCAAAAAAGAACACAGATCAATCCGCTTTAAAATGAGACCGTAGAATTCGCTAAGCCGAGACTCCCACCAATTCACACAACATTTGTTACCGGCCTATTAAGTATATTCCAGTAGCTCCAATTATTCTTCACGCTCAGACCTCTGCATGTGTTGCCAGTTCCAGTATTCAATCCTTATTTCTCAAACAATATAGCCTATAATCCGTAATCTTGACCTCACTGACCATGCATAGCACTCAGACGATAACCCGACCAAATCAAAACATACTTCATTAACGCATGCATAATGTTAAAGAACATGCATTCTAAAATTGACGGTTGTAATCGCTAAAGAACGCCTCGAGCGACCCGTTTCGTTTCGGTTTCATTTATTTGTTTTTATAACTAGCAAATTTACTGATTAACTTTTTTCCTGACAGAGACGGTAAAGTTGAGATTTTGCACTGTGATAACTTAGTTTAAAATTCTTTCAGTTGGCGTTGGTGACAAGGTGGGAGAGCCAAATATTGACAGCTCCATTTTAAAGCATCTCAATAATAATGATACCGGGATTTTTGGACAAAATTTTCCTCAACTTTGACACGACTAAAGATAAGAAAAATCATAAGCCTAAAGAAGATAACACGAAATCTCCTTAAGAGTCCAACGAACGCAGTCAAAACATTTTTAAACGAGAAACAGTTGAAGTTTTTATACGGTGTTCTCTGGTTGTGTGGTTAAGGTTTAATTCAGGTTGTTGAAGAGTTTTTCTCAGGTTGCCACCTCTGGAACCGGTTGCGAAGGAGATGCGTGCTCGTTGTGGTAACGATTATTATTATTATAGTCATATCCCAGTTTATAATGCGTCGGTATTCGGAGGGTTGAGTGCACCTACGTAATTGGTTATATGAATATTTTTTTAGCATGTCACGAAAGGAACGATCGCCTTCCTTTTAAGGATACCTAGTACCTACACAAGTTTCAATATCTATAAAAAAAAAAAACTGTCTATGTCACCCAGGATAATACCACACGCTAGGGTTAGTCATAGTAATTTATTCAAGTACCTACTTAGGTACAATTATATCAGTCTGTTTTTGTAGTGTTAGTGTTAGCTTGTCTTGTATTTTGTTTAGATAATAAAGGCACTTGCCGTTATAAAAATATTATATCAGTTATAGAAGTGATGGTTGAATAATTATCAATTTTAAAACAGACTTCACAAAGTTAATATAAAATGGCCAAAAATATGTTAATTGGATGATCACACTGTCATCCAGGTAAGTAAAAATAAACCAGTTACTTTGATATAAGAGCCAAACTATTGAACCAATTTTGATGAAATTTCATGGGACCAAAGTATAATTTCAATTAAAAAAAGAATTGTCCAAATCAGTTCATAAATGACGGAATTCTGAGGTATCAAACATTAAAAAGAAAACTAATTAATAACCCCCTCCTTTTTTGGAGTCATACATGAAAACTTAAGAATTGGGCATTCGTGCAATAGCTACGAAAGTTGACAAAGTTTAGGTATCAAACGCGTAACCTGTCACTGTCAAAGCCGCCATTTTGTATTAGCTAAGATAAGACTAGGGTGAACGCACCAATTTTGGCATCCCGCTTTATTAACGTTAAGTAGCTCTATTAGCATTGATTAAACAATGACATTGTCGGTGGAAGTCGTACAAGTAATTAGAATCTGTCATCGGGCGTTTTGAGAAGGAATTATAATGACCAAAGTTCGGACGTTTAGACGACGCCCTTGTAGAAAAAGTTACAAAAAAAGTTGGCGCGGGCTTTCATTTACACAAATTGAATTTCTGTTCCTTTCCCACATTTTAAACTTTAAATCTACAGTTTAAGGCTTAAAGTAAATAACGCGGATGCATGTTTACCCTGTCCGTTTTTTGTGATGCGTTTTTGGATGCAGTGTAGCATCGTCCGTCTGTTCTAGGAATCGGTCATTACGATGTCTGACGAACAAAATGTATAACGTTACAGTTGGATTCTTATATTTATCATTAAAATTTTAGCATAATTATTTTTACCACAAAAATAGCGTAACTAATTTTATTCAGTTAACTTTTCACGTGACGTGTATTATATCATCTAGGTAAAATAATAGTCAAGTTTCATAATGCATTTCAATGAATATCTTCGTAGCCGATGATTAACTTTGGATTGAATTTATGTAGTACTGTAGTTTATTTTAAGCATATAGGCTACCGATGTTAACGAATAAAATCATTTACATTGGTTAAAATTCGACGGAGATATCGCGTAACTCCTATTTGCGAAAATCACACACCCGAATCCAGCTTGTATGACGTCGGCCAAAAATAAAACTTGTTTAAGGCTTTACTAGTGACTGTATCATGCAATTTATTTATCCGCAATAAATTGCTATAATACTTAACATAGTTTATATGAATTTATGATCAAGAATCAAGGCCAATTCCAATCTGGATTCCACAATGTGCCGCAGAGCTTTGTGTGACATAACCTACGAGCCTAACAAAGAACGTAAGACGTGGCCAGTATGGTAATCAAAACTGAGATTGGTGTCGATTCTGTTGAACAAAGCAACAAAGATTGTTGCTTTGTTGATCTTTAAAGTTGGCTAAGGAACTAAAACTACAGGAGACTTTGTTTTGCTTAGAAAATGCGATTGGCGTTTCCCCATCTAATTCGATAGATAAATTTGTCACTTTGTAGGTACCTGTTATTTTCTAAACGAAAGACCTGACATTGTTATCATCCTTTCATTATATATTGAAATGAAAAGAGACGCAGGTAAGTTTAGAGCTGTCAGAGTAATTCAAATACGAAAAGTAAAAAAACACCTGAAAATTATTTAAGTTCTCTAATTATTATCTCGATCTTTCTTTTGAGCACAATTTTCGTCATTAGTTTTAATCAAAAATGCTGCAACAGAAAAAGATGAAAAATTATGGCATTATAATGTGACTACCATGAAAATTCACTACGATGACAAGTCGAAAACAATTTGAATTCCAATGACAAACTATGCGCACTAAATTCAATTCTAATTCCCTGGAATAACGATGAGAGTTCGAGATTTGTAATATACAAGGGTATGGTTATCGGCGTTATAGTGCATCGTAAACGTGGTTTGACTGCGCGGGCCGTAAAGGGCACATTTCATTGCGACTTACTATTCTCGCGTTAGCTTTCTAGTAAAATAACATCTAGTATCTTGGCAATCGTTTTCACTTACCATTAAAGTACAGTAATTTCGAAGAAAACAATTATTTTCTTGAAATAGCACCGGTGGCATAGACAACTGTCGTTGAAAAAGAATATCATAACTTTTCAACGCCAGTTGTTATAGAAACTGTTTTCAGAAATGTCTTGAAAATATTTTATTTAACTTGCGTTGGTTGAAACATTCCATTAGAAACGTCAATTATACCTGTTTTAGTTTAAGTTTGGTAGGCCTTATTTTCGCACGCGATACTTTTATATATTAAAAGAGAAGTTGACAGAGCATCTTATATTTAGCATCATCGAACGTTTTAGCATAAAAGGGGAGTATATTTACAAACTAGCATTTGTATATAATCCTTATAAAGCTTTTAGATAAGTAAAGTAAAGGATAAATAGCGTGTTAGATTAAATGCGTCATGTCTCGTTTTGTGTGATACTTCTCTTCAGCAAGAAGTTGAACTTGGAATTTAAGCATAAATTAACACGAACGATTGTCCCACAGACATTGGCAAAATTGCGGTCACACCGCTGAAGCAACAGAGAAGGATAAAGGAGATCCATTTCCAAAGTTTCCAAAGCACTAAGTTTTAGATGCTGTAAAGGATAACGTGAGTTGCGCAGCGTGTTCGAAAAAGCATTCGGTATTCTGCGTGTGCGCAGCGAGCAACACGAGCGCATTAACATTCTCGACTCTCGCGTTGGTTGAGTTGGTTCTCATAGCGCACCGCACGCGTTTAATAGTTGTCCCTGTAAATGTAAAACTTTTATTCAATGAATTTTCTAGTTTCCAGCTTTATTTATTGATTCTAACACGTTTGCGGCTCTAAAATATGTTTATTATAACTTACATTAGTCGTTTCTTTGTTGCCGTAAGGACTCGAGATTTCGGCTATGCAAAACATGAGAGATTGCAATCAGTTCACGAAAGATGTTAGTATTGATTACTATTCTATAGCTCCTTTTGATTGTTATGGTTATTATTGCCACATTTGGCTTCAAGATTCAATTGATTGCTTTTCTAATATTTATTATAATATCGACAAAACCCATAGAAGCTCGCAAATAGTAGTGTGTAGTCTGTGATGACTATCTATAAGAAAAGACTAATTTATAGGCTCGTAATTTCTAACACCCTCTCGGCTCAAGGTCATAAAGCTGATTTAAATTTGTATTTATGCGGCTTCGGACTGCGAGTTTAGTCAATTTCAATTTTACTTTTGCATTGTCCATAATAATATTATATATACTAATTACTTAAAAGTAACAGTTTATTGCAAAGATACAAAAGGCAAATCGAAATTTTTAACATTTACAGTCGTATAAAAATAATTAGATCCCACGACGAGCGTAGGAAATGCGATAAAATGAATTATTCATTCGAGATAACGACCAAAATAAGACGATTGTTGGCTTCTCATAAGCAGCATTTTAGATCTGTTTCAAACTTTATGGAACCATGTGCGCCGGTTTTGACTAAAGTATCGATTTACATAAAAAAATTAAAACGTTATTGTTATTACTAACGCGAAAGATTAATTTTCACGAATAATCTTGTAAGTTTGTGACAAAGCATTTAGCATTTTTGATCTGAAATAAGTATTGGCGCGCCTTAGCAGTAAAATCGATTCGTATGCCGTGACGGACGTGACGTCAATACAGTCATGTTTCACATCTACCGAGCGTCCCGTTACGGCAACCTTTTGCTTAAGTTTGTCGATCCGGAAAATTTATTAGTCGCCTGAACCGATATTGATGAGAAAGATATCGTTATAATTCAAGCACTATCCCGAGTGTATTGACAAGTCCAATAAAAATTTCGTAGTACAACTATAGGCCATAAATGAAACTAAACTATATAGTATATTTATATAAACTAAACTATATAGTAAATATTATACTATGTAAGTAGTATACTTATTTTACTATTTATTAAAATAAGTATACTACTTATAAACTAAACTATATAGTAAATATTATACTAAGTAGTATAAGTATACTTATTTTACTATTTAGTAAAATAAGTATACTACTTAGTATAATATTTACTATATAGTTTAGTTTATATAAACATACTATACAGTTTAGTTTCATTTATGGCCTATAATTATTATAATATTTTAAATAATTTCACGCGACCGCCACCTCCCTAATTTAAGCGACGATGCGGTCTACGATGGAGCACGCTTGCATAGAATAAACCACAGATCTCAGAAACTTAAGAGATTCTTCTATAGATTCCTATGAAAGAAACCGATTCATTCGCGACTTGAAGACATCCAGATTGTAACTATTCCACTTCTAAGTTCTATGTCGACGTAGAAGCGGAATTACACTAGAGATTCATTAGAAAAACAGTTTTGAATTGAACCATTTCAGTCAAGCAGCACATAAATTTAACCAGACTTGAGAGTTTAATTGTATTATTGACTAAGTTATTGATGCATTCGTGTTTCTAATTACAAAATTATTTATTAGTTTCTGTTTTTTTCTTAAACCAGTCACTTGACTTGATCCATTCGCAAATCGCGAAGATTCGACAAAAGGCAATTTCTTGCTGTTCTTGGCCGCTCGTGAACCCAGTTGTCGCGTTTAACTGCCGTAAAAAAGGAAAAAGGATTTTTGAAATATATTTTTTTCTCAAAAAGGCATAAAGAGGTTGTAAATAATAGTTTTTTTTTTATTCGCCGAGATGACCGCATTGAGAAATGGTTGTGGCTTGAGATTTCGAAGTTCTGGATTTTGAACACGAAAGAGTGGGCGCAAGATTTACTTAATTTGGATATAATATAATAATTACGTGGGTAGCTTTGTTTTGGGAGTATCCGTATTTTTTTTTAATTATTAGGTAGGTAGATGATAAGTTATTCAATCCACATATTTGTATGTTTCAGGAACTACTTTAGGTAAGGATTTTTTAAACAAACAACAACTATTTTCCAGTTTTCCACCCACTGCTGGGTTGGGTATAAGGCTTTTCTAGACATTGTGCTAGTCTCTAAGTATATTTTATTATCACATACATAACTAGACGTCTTATTTATGTCAGAATGTTGAATTTTATGTAGTTGAAGTGGCAGTGGGCAGGGCACATATCACGCAGAACAGATGGCCGATGGGGCCGAAAGGTTTTCGAGTGGAGACCGCGGACCGGTAAGCGCAGCGTAGGACGTCCACCCACAAGATGGACAGACGACCTAAGAGACCGCAGGAAAACGCTGGATGCAGGCCGCTTCCAACCGGTCCCTTTGGAAATCGATGGGGGAGGCCTATGTCCAGCAGTGCGGACGTCCTATGGCTGAAATGATGATGATGTAATAGAATGGTGAACTCTTTAAATTCTCAATGTAAAAAAACTAACTTTAAAAGTCATAGGAAAGTAAAATACGCATTTTTGTTTTCTTGGATGACATATTTGTTTACAGTTAATTAAAAACCAAAATACTAATCCTATTTTGATGAAATTTCAGTAAGCCACCAACTCGCCTGATGGTAAGCGACGGTGTGGCCGAGGATGGAACACGTTGATCTAGAAGAAATATATTCACTCTAGCCTTAAAAGCCTCATTTTTAACCGACTTCCAAAAAGAAGGAGGTTATCAATTCGACTTTTTTTTTGTTTGTTACCTCAAAACTTTTGACTGGGTGAACCAATTTTAATGATTATTTTTTATTAAAAGCTGGTGCTTCCCATTTCAATTTGGTCAAGTTAAATTTTTATATTGATAATTATTAAGTATAAGTACTTAGGCTAAACTTAGATTATTTATCTCGAACAAAACTTAACCAAGATACTTACCTACATTATGTCATAATAGGTAAGTATGTATATACAGAAAAAAGGGGCAAGTGCCTTTATTAACTAAACAAAATACTAGCTCAAACTAACACTAAATAAACAGTTAGTCCATAGACCGTTGAAGGTCTAAAGACAATAAAGTATCAAGTGAACTATCAAGTAATCAAGTAAACCTAA
Source organism: Agriopis leucophaearia (assembly GCA_949125355.1). NCBI lineage: Eukaryota > Metazoa > Arthropoda > Insecta > Lepidoptera > Geometridae > Agriopis > Agriopis leucophaearia. Next base: position 7,183,450 of record OX421286.1, read on the forward strand.
TGTAAGATGGAAGGCACTGAATCTCACAACACAGGACTCCCCTAGTGTGAGAATCAGGGTTCAATATCCGAAGTTATGCATAAGTACCTACTAACACTAAATATAAGTATATAAATGTGTAACTGTTTATTTAGTGTTAGTTTTAGCTAGTATTTTGTTTATTTAATAAAGGCCATATAAAAAAAAAAAGTATATAAATTTACTAACTTCACACCCATGTACTTTGTTCAAATAAAGTTTTTATTATTATCATTTATTATTACTATACATATAAAGTATACTCATTATATTATTATTTAATTGTGATCATATCTATCTGATCATATCTTGGTGCATTTTCAAGTTATGACAATAATAAAAGCTATGATACGTTTTTACAGGTCCAACGCCCCGAGTTTTTATTTAAAGCAGGTGCGCCTTCGCACATTGACGGGATATTTATTTATTGGGGTCCACAGACAATAAAAAATAAATGGCATTACAATTATCAACTTTGTCTTGTCCAGTTGTCATTTTATTAGTGTAATGAACATTTCAATAATTCCGTTTGAAGGTATGTACGTAATTAGAAGGCAGTTAAGGAAATAGTACTATGTTATGATACCTGACATTATCCAGAGTCAGTGGCGTTTCTAAGTAGAAATAACCATTAAAAACCGGCCAATTGCGAGTCGGACTCGCGCACGAAGGGTTCCGTACCATTATCCATAAAGCAAACACGTTTGTTGTATGGGAGCACCCCTTAAATAATTGTTTTAAAATTTATTTTTAGGCCACATCGCTCGAAGAACCGATAACCGATGGGGAAGAAAGGTTCTTGAGTGGAGACCACGAACCGGAAGACGCAGCGTAGGTAGGCCTCCCACTAGATGGACCGACGACATCGTGAGAGTCGCGGGCATCCAGTGGATGCAAATGGCAGGTTTGTCGTTCAGTGTGGAGGTTAAAGGGGGAGGCCTATGTTCAGCAGTGGACGTCTTATGGCTGATGATGATATATTTTTAAAGTGAATATATAACTAAATATTCCGTGAAAATTTAAGCGTCTATTGCCGTTATCAATATCGAGCAAAATTGAGCAAAAAAATACGTTTGTTGTATGGGAGCCCCCTTAAATATATTTTATTCTGCTTTTTTTTTGTATTTGTTGTTATAGCGGCAACAGAAATACATCATCTGTGAAAATTTCAACTCTGTCTATCACGGTTCATGAGATAGAGCCTGGTGACAGACGGACAGACAGACGGACGGACAGCGGAGTCTTAGTAATAGAGTCCCGTTTAACCCTTTGGGTTAAACGGGACTCTAAAAACGTTAGAAAACCCTTTTAACCCTAAAAACGTCGGTAGGTTACGTACGTTCGTCTGGTAGGTAGGTAGTTAGTCCAGCTAGATAAGTGCTGTAAAGGGCGATCCATCCGTTTTGCAGTGACATTTTAAATTTCACTTAGGTAGGTAGGTACTAGCTTTGTGTCGCGGTTTTTGCTGTTTCCCATTTGGTAGTGAACCTGCCTTCTGAGCTTGGGGGCGTGGGTTCGATTCCCACCTAGGACAAACATTTGTGTGATATGAACATTTGTGTTCGTTCCATGTCTGGGTGTTAATATCTATTTAAGTGTGTATTTAATGTGTAAATATATATGTTTGTATATCAGTCCCTGGCAGCCATATTACAAGCTTTGCTTTGCACAAGTTTGGGTTCAGATAACCACTCATGTGCAATAATGTCCCAGATATTTATTTATTTATTTCCGGGATAGGTAAAAACCACCTTACGATTGGTTCTCAACTTGGCGAGGAAGTGTTGATGGCCTCTACCTACTTTCTCACCAGTCCTCGTTAAAATCCCTTCAGGCTTTTAGACGTATAAAGGTAACAAAGTATAGTAGACGTAAATTTCATATGGGTACATAAATGTACCTATAGCTACTGCTTGAACATGGTAGGTATTATAAAATTGTACCTAAGTACCTAATTCACAAAAAAAAAAATAACATTGTTTTGGAATCATAACTAGGTAGGTACCTAACTACCTAGTCTACCTACCAGGTAGTTTATTGCACATAAAATTAGATATCCGGCGATTTTTATTTTATTAAGACCTACTCAGTAAAAATTTATGGATATTTATTCTATTATTCAAATTAATGTTTAATTGAAGGTAGTAATTACGCTGTTCAGTGGTATATAAAGTTAGTGTACTGATTATAATAAGTAGGTACATAATAATAAATGTTTATCTGAAAAGTTAACATTTGTGTTTTAATTTCAACAATATGACGATGTTACCTACAATAGTTTGATGAAAACTTTTTGCTGTCGGTATTTTGACGTTTCTAGTGCGCCGTTTGAAAATTTTCTGTTGTTGTGAATAGGTTACAAGTTTTTATTTATATTTTAGTTGTCTTTAACCTACTTTAAAAATGACTGTGGTACGTTCATGACCGTGTAGGTACTTGTCTTTAACACGGCAAACACCGTAACTTGAGATTTGAAACACAAGCCGGCGGCAGCGACGGCCGGCAGAACGCGCGATGCAAAGTTCACTTCACCTCCCGCCGCTCCACCGGTCCGATAACAGATTAATTACATTATAAATTACACGACACAATTCCAGACCCCCGATAACACCCGACCAAGGCGCCTATGCACATAAAAACGACCACAAACGGATGTAAATACGAACTTTGTAAACATCTCGTACGGCCAGAGCGGCCTCGCAACACCGCGGCATCGGCATGTCACCGCAAATACAAAAATACACTAACAGATCTCTCGGTGGCGAAAATGCAGGCCACCGACCCCTTCTGACACTGATGGGCCATAATTAATCGGTCGACATACCTAAACAGAACTCGCATGGCGATCTCCTCGCGCCAACTTCCAAAACACGTCCGATATCGCACACCGTTTGATTTTGACACAACACTGGTTACTTTCTCGTTATCACACACTGTTGTCGCTTGTTGCACTCGCGATGCACGTAATGTGGAACACTGATCATTATTTTGTTTATCGCCGGTGGTTTGTGATAAACGCGACGCGAGCGGTCCGTAACCGGCCGAATCCCGCGAGTACACTGCTATACTGGCTGTGTTGCACACAACGACACGGCGAGGCGTGCGCGGGAACGGGCCGGCACGCACACTCTCGCGCCGTCTCACTCCCACGAACACATCTTCGGTGTGCACCACTGATATAAAAAACTGACGATCGGTATGCAGACGTTGGTTTGAGCAGGTCCTCAGTTGACGCTGTTTTCGTCTGGGTTCCCGGAATCGTTCCCGGTTCTCCACACATTTATTTTATAATGATGATTTGTATTTCTTTTATTATTGGACTGGACGTGGCTCTTTTCGATACAGGTAGGTCAAACGTGTAAATCACACAAAAACATTTTCTTTTAACATTGATCTGGTTGGTGGGCACTAAGGCCAAATAAAATGATCATATCTTTTGTAAAATATCGTAGGTACCTAGTAGACCAGGGTAGAAGCCTTTAAAAATTATAAAAAGTGAAAAAAAAAAAATAGTAGGATGAAACCCATTAGAAAAGGAGGATATTATAAAAATGAAAGAAAAAATAAATTACGGGCGATCTGAGTTCGGGAAGGGGGGGGGGGCGGGGGGCGTTAAGGGTAAAAAATGGTTTATCTCGATTTCCGGTAAAACTACAAGTCCTATGAAAAAAACTTAAATGGCAAAGTTGTAGGTAATAAAAAGATCTAAAACTTCTGTGGATACACTTTTTTCACATAACCTCAAAATTTATGTGAAAAATTCAAAAAACCAAGTTTTTGGGTTTTTATTTTTATCTTTTACAAAAAATTTGTTTTTTTCACGAAATTTGGTGAAAACTTACCTTTTTATGTCCCAAATACGCTGTAATTTTTTTGATTAAAAATATTTATTTTTTCACCTTATTTTGAATTAATATCGAAAAAGCACCCTAATTTTCAATCGAAAATTCACCCGTCAAAATATCAGCTTTTTTTAAAAAAGTTGGTATGTTTTCTGTTTGTTGAAATCTCTACTTTCCGATGGTGAAAAAAATAATATATGTTACTATAGTAAATCTTCTCAGAAAATGCAATGCAAAAAACTCGAAAACGATTTTTTTTTAATTATTATATAAAATTTTGAGCTATTTATTAAAATTTACACTTTAATTACTCGAAAAACGTAAGATTACATGTTTTTCGAGAGTTCCTTTTCTAATGGGTTTCATCCTACTATTATTCTTTTTGGTTTTAAAAATTATCGACCCTGGTCTATAGTACCTACCTACTTTTGTATGTGAATACTTTTAGTTAAAAATATCTACAGATACGTATTTACGTTTATTTACCTACTTCAACCAGCTATATTAACAGTATTTATTATTATTATGCTCATGGATGACTTTTCCTGAATACCTACTATAGTTTCGTAATAAAAAATAGGTACCTACTTAAGTTTTTTTTTAAATTAACTATCTTTAGAAAAGACGATTAAGTAGATAATTCAAATTTTTCTTTCTTCATTCTTTTCTCATCATTCTTGGCCCTCCTTGCTAAATATTATCAATATTAATAATGTTTGTCATAAGCAGGTCTAGGTAGGAACCTAGACCTATTGACCATCTACAGACTAACATTTTCCACTGCTATGCTCTGTAAGGTAGTGCAGGTTATTTTCGTAGGAAGATACGTGTCACCAAAAGCTCCAACACTAAAATGAGCGAATACAAAATTACACACAAAGTGGGAATCTTCATTAATCAGGCAACATTTAAAACAAAAGAACGGCAGTCAGCGAACCTTGAGTGGGCAGGCGATACGATTCGAGCCTGCGCCCGAGCAAGCCCGACTCAGCGCGCCATGTTGCCGACAGCTAGAACGAGACTACGCTCTACAAATCATATACGTTTCTCCCTCGCACGCTTGTTAGCGCTATTGCGTGCCGTAACTACACTCGTCAACGAGCGTACCACACACCCACACGCACGCATTGTTATCTTACACAAAATTTATAACAAGCAAGTCCGATTTGGTTTCAAGACGATGTCGGTCGGACACCTAAATTCTCTGCGGAAGGTTTTTTTTCGATCCTTCGAGTTTCGACCTTTCGCCTCCCTCAGAGTTTTTTGTCTTATCGGCCAGCGCTTGCCCCCATCGGCTTTTTTTAATAGCAACCTAGCGATCTTGTTGTTGTTTGATTCGTCTTGTCTATAGTTTTGGCGGGCGTTAAGGTTTAGTTGCGTGAATTTGTGAATGAATGCGAATTAGGTGTGAACTGATGAACTGTGAATGGTTTGTTGATTTTACTTGCAATACCTACCTACACCTAGCCTATCTAGGTACTTCGAGTTGATACAGTCATCGCGTACAAATACCTTCTTAAGTATAGGTATATCTAGATTAAGAACTTAGTTATACCTTGGTTATACCTAGGTACCTAATAGATACAAAATAAAATACTTATTTCATAACGGTTTTTGGTGGCAAATAAATGATGTCCTATCTATAATAGTAAGAATAGGCACATAATACGTGTAGGCAGGTAGTAGGTACATTGTAACAGGTAATTACAACTTGCACTACTAACCTTATATACCTACTTTATAATAAGTATACTTAGTATCTAAAAACCTATCCTACTAGGTACTTTATCTACCTACTTGAATAAAACGCAGCAAAAATATTACATATTAGTTAATAGTGGTGACATAATTTTTCCAGTTATTTTGATTTTTTCGCATTTTTAAAACAATTTTCTAAACAGATTTTATTAAAATTTCTATAGGACTGAAAGTAGCTCAGAAAAGAGCAAAAAATATATCTAAATTTAGTAAAAATTATCCAGTAAAAAAAAAGTGAAATGAGAGCCAAGTACTCCAACGACAAAAGAAGTGAAATCTAAATGGGCGCCAATTTCAATGGTCAGTCCTGAAATTTATTTATAACAACATAAAATACTTTTCTTCTTCTTATTACTTAGGGTAATATATTGAATCCTAAGGTCTGACTTGGCTAGTTCGAATATACCTACGAATTATTATTAAGTACCTACTAAAACAGTCATTGAAAAGCCTTATGTTCGATGGCTAGTTTTTACCAGCAAGCCAAATTTTCGGAAGAATAAAATAAGAACTTACAGTTTTAGAACTTGCGAAGGCTATAATTCGTATCTATATGAAAACTAGAAAATAAATATTTTTTGTTTGTGTTTGACTTAGTCCTTTTTATATCTTTCCTCTGCGAGAATTTTGACGACGTACTTCTTGTGCATTTGCCGGTGGTGTCAAGCTTTTTTGATCGAAGGTGTCAAGTAATAAATAATTATCAAGTTTGATGAAATGTCAAACAAGTCATAGTCACCGTCATGGTCAAGCAACGTAGGTCACGGTCAAGTCAAACTCATGCCCTACTAAAGTGCTGGAGACATTATAACAGGCTTTTATGGAGCATTGGAAACAATACGAAGATACATATTTCACCGCGTTTTATTTCACTTTCCATACTTGAGCCCGTTCACGAACACTTAATAAATAATAATCCACCATTATTACACATTAACACTCAAAAAGACACAAAGAAAAATAATACAATAAGAAATAATACATGTTTTTTTCACGTTGGCGCCTTGGCGCCAAAACGTTCTTCTGGGCCCTAATTCCATAACTACAAACATGCTCGTAACGCGGGGCGATCTTACACTCTTTACAGTTTTTTTTAAAGAATATATATTCATTTTAAAGGCAGTAAAAAATATGTGTTAATATTGATCATATTTCTGTGGACCATTATTTTAAAAACACATTTTCTAACTGAAAAATTTGGCCATTATTTCGGAATAGAGACCAAATTTTTAAAGGTTAACTAAACACGCCGTTTTACGTGTGTGTTTTAGTTATAGAATCAGAGCCCAGAGCATTTTTAACGATAGCAAATGTCAAAGTCAATCTATAAAATACACTGCAGAACACAGCTGCAGAAAGACTCACTGAAAGGAGTTTTTGGCGCCGACGTGAAGAAAACATGTTGCCCATTATATAATTTTCCTAAATCTGTGTATTTACGAGTTATAATGTGTATTATTGGTGTATTATTATTTATTATGTAATCGTAAACGTACTCGAGTATGGGCCAGTGATATAACGGGCTTAAACGTGGCTTTTGATTTGTGAAATGTGTCGAATAATCTCCACTACTTTACTAGGGCACTTTGACTTGACTGACTTTCCTTTTGTTGACTCTGACTGTGACTTGGTTGACGATATCTAGTATAAATTGAAAATATTTGAATACTTGACACTGGCAAATGTACAAGTAGTGCGACGTTAAAATTCTCTCTTGAGGAAAGAAGAAGAAAAAAACCTACTCTGAAACCCATAGAATACCGTACAAACCGTAGTCAGAGAAAGATATCTGACTACGGTGCAAACCATAGAATAATAAAGAGCATTTTTCGTGAGGTGCAAACCTTTGAGTATCTATTAACACAGAATACATAATCATTAGTAAGAATACATTATAGTATAATAGTATTAGGTAGGTTACTAACCATTGTCTGTGGTACCAACACAATAAAAATAATTATCAATATAAAAAAAAACAGACTTTTTCAGAACAGGGGCCTTACCCCTAGCTTCACTTTTGCGAGCCAACTTTTAGTAAGTACCTGATAGGTACCTAAAATTAACCAATGCATCGTTTAAAAGCGTCTAACTTGAATGAACGAAAATCCGTTTTACTATGCGAGTGTGCGTGAAAATAACAAAGCTTGGCGGCTATCAAATAACTACCGCTTATCGTAGTTGATGGTACCGTTTAGACAAATAACACCTATGCGGGCCAACTTTTCGAGCTAGGGGTAAGGCCCCTGGACCAAATTTAAATAGAATCAAACGGGAAGCACCAGCTTTCAAATAAAAAATAATCAGTAAAATCGGTTCACCCAATCAAAAGTTCTGAGGTAACAAACATAAAATAAAAAACAGCCGAATTGATAACCTCCTCCTTTTTGGAAGTAGGTTAATAAAATAGTGTTGTGTCATACCTACGATGAACCTCGAAGTACAAGGACGATAACAATCGCAATCGATTAACGTGATTGGCGTCCGTTGAGATTTAAAAGAGTCGGAGAATACATATATGTATACGTGATCTGCCTTTGACACACGTATAAAAGTAGGTACGAGGGGTAATTAAGCGACGATGTGGTCGAAGAGTAGACTTATATCTATTCACTCTAAACTTAAAAAGACGTAGATTATGTCTCTTAGGAAACAAGGAAGGAAAGTTGTTCAATTCATTGGCTGGACAGATTAAAAGTAGAATCAAAACATTTGTGGCCTTACTTAAAAATGTTACTCAAGTTAATCTATGCTTAAAATTGCGCCGTCTCGTTTTTGCCTGTACCCTTAGTACAAGATTTGATAGTTTTCGAAAACTTTTTTCGTTTTCGTTTTGATGCATACATTGCTGGGCTGAAAGCTATTCGAAACTATTTTTCGTATTCGAGTGAAGCAACCTATACTGCCGATTACTTCCGATTTTAGTTCATCCGCGTTTCCGCTAGAGGCGCTTTACTAAAATGTATGGGACAATACGGAAACGAAAAAAGTTTTCGAAAACTGTCAAATCTTGTACTAAGGGTACTGTGGCCATTGCCGTCATCGAGAAGTTCAAAGATCATTTTAAACCATAGATGAATTTGAGTAACTTTTTAAATTAAGGGCCTTGGTACGTAACGTACCCAAAGGTTACCTACAATATGCTACAATGTACATAAAGGGTGGTTAGTGGGTCGTCGTTCTATTTGTCCGATGGGCCCATAGGCCTAAAATTGGCCCAAAAGAACCTCAAAAATTTTCTCATTTTAATCTTACATAAAAAAAATCCTCTCTCATTAATACTCAAGCGAGACAGAGCTCAATAAGACTTACTTTTAAATTCAGAAGCCTACTTTTAAATCTTGAAGTTATAGACTATACTTGACACTGGCTAAATAGACAACAAGCCAATACATAAAAATGCCATATTTTTTTAAAACCCGTAGCTCCATCTATTGATTTAGTAACAAATTATAGCGATAACGCCATCTAGCGATAATCTCCTAAAACCACATGGCGCATTTAGTTTTCTTTGCAGCAATATAACTGACATCCACCGTCGTTGTCACACTTATATCGAAGTGTTTTATAGAGAAAAACACAGATGGCGCTTAAAACAGTATTCTGAAGAGTAGATGTTATTTCATCGTTTCAGTTTTTTCAGTTTTATTCTCTTTTATCCAGTATGCTCCACACAAAACACTATAATATTATAATTTTAAGACTTTTCATAGAATTTGATTTAAAAAAGAACAAGAATTTTTCTCTGTCTCGTATGTCTATGGTCTCGAGGTACCTAGTATAAATGGTACCTAACTATAATATTGCACTAGCTTGTCTAAGTAAATTATTAAATTACATGCGTAAACGTTTGTATATCTAACATGATTGTTTAGTTAACAAAAATTTACCATTTCTTTACAGTGGGCGAAGTAGGTACCAACAAATTTCGCTACGTAAAATACTTATCGAACTCCATACAATTTTCATTTTCCTAATTCAAAATTTGCCTGTAAATCAATACGTATCTATCTATTATTATTATATACCTATTTTAAGTAGCGAAACGGATTTCGCCAACAGCACATAAATGTAGACGCTTCGAAACTACTTCGATTGTATTTTTTATTTCCTATTTCATTCGTAATTAATTTCAGTCATAAAAATCATCAGCAATTTAATTTAAAAACGTATTAACACGATAACTTATTTGGATCATTCATCATAAACAAAATAATAAGTTCAAATCAATCTCGTGGGATTTAGGTTACCACTGGAGTTCGATTTTCAAATCGCTCGTAAGACTTCGCACGAAAATAACATGCGATCTTCGACCAAAATAAAAGAATGGACGGGCCCTAACCATTGAACTTGATCAGTAAAAACGAGTCAAAACCGTCGGACATATACTTCAACACCTAATTATAAAAATGTACAGTATATATGTTACAAAAAATAGATATCGGTTTTATTTGTGTATTTACACTTCGGTAAAGCATACGAATTCATAATTTTGTCAGATGTTTCGTTATCGCGTAACAATAGACTCGTGTTTCACTTCCTACGGCTAGAGACCGACTGAAACGAAATGAGAGCTGGCGCTCATTTTGTAATCTTCAAAAATGCTCTTCTACTGGGCCCGTCCATTCATTTTATTTTGGTCGAAGCATGCGATATGATTAATTAGTAAAGCACATTCGAATTAGTCAAACCGCTCGTTGCTTTAGCGAGTGATTATATAAAACCGGTCAAGTGCGAGTCAGGCTCGCGCACTGAGGGTTCCATGCCACCACAAAATACAATAATTATCAATAACAAAAAACGACTTCAAATCTAGTAAAATGTGTGATTTGGGGTTCGGTGAAAGAATTATGCGGTCGTGCAAGTTAATTACCAGTTATAACTTGGTAACGAACAAAAATTTATCACCGACTCACGCTTGGCCATTATTTATTAATAGTTGTTATACACTAATGTGTGTACTATACCCATACCAAGTTTGGCGCTTGTACGTATTACCGTTTTTACATTAGAGCAATTACAAAAATACGTAAAAAATATGTGTTTATTGTATTGGGACCCTTGTGTTTTTACTTTTAGACTTTTTTATTATTTCTTAGTTAATCCGCTGTAACATTACGTATTCTGTGAACATTTCAACTGGCAGTCTAAAACGCTTCCAAAGATACAGCCGTTTAAAGGTAGGACGGACAGACAGACAGACAGTATAGGTTCACTAATAGGGTCCAGTTTTTACCCTATTGGTAAGGAACTTTAAAAAAGGGACTTTTGTTTGGGAATAAGAGTAAATACCTATACCTGCCTTTGAAATTCTTAGACATAGATGATTAGTATTAGACATACTTACTTAATTTTTAGACGTTTTGCTCATTAGACAATATGACGTTTAGGCATTTTGCTTCGTTGACGATTTGATTTGTCGTCAATGTGAACAAGAAATTTGTATTTCCGATTGATTTCACATGATATTATTTTATTTACGTGTGAAATATCATACGAGCGATTCAAAAATAGAGCCCCTGGCTCGTAACGCTTGTTAGTTGAATTAGTTTATCAAAGCGAATACAGTAGCTGCCTTACATATAGCTCATTCGCGGTCTGACCGTCTTGACCTACCTACCTCTTTAATACATTTCTACACTACACTATGCTATATGTATATAATAGGTCGGGGAAAAAGTCTTTTCGTATTTTGTATGTATAAAGTTGTAGTAAAAATCTCATCGGTTGTACTGTTTGTATCTGGCTGGTTTTGATACCATTAAAAATATGACATTTTAAAAAAGGAATATAAAAAGTAAAAAGCAATTTCCCGCCATTTTTCAATTGTTTTTTTGTTCGATAAAATGAGTGAATCTAACGAAGAAATTCGATATATTGTGAAATTTTATAACAAAAAAGGGAAAAATGCGACACAAGCCGCGAATAAAATTTGTGACGTTTATGGACCTAATGCAGTGTCATCAAGAGTAGCACAATGTTGGTTCAAGCGTTTTCAGTCCGAGAATTTTGATGTCAAAGATGCAGCTCGCTCTGGTCGCCCTGTTACGGATAAAGTCGATGCCATTTCTGAAAAAGTGGACCAAGATCGGCATATTAGTAGTTACGACGTAGCTGAAGAACTGGGGATTGACCACAAAACAGTTTTGACCCATTTGAAAAAAACTGGGTAAACAAAAAACTCGATATTTGGGTGCCACACGAGCTCACTGAAAGAAACCAAATGAATCGTGTACTCATTTGCGATTCTCTATTGAAACGTAACGAAACCGAACCGTTTTTGAAAAGATTGATCACTGGTGATGAAAAATGGATCACCTACGACAAGAATGTGCGCAAAAGATCATGGTCAAAGGGCAGTGAAGCACCACAGACTGTAGCGAAACCCGGATTAACACGTAATAAGGTGATGTTGTGTGTATGGTGGGATTGGCAGGGCATCGTTCATTATGAGCTTTTACCGCCGGGCAAAACCATCGATTCGGATCTCTACTGCCAACAGCAGATGAGACTCAAACAAGAAATTGAGAAAAAACGGCCGGAATTGATCAACAGAAAGAGTGTGGTCTTTCATCATGATAACGCCAGACCGCACACATCTTTGGCCACTCAGCAAAAATTTAGAGAGCTTGGTTGGGAAGTGTTAATGCATCCACCATATAGCCCAGACCTTGCACCCTCAGATTTCCACCTGTTTCGATCTCTTCAGAATTCTTTGGGTAGTGTTAGATTAACATCAAGAGAGGACTGTCAAAACTACTTGTTGCATTTTTTTGATCAGAAGTCCCAAAAATTCTACAGCAACGGGATCATGTCACTACCTACAAGATGGCAACAAGTTATCGAACAAAATGGCACATATATATTATAATTAAATGTAATTAAACTTGAAAAAAATATGTCTTGAATTTGTTTAAAAAATACGAAGAAACTTTTTCCCCGACCTTATATATATAGTGATGATGATGATAATCAAATCGTTTTTAGGGTTACGTCGGATCGGAAGGGTGTCATTGGAACCTTGTTAACCTTGTTGCCTACGCTGTCTGTCGGTCTCTTATTAACTTTAGAACCGTAATAGTTGAAATTTTCACAGAATGTGTAATATTGTGAACATATCTTGGCTAATAAAGAGCGGGATCCCACACAACGATTAAAAAAAAAAATAAGAAATATATATTAATAATACAATGAGACATGTTTTCTTTTACGTTGGAGCCAAAACTAATCAACTTTTGTTCTTTCTAAAAAAAAACACTACACTATTACTTTCACTTTGACATTGACATAAAGTGACGTATCTTTGTTAACATCTTTGCAAAAAATTGGTATTTTTGACACATCCCTACCTCTATCTCATCGCTCTAGGAGATAAGGCCGCCCATTATACTGCCGTATATGTATTTTTGATGTTAGTTAAAGTTACATTTGTATTTTTCGGTGTGTAATAAAGAGAAATTGTATTGTATACCTCGCATTTTTTGCTACGATGTGGATTTTGACCGCAGTACAAAACTGTACAAAAAAAAATGCGTTTGACGGTCTATCGTTACATTGGCACGTAGAGCCAGCAGAGTTGTGATGCATCTTCACTTCACAAAAGCCACAAAGAGTTGAAGTTGGATTTTGACCATAGACAATCTGTGCAATCTAAGTACCTACATTATTTAGTAAAAGTATTCGCAAGAGTGAATTTTGTCCAACACCCAATATCCACCCAAAATAAATTATTTCAGCAGAGTGTAATATGTAGAATTCGGAAAAAAGTCACACGGCATACGAAAATGACTTAAAACAGTCAGTCTTGCTAATCTATATAAAAAGTTTTGCACTTATAATTTTCAACAATTCGTATATAGAGCTGGGTAACCATAACCAATACTATTTGTATCAATCAAACTAGAAACTTAACCAGGATGTCAAGACTCGAGCCCTCAAAAGCCAAAACAAGAAGTGGAAACGCGTTGCGTACCGGAGACCTCAATTCAAAGTGGGGATAGGAGCCTCACCAGCCATTCTACCAACGAAAGCCGCGCCGACACTCGTCGCGACCGCACCACTCGACTCTTGACAAACGAACCTCTCACTGACGACAGACGTCACCTTCTAAAAAAAAAGAAAAAAAAAAAGCATAAACGTCATTCGAATATGACATAAAACTTTTTAAATACAATTCGATTTTTTATTTTTAAAGTGTTGTGCAGTGAACTTTTTGAACTGAAATGTTAGTGTAAAATGCTGCAACCGAGATTAAGTGAGTGTAAAATGGAAGGTAGAAGGATTTGGAGCTTTTTCGTGGTCATCGCTTTCTGTGCGCTGGTTACATGTCAAGGTAAGATTAAATTCTTTTTTTTTTCATTGATTATTATCAATTTTAAAAACTGACTTTACGAAATTAGTTTATAATGGGCAAATTCGGTGACAACAGAATCATCTAAGTAACAAAATTTTCTTGTTATTCTATGACAATAATCTAAAAGCATACCTTTTCATTAAAAAAACAAAACTATTTCGGTTCATAAATTACGGAGTTCTGAGGTAACAAATATTGAAAAAAATTATGCAACCGAATTGAGAACCCCATCCTTTTTTGAAGTTTGAAGTGAACCACCATCTTGCCTGATTTTAATTATTATGCTCTATAACAAGCATTGTACTAGCAAGATAGTTATTACGAAAAGAGATTCCGAATAAAGTAAGGTCGGATGTTTTTAAATATTTTTTGACGTGAAGACTTATTCGCTAGAACATTGGGGATTTATTAAGAATGTTTGGGTGCCAAAAGTATGTAAGTTTTCTTGTAGTAATCGGTAATTTCTTCCAGACTAAAAAGACTAGAATAATGCTCAATAATAAAAAAAATACTAAGAACTACCAGTGCATTACTTTTAAGGTGAGCTGTGGTCAGAAGCTTTCTGGCACAATTAAAATAAGGGGCTTTCAAAGCTAATCAAGTACATCTGATTTGCGACATAACGGATTTTAACAAAATCCAGTTCTAACATTGACCAGTAAATTGGTTCAGATCCATTATGACAGACTTATGGAGAAAGTTTTATTTCTTAGGAATAAAATCAACGCAATTTTTTTTTTTTTATTGACAGGCGTTTGACTGAATATGAAAAAAATATACTTACTTTTAAAGGGAGTGAAAAGAAATAATAAAGCTTTAATAATGAAAGTAGTGTAAGTCTCGATTTCTCGATTCTTGGTATGTAGTGACACAAATCTACGCATGCGCAACTTATTGCGTAAAGCTTCAGTACTGGGCGACGATATAATATTCGAACGCCATTTTAATTATGTAACCAAGATAAAAATACTTTTAATAGTGTGCTATGTTACTGATGAATTGTTTTTCTTCTAAATAGAGTCTGTAGAGAAAAGTAGTTCCTCTAGTATTTCGGCGTAAGAAAACAAAGCTTGCCTAGAGCAATATAAAAAAAGACCGAAAAATTGTTATATGAAGTATTTACATTTCACTAAGTACTTACTTATTTAGGATTTACTGTCATACTTACATTTTATCAAGCATTAGTAAATTACTTGCTTAAATTGTGCTAATGACCGTTTTCCCGTTTGGGTTGGTCCCATAGTAAAAGCTGTTCGTAATTATGAGTATAACAGCTTAGCATACCCTTTCCTTATAACCCTGTATAGATACAAGTAATATTTGAAACATATCTTTTGTATTATTTCAAGAATTAAAACATACGGACACGTTATTTATGTAGAGATGCAAAAAGCTCTATAGAAAAGACATCAACGCGCTCTTCAGAACACTTCACTGCTTCTTCGTTTTTACGGGTGTTCCCCGATAGGTATAATCTGGGTGTCTTCAAATCGCGTGTGAATTAGTTTCTTCTAGGCAAGCGTGCTGCATCGTAGACCGCATCATCGCTTAACATCGCATGACGGTCAAACTCAAGCCTATTATATAATTGAATAACTTTTCTCGATTTTATTGTTCTCAAATTTTCGATTTAAACTGATTTATATAAACTGAGGTAGGAACGTTTTATCAAAATCTGTGTGGCAATACGAACTCAAGTTAATTAGCTTGAGTGAACTCAGTCCGTTCTGAGTCTAGCAACGACGTAAACGTACGATGCGCGATTTTGAAGCATGAAAAATAATAAAAAAAAACATATTGTGTGTTAAGACAGTGAATTACTTATACTGGGATGGCCGTAAATGGCTGTAAGGCTGTTAAAATCTATAGGTTCTATGTAGGTAGTTATAGTAAAATATCGCACTGTTTTTAGTGCTTTTCTAAAGAGTTTGACGTCACTATTATTAAACCTCATTGATTTAAACCTTATACGTACATACAAAATGTGTATATAACTCATATATTTCTCGTTTTGTATATTTGCATTTAAAGACGGGTTTCACAGTAACCGACATTATTTAATTCTGTTTCGAGGAAAAATCCTTGACTTTTACCTTTGTGATGAATATTATATTTTAACAAAGAGCAGAAGCAGTTTTACAATGTTTGAAATATAGATGATCTCTTATTTTCAATGTTATTATACTCGTATGTATACAAGATAAAAGTATATTGGAGTTATCATACCTTGAAATCCAAACAAGCTGCCGGGCCACCTAATGGTAAGCGATCACCGTCGCCTATGGATATCTGGTAACAACAGGAGCATCACAGATACGTTGCCGACCCATTAACAGCCCGAAGAACCCCATGTTTTAGTTACTATCTCGCAGGCAGCTACCTTACATCATCCCAAAATTTGTTTCGTGACATTTCGTAAATCAACATTCTACAAAAGAAGCATTAAAGTTTTGTAAATCAAACCTTTACCTTTTTTTACTTTACTTTTAAACTTTTGTTTTGTTTTGTGTTTTGTATGATACTTTCAAAGTTGTTGTCCATTATAAATATCTTGGACAGATAGGTAGAAACGGATAGAATGGATAGGATAGGTGTATGGGTAGGTATTGTCTAGTTAGGTATCTCCAACGTAGGCAAAGAGATCGCCCGAAGAATCTAACTTGAATGGGCAGCGTCGGTAAATTATGTGACATCTTCTCGTCAATAATACCACAGTTCCTAAGACAAGGGTCTTTAAACGGTCTGTGAAGCCAGTGATGCATATGGTAATCTAACTAATGTAATTGGCTTTTTGTAGCCGTTTTAGTTAAGAACAATAAATAAATGGTACTGAAACGTGGTTCTTAACTGCTGGCCTTTTGGAAAAACTCAGGGTCGCACAGCAGGTACTGGAGAGAACTATGCTCAGAGTTTCTTTGCGTGATGGAATCCGGACCGAGGATATGCGCTGAAGAACCACAATAACATTACTATGAAAATTTGCAAGTGGCAATGGGCAGGATAAATAGCTCAACGGACTGATAACCTATGGGGAAGAAAGGTTCTTGATTGGAGACGACGAATTGGAAGACGCAACGTAGGTAGGCCTCCCACTAGATGGACCGATGTACCGATGACATTGTGAGAGTCACGGGCTTCCAGTGGATGCAAATGGCAGGCTGTCGTTTAGTGTACAATTCTAAGGGGGACGCATATGATCAGCGGTGGACCTCTTCTGGCTGAAAATGAAGTTTTAATTAATTCACAAATTAAATTATTTTCCAATTATTACTAACTATTCCAAATAAAAGCTAAACTGGTTTACGTAAGTGGCAAACCAAATCTTCTTGTAATTACCATATAGTTGCAAAACTTGAAACTCTTCAATTAATAGAAACAATGGCCCGGAACTAACAGTTGTTTAGTTATTCGATTATAATTAAGTTTATATTTATTTAAATTGAAGTTTAATCGATTGTGTGCCTTGATTAACAATTAGATTTCGACAATTTTGTTGTAAGTACGACCAATCCTGTATTTATGTTTGGTTGTAAACGATGTAATTTTTGTTTCTTACATGCTTTTTTATGACTGATGGTTTCTTTTACATTTTTATCGAATATATATAGATAGTTATGCTACACATTGATAGTTACATTTTATTAGAAATTTAAAACAATGGCATGTTTATATTATTGCAGGTGACATAAGTACATAAGGGTTCTAAGAAATATTTACAATACAAGAACTTGCAACCATTAAAATATTATTAAATATAAATATTTTATGAATACTAAATCTAAGTACTTATGATAATTCTTTTTTATTTACATCCAAAGAAATTTTTTGTTTTTTGTTTAGTGACATTTCATTAAAGTTATATATAAATACTAGCGACCCACACCAGCTTCGCAGGGGTGTAAGCTCGGCCTTTGGCCTCGCTCCTATGACGCTCTCTAGGACCACAAAATTTCATCCAAATCGGTCTAGCCGTTTTTAAATGTAAGAACCTTCTACAAAGTATTAGAAATCATTTTTTAAGAAGATAAAGAAGTAAAGCCGTTTTCAATTTATAGCGTGACCAGGAGAAATAGAGGTTCATTTTTATATATATAGATTTGCTCATTTATGTACAATTTCAAACTACTATTAGCAAGTTGATTGAAAATTCAATTTTTTGGCCAAAATAGGCGCCGCCGGTTTTTGCATTTTTTGTTTTATTTGAGTTACGTTTTCATGCAAGGCCATTAAACTAAAACCTTCTTAAATACTTTTTATCCTGAAAAAAACTACTTGTTTGGGATTGTCTATCCGTCCGTGGGAGAAAACACGGGGCACAGCGCTTTTTAGTGAATAAAAAGAGAAAAAAAAAACTTATAAAGATACCCCAAAAGTTTTCGCAAGAGCTTCATTGGGTAAATCACCTACAAAGCGAGAATGTGAGTGTCTGCTGTACCGAGATATAGCCTTGACTTTAATGCAGACGGCAATGCCTTCGCAATGAGCATGCACTAATGTAACCGTTATATAACTTAATTCAGGTGTTAGTTAACTGATAATTATTATCAAACAAATATCAGTAATTAAATTAGTATTATTTTACTTGTTAGAGTCGGTTCAGAAAGAGAGTGGACTTAGATTGTGGTTGAATGGACAAATATCTCAATAAATAACACGTAAATTCACTCAATAACAATACACGACATTAACACGACGATGGGATGAAAAGCTCATGATAACTTGACATTTATCAACAGGCAGAGATCGGTTGTCGGTTCTTCGAGCGATGTGGCCTGCCCATTGCCACTTCAACCTGCAAATTTTAATAGCTATGTCGGTGACTCTGGTTCTTTCTCGAATATCCACGTTCCGGATTCTATCGCGCAAAGAAACTCCAAGCATAGCTCTCTCCATTGCCCGTTATGTGACTCTGAGTTTCTCCAAAAGGCCAACAGTTAAGGACCACGTCTCAGTACCATATGTCATCACTGGCAACACACACTGGTCAAAGACCCTTGTCTTTAGGCACTGTGGTATCTTCTACGAGAAGGTGTCACGCAATTTACCGAACGACTTGACCTATATACGAAGCTGAAATTTGTCAGATATATTCTTTATAGGCTGTAGAAATATTTGGCTCTTTGACCTTACTGGCATACATTAGTCGTTGAGTAGTTTATGTTCTTCCTCAAATTATTATCTCATTACATCAAATATATCCTAGTGTTCAAGTCAATGTGTCAGACATAGCGCAATGACTTGCGTAAGAGGTGAATGGTCAGTAAATGTCACTAGTCCTAATGTTACACCTCACTTAGATACTTTGGCAAGTTACAATAGCTTTGGATAAAGAAAAATCTTTCAATTATTATTAACAAAATATAAAAAACCGACTACAGAAAAATGACAGAACTGGACCAAATTGCAATGGGACTACACAGGAAGCACCAGCTTTCAAATAAAAAAATAAAATTATCAAAATCTGTTATCCCAGTCAGTTCCAAGATAACAAACATTTAAAAAAAAACAGTCGAATTGAAAACCTCCTCCTTTTTGGAAGTCGGTCAAAAAAGAAAATCGGGAGGTTATTGCACTGATCATTATTAACAACTTTTACTATGAAACCAATACTCAAATCGCGAAAAAAAAACATCAGTTCAGCATTTTGGTCACATGTTGCATCGACAAGACGTCATGAATTTTTAACCTTATTTCTTGACATTCACGGCCCCAAGGTTTCAAAATCCCTTTTAAAATAAACGTTGGGCTCTTGTTCTCGTCATAAAGGTTTCTGACAGCTTTGCCTTATCAAAATCACAATAAAATTGTTATGAAACAGTTGAGAGGTACTCAGTACTGTCAGTTTGTATCCAAAGATCGTGTAACTCAGTCTTAGAATAATACAGAGTTAAAAGCTTGCGATAAGTAAACAATACAAGTAAATAGAAAGACCAGTAACTGTAAAAGACTTGTATCTAACATTGTGGTAATAGTCTGATGAAGAAACGTTGTAATGCAAGGATAGAGTGAAGTGGTTGCTTCATATGGCTGGTTGCCTGCTTAAAAATACTTAGTGTTATAATGCTAACACGATAATATTTGCTTTATCATGGCTCTCACAATTGTTTGTCTAAAGAGTAACACAGAATAAAAATATAATAATAATAAATATCTGGGATATTATTGCATCTGACCCCAAACTAAGCAAAGCTTGTAATATGGCAGCCAGAGACTGATATACATACATGTATATTTTTATGAATGGTTTGATGAATGGCAGAATGGAGCAACTAAGTTAAAACCTTTTATTATAACTAACCGTTTTATTGTGCAAACTGCTAGACTGTGGAATGCGCTGCCTGGAAGCGTTCAGTAATAGTTACATTCTGGGTGTCTTCAAATCAAGAGTGAATCGGTTTCTTCTAGGCAAGCGTGCTCCATCGTAGACCGCATCATCGCGAAGATGGCAATCATAGGGTTGAACTTACAGAATAGACTTCGTATATCTTCCTATCACTTTTCGTTCATTTCAATGAGGTGACAGGGCCTGTAAATTAAATTTAAAAAGTTACTTTCTTAAATCAGGTAACCTTATTAAGAAACTTATGGTAAGGTAGGTAAAAATACGAATATATGAGGCTAAAAGATTGAAACTACTGCTGACTTGACTGACTAATTCCTGCAAGCTTATTCTTGGGGAAAAGATATTATAAAATAAATAAATATCTGGGACATTATTGCACACATGGTCATCTGACCCCAAACTAAGCAGAGCTTGTAATATGGCAGTTAGAGACTGATATACATACATATGTATTTTTAAATACACACTTAAATAGATATTAACACCCAGACATAGAAAAAACATAAATGTTTGTCCTAGATGGGAATCGAACACAACAGTATACAATATGTTGCCCGAAAACATTACTAATTCTCCAAGTCTTAGTTGTTTTAAAGTTCGTCTTAAACGCTGGCTTATCGCGTAAACTTTTTACGATTTCGACATCTCAAATTTAATAATTAATTTTAAAAAAAAAACATGTAAATAACAATTAGTTATATTTATTTGACATTCTTTGTACTTACATGAAAATGAATACTATTTTTATATGATTTTATTGCTATTACTTTTATTTTGTGTTTTTTATTATTATTTAATAGTATTTGATAAGTATTTTAATTTTTGTGATGGTATTAATTATTTAAATTTTTCATGTTTTTTCTAAATTATTATAATGTTATTATGTACTTAATTCATAATTTAAAGCAATAATCATCATAAGTTAATAATAATCTGTATGTGACATGTATCTTTCTGATATGAATAAATTAACTATGAACCCACGCCCCCAAGCGCAGAAGGTAGGTTCACTACCAACTGAGCCACCGGGGCAGTCAATTATAATCTAACACCAGGACTCGTACCGTGAGCTTTTAAACGCGATTCAATTAAGGTGACTGCGTAAAGTTACGCGACCGCAAACCTTACCTCGACGCGTTAAGGTTCACGTGATTTCCGCTCACGGCACTGGCCCTGGTTTCATAATATAATATTTAGTACCCAGCTTGTTGGAACTGGTTAGTCAAGTCAACAATAGTTTCAATCCCTTAGCCATTATTACACTTACCATATTGTTTTTATATAAAGTTAATCACCAAAAAAAAAAACGGTTTTCATTTAACTTTATTATTAAAAAAAAAATTGGAACATCGTATTAATTTTTTCATATTTATCGGGACTTATCGCGCACTATTAAATATATAAAAATATGAAATAATGTGTTCAAATCGCGAAAGTTTAAAAATTACTATCGTATTAATTTGTCGAGATTAAAATCTCTTTACACAACGTTAGGAAGGTATAACGTTACCTGTTAACCAAATCATAAATAATTACGTATTATTTCTCATTTTTGTAACAGTACAAAAGTGGCACAACGCGGCACCAGCATGTGCTATCTATAACTGTAGATTCTATAAATAGATGTACGGAATCATTTCTGATGATGAGATATATTGTCAATAGAGATCTTTAGATAGAAGACTGTAAACAGAAGAGTGAAAAAACAGTTAGTTTTTCTTGATTTCGTGTTAAGAGGATTTTGGCATCGTATTTGCCTGTGTCATATATTTAAGACGAGATTGACGGAAGTTCAAAAAACAAAATCTTTGTACTACGTTATTAATTTTAGTTGCAACACTATTATCTCTGACTACTCTGCTCATTCATGTCAAATTCATATATTTCTTAACTTTTATAATTCTTATCTAATAATAATCTTCCTTTTTTAATTGGTGCAAGTGCCTTTATTAAATAAACAAAATACTAGCTAAAACTAACACTAAATAAACAGTTAGACTGTCCGTAGACCGTTGAAGATCTAAAGACAATCCAAATGCTCAAACCCACTATCAGTTGGCAGCGTACCCAGCATGCTGGCGGCATTACCACGTTGAATGGCAATGCTTATACGTTGAGCCAGATACACGCCAGCATTTTGGTCACGCGTCGCGTTAATCAGACGCTCTGAAAGATTTTTGAAAATGAGGTGAGCTCCCGGTCCCCAAGGGCCCAATGTCTCGACACCAAACGCCTCAAATATGTAACCACTGCCGAGGTTAGCATATTTGCGCCGCTTGTGCTGCTCTGCCGAATTGGCAGCTGCACCAGCCCTACCCTGTGTCTCAGGAAGATGTGACGGTGCCAAAGTATCGACACGTATAATCGTATGATCTTCCTAGTAATAATAAGACATGATTTTAAAGTTCACCGACTCCAATTACTTACGATCTTCACGACGATATCAGGCTTTAAATCTGATTGTAGTTGTATTTGAAACCTAGTTGCATTCGTATCATCAGTTGGCGGCCTACAACATCGTGGCGGCCAGTCACGACATCGTCTAAAAGTGAAATTTGCTCAATTGCGTCAATACAACCAACTTCTTTTTTATATAGATGTAAGACGTTTATGATTTTTATATATAAACAATCATCATCAGCCAGGAGACGTCTACTGCTGAACATAAGCCTACCCCTTTAACCTCCACACTGAACGACATCCTGCCATCTGCATCCACTGGATGCCCGCGACTCTCACAATGTTGTCGGTCCATCTAGTGGGAGGCCTACCTACGCTGCGTCTTCCGGTTCGTGGTCTCCACTCAAGAACCTTTCTTCCCCATCGGTCATCAGTTCTTCGAGCGATGTAGCCTGCCCATTGGCACTTCAACTTGCAAATTTTAATTCAAATGTCTGTGACTCTGGTTCTTTGATGAATATCTACGTTCCGGATTTTATCGCGCAAAGAAACTCCGAGCACAGCTCTCTACATAGCTCGTATAAACAATAATTATACGTATTTGCATACTTTGATGACTAGATAGGGCGTGATGTCTTTTTTCACTACTTTTTGTACTTTAGTTGTAGTTAAAAATTTACGTGGTACGGAACCCGCAGTGCACGAGCCCGATTTGCACTTGGCCGCTTCTATTTAATTTGATTGACAGATCGTCTGTCTGTTTGGTAACATTTAATTTCTTGCTAGATATCAATTGTGTAATAGCTTAATTACTTATTTCTTGGCTCGTGTCTATACTTAATGACTCGTTGTTAGCCTCGAACTGAGACCTCGCAACCCTATATCATTGCAACTCTTCGAACGATACACAACTTGCCTATCATCGAACAATTATACAAACACACATAGAAACACCAACTTATCACATTCGAATCTGAAAACTCTATTAGTTTGAACAATAATTTGAACACTACGATAAACAAAAAACAGTCAAAAAGTATTTATATATGTATCAGTTTTATATATAATCTTCTATATATATCCGTTATTTATATATTATTAATAACCTGGTCCAGACTAGAGCCGTTTTAAACATTTAATAAGATAAATTTCCACTGTTTTTAATCAAAGTCTTAAGCAAATGTTGTTAAGTTAAGGCGGCCATTTTAAACAACTTTTCTTTTCAGATTCATCAACAACAGATGTCCCATAAGGGTGTTTCAATTTAATTCATTTATTTGGACCAATTTAGATCATAGAAAATTTACAATTAAAATACAACATAAAATTAGGAATAAATAATAATTAGGAATAAATAATAATTAAAAGCTAACACACACCTTTCACCATTTGCTTGTTAGTCAGTACATGTACCATTGAACAATGGTTCATGTACTGACAGTCAAACCTCTTCGCAAATACGAGTACGTTTAGGATGGTGTTGGGGCTGGCCCGGACCCTGTGCGCCAGGGATGTGTACCGTTTTCGTTGTTTGCAAACGCCAGATCCATTGATATTCAACATCCTTGCTTTCAACACTGCCATCAATGATTCGGTAATCTCCATAATGATTATAATATCAAACTACACAGTTCTATTGTCATCTTCAAAACGAGTACCTTGCTCATTTTAATCTGGTAAATGTCATCTACACCTTACTATCACATTCCACTTAGAAGCTGATGCAAAAACAACTTTATTAGTATACGACTAGAGATCTTAATCATATATTTATATTCATATGTATTAAGCTTGATTAAATTTTTTTGTTAACGTAAAATCAACCTTATTTCAAAAGAATTTGCGTTTAATTTCGTAATGAAAAGCTCACCGCAAGAAAAGCTATTTAGAAGTAGGACATCTTCGCGATACATTGTGTGAGTCCCGATTGTAAGCGTTTAATTAAAACCGAATTAGATCGTTTGCATTTTTAAAGAGGATTTTGTGGCTTAGCCTCCTCAAAAATATTTTATTTCGCTCTGGGTCTGCAATCAAATCAACCAAAACAAAACCATTTTGCAAAATTTTGTCAAAATGTGTTTTAAATCGTCTTCGTTATGAAAACTGAATAAGATTGTGGCTTCAAAGTAAATTTTACCTTATAGTAAATCCAGGTAGACATATATCTAACAAACCTTTAGCAACCTAAATTTGTGACATGATACACTTACAGATACGTTTCAATAAATACAAGAGAATATAATATTACTATTGAAACACAACCTCCCATTGACCAACTCGGACCGCTCGCAGTGATACCACACCCTAACGAAACCTGTACATCACTAGGTCACTCGACTACTAGTGATGTGCTAACGGATATCGATAAACTGGTCGATAAAACGTAGGGCTACATTGAGTGTTTTTATGAATCTACCGGAGAAATGGGGCTAGGATTCTACTACTTTTGAAGTGATGATACATCAGTTGGCGCGATCGACTTCCAGGCTGCAGACGTTTCAAAACTTAACAATGAGTTTAGCTGAAGGATAACATCGCAAAACCACAACATAGAGGTGGGGTACTTTCTAAATTCTAATGTTTAGCTGTCTAGCTACCATTCTTCCAGTTGATAACCTGTCGCCAAGCACCTAACTGAGTCCAGCTTCGTTCTTTTGAATTTTCCTATACCTAATCACCAATTCCTGATACACTTGTTGCGTTAATCTGTTAAGCGGTATTTGTTACACATAATGGTATCGTGCCAAAAATTTATGTAAAATTAAGATATTTGAACACGAACGATAGTTGTACTAAGGCTTACCCGACCCGGGTATGTCCTAAAACTGCGACCAGAACCACCGGAGGATGGGCAGCAGCGTCCTAATAGTACACGGTGAACGCACTGCGATCCCCAAGCCGCCTGCTAAGCGTGGGGATTATGCCAACACCCTATGCTCTATGATGGAAGCCTTGTCCAACAGTGGACGCTAATTGGCTGATGATGTGTGATGTGGTATCTCCCAGAACAGAAACAGTATAACAGAAAAGGTTAATTTCGTTGAAATAAAAAATCGAAAGTGAAAGCAGCATTACGACTTCAAGTTTTTAACTTGTTAAAAACTAATTGCGCCTTCACCACTAACATGATGAAGATTATAAAACAAATGATGTTATTTTTATGGTAGCCTAACTTGATTATTACTTGATAGCCCTTACAATGCCAATTATGATTGTAACTTTAATTTAATTGCTTGTAAAATACAATACCTGCTTACTTGCCAATAATGCTTTGGTGATGACCATGATCTATCACGCAATGACTAATTTAAATATGTTACGCTGTGGCTATATACGATACCATACTAGTCAACCGTCCCGGCTTCGCACGGGTGTAAGCTCGGCCTTCGGCCTCGCTACAAAATATAATATAGCCTATGTCACCCGGAGATAGTGTAGCTTCCCAACAGTGAAATAATTTTTCAAATCGGCTCAGTAGTTTCGGAGCCTATTCAATGCAAACAAACAAACAATCAAATCTTTCCTCTTTATAATATTAGTATAGATATTACATTATTAGTGCTGTTGCCAGTGACTTCGTACACGTAGATTTTCATATAAACTTTCAACCCTTTTTTCCACCCTTGCGCAAAATAACATAACATAGCTTATACTTCAATCTGGTCATAGCCAAGCATGTTTGTGAAAACTGCATTTAAATCCGTCCAGTGGCTTAGAAGACGTGCATGGCAGACAAACAGACAAAAATTCTAAAAACTGTCTTAACGTGTTCAGCTGTTTATTTTAAGACGCCCTGTTTTTTTTGATATCTCGCAATTATATATTGTTTAATCTCTACAATTTTATTATACATCTATACATGTATATAATATTTTTTTTAATCAAAAAACTATATTTTGCAAGTACTATTTATTATCGGCTAGAAACATTTAGAAATTTTGTAAATTGTAATTTTTGACTCTTCCGACTCAAAAGGTTGCCGACCCCTGGTATAGATTATAGATAGAAGATAACATTTGTGATAGATATAATAATTTAGTAGTGTATAAGCAAGTAAGCATATAACAATCAACCCCCTGACTTGATCCTTCTTTGGGGTTTAACCCCTCTTGATACCTTTTCCCAACTCTTAGGGGTTTGGCGTTATTTCGGCCATCCCAATCATCGATAGATCGTTTTAGATGGTTCGCGTCTAGGTGGTTTGCGGCCTTTTTTTTATTATTCAGTGATAGTCTTGCGCTTGACCGCCAACTCGCCTGATGTTAAGCGAAGATGCGGTCTACCATGGAGCACGCTTGCCTAGAAGAAACCGATTCACTCGAGACTTAAAACCTGATTGTCTCTTTTTAGGATCCCATACTACTCAAAGAGTGTAAACGGGACCATATTACTAAGCCAACACTGTCTGTCTTTGGAATGTGTATTATTATAGTAAAAAAATTAAAGAAAAACAAAAAAATATAAATAGTGGCCAAGTGCGAGTCGGTGACAAATAGTGACTTTCTGAGCGTGATGTTGTCTTTTTGCACTACTTTTTTGGACTTTAGTAGTTAACAATGTATGTTACCACCACATAAATTGTTACGGAACCCTCAGTGCGCGAGCCCGACTTGCATTTGGCCGGCTTATTTTAACTGTGACAGTTGCAATAACATTGTTAAAAGTGAATGAAAACTTTTTCTAGGGATATTTCACTGTAGTGGTCTAAAAGCATAATTTTACGTTCAAAAAAATAGCAAAACATCAAAATTTTGAATTTGATTCCTTTTTTTTCTTTATTCCTTTTTATGACTGCAGCTAAAAAGTCAGAGCTACAGAAAAAAACCTGGTCCAGAACATGTAGATTCACCAATTTATTGATAAGTTTTTTAACCTGAATAAATCCGAGTGTGACCAACTCGTTTGTTGGTAAGCGATCAACGATGTGGTCGAAGATGAAGCACGTAAACTTAGAAGATACCTAACTAGGCCAGAGTAACTACTTTGACCTTGAAAAGGCCCAGATTATTATCTCTTAGGAAACAAGGAAGCCGAGAGGTTATTCCAATCCTTGGCCGTACGTATTAGAAACGTAGAGTCAAAACGTTTGGTACATATCCAAGGAAAATCCACAATGTCTGGGTGGTAGGGGTCCGACTTCTTACTTGTCCGGTAGTAGAAAGGGGATGGTAGGATAAGGTCATGTAGCTCCAATGCACATTCTCCGAAATGAATCCTTTAGAAAATTGACAGACTCGCTACTTTACGGCGTATTATCAAATACTTAGTTGATCCAGTCGTCATAAAATTTTGTAGGCAAGTACATAATTTCAATACTATTTATGAGTTAAAAATGGGTTGCAGAGATATAAGTGTCGCGAGGTCTCAGTTCAGGGCGATACTAGTTATAAATAGTTTGAATCATAGTTAAACAGCAACAAAATTCAGAGAAATATGATATTCACGAATATTACAAAACATTCGTATTATGCTAATTGTTAACCTCGAAATTTTAATAAGGCAGACAACGTATAAATTTCAGATAAAACTTAAAAATATGAACTTAAATTGATTGTCCGTTTGCTCTTGGCCTAACGCTGGACTTTCACAAGATACGAAAGGTCAACTATCTATGTGTGTGTTTTACGTCTTGTTTGCATATACATATACAAACACAGATTTGAGCCTGTGTGCGTAGATGCGTTTAATAGCTTTACCAATGTTATCGACTTTCTAAACTTTAGTTTGGATATTTGAAAGGAGATTTTTATGAATATTAAATTATATGTTATAGATTTTACTACAGTAGCTTCGGGCTTCTTGATGTATTTAGTTCTCTAAACATTTTTTCGAGATAAATGTAGTCCATTGCAAGATCTGAAATACAAAAATAATTATTAGGAATATTTTAATTATTCATTGAAACACTAGCACCGCACCATGGTTTTATACGCTCTCCAACAGGAGCCTAACCCCCAAATCTAGAATATAGACAATCTCAACATCAAATCTCATCCAAATCCGTTCAACAGTTACGAAGTTGAGTGAGAACAAACATACACAAACACTGACACACAAATTTCCTATTTATAATGTGAGCGTTAGTTTTTGCGGGCAAACTGGATTGGCGGTATCTTGAAAAAAAAAGGAGACATTTAAAAACAAACGATAATTGTATTACGGCATATCTCTCTTTTTGTCTGATCTTAGGCTAAGCAGCTTAACGCATTTATTTAAAGTACGACACTCTTACTAATTTTTTTATGCACACTAATAAACTTGCAGCGACACCAATGAACTGGCTTATAGTCCACATGCAAAAAAAGGGCGACAAGGTCGTCTGCAGGGTGAGTTTGATTAAAGGTCTAATTAATCAAGTCTGATTTAGGCCTGATGCGTTCGCTGTTACTAATTTAGACTGGATGTGTGAATACGCACCGCGAAAAAGACTTTTTATCGTGCCAAAGCGATTCAGGCGTATATGAAACGGTAGGCACCTTGTCGCGTTCTCGCTAGACAAAGTGACGATAAGTTTTTTTTGAGTGACGAGACGAGTGAAGTCTCTCGCCTGATAACTCTTCACGCTTGCCGATAACAGTTCAACGCCACTCAGAATTGTGAACTTTAACACTTCAAAACCATAGATGGCAATGCACTGCGCTTTTCACCTCGAGATATAAGATGTCAAATCTCTGTGTTGGATGGCAATGGCAATGTTTCCAGCGAAATTACAGGGCATTTCGCTGGAAACATTCCCCTTCAATCCGGAACTCAGTGGTGTTTGCACACTACTGCTTGGCGGTTGAATAACTGGCAAAGTATTTGTAAGTATTTTCGCGCAGTGCACGTGCTAGCCCAGCTGGTGTCCCTTTTTTATCTGATTTAAGGCGATCTATTAACAATGATGCATATATAATAAACTTCACAACCAGACCAACATTATTAGCATCATCTTACATTTCTAATCAGTTAAATATTGTTCCTTCAGCAATCAAATCATCTGTTGAAGCTTCCAGTGAAAGTGAAGAGTGTATTTGATCTTTCCATTAGCATGTATCTTCAGAAGACTCGTTTTCTATACCGAATGGTAAATATGCAGTCACGTTTAGTTTCGCTATTCAACCGCTAAATGTTATGTGTATATTGTTAGGTGCTGTATCTTTATTATAGTTTGTGTATTTATTGCTGATGAGATTTTGAGGAAAGTTTTTAATTCCATTTATGTGAAATGAATCTTTTAAATCATATTATGTTTAAAACGTTTTGGTTTCTGCAATTTTACAACGATTGAAGAAGATCATGTGTCCTTTAGTTTAAACATTTTTTATCATTTAACATTATAAATAATATGTTTAAATATTTATTATCAGGAGAAGTTCTTTGGGCGCGAATAATAATTGTATGGGATGAAAATAAAATGCACAGACCTAAAAAAAATCTACACTAAAATATATGATACAATGACACACAAGAAGTCATTGGAAGCATTAAACAATACATTGAAAGAATTAGGAAAAAAACAGGTTCCATTTGGTGGAGAATTGGTGTTACTATCCGAAGACAAGCAAATGCTTCCAGTGATACCTCTCTCATCACCAGCTGATGAATTGCATGCCTCCTTGAAATATTCGAATTTGTGGAGCTCAGCAAGAAAAATACATTTAACCACGAACATGAGAGCTCAACTACAGAATGATTCATGTGAGTTCTCGGTAAATATAAATGTTCGCTAGAATACTTTTATTTATATCCCTAATAATTAATATCAGAATGAGCCACATCGAACCGTGACCGGGTTTAGCTAGTTTCAATGATAATGGATATCCTTCTAAAAGTAATTAAACTTGATTTACACGGAAATAATAGAATAGCAAATTATTTAATGGAAACTACTTCCGCTGATCGAACCTAACGAGAATTATATCCCTACCTTAACTATAACGGTAACTTGACAAAAACATAACAATGGCTTGACTATGATCTAACAATAAGTAAGGTTATGTCGTAATATATGTCATTGTCGGTGTAATATGTTTTATAATGTGGTTATAACATGTGTACGTTCAATTAAACACCAATCTATCATAATAATATATTGTTTTAAACTAAAGATTTTAAGATATGTATCAATCATTAGTTTGATCGATAGACGATTAAGAATCACAATGCTTTACATTAGAAAGACTAAATACTCGTACTGAACAGTTTAAATATAAATACGCCATTAGTTAGCATATACAGGGTTTTAGGACAGGGTAAGGTGAAAGGGGTTTGTTATATTCATCATTATAAACAACATTTACTAAGGAACCAACCCTGAAATCGAGAAAAAATATCAGCTGTTCCTTAGCAAATGTTAATTCATACTTGACAAAATATGAACAGCATTTTTTTGGGATTTCAGGGTTAGTCTCATAGTAAAAGTTATTCATAATGATGAGTACAAAGAACCCCTATATTAATTTTTTTAATATCAATTGGTATCTACATTATCATCTTTTTCTTTTCTATGATGGTTATCGTTATCGTCAAGTTATGTTTGTGTTCTTTTGAATACTTCCAACAATTTCAGAGGATATATGAAATTTAACACAGAACAAGTTTTAAGACTAATTTATTCTAGAATATGTCACCAAGCAATAAAAATACCTTTTGCCGAAATACATTTATCGAAACTTGTTTTTCAATCTTTGAGACACCGTCACCGATTTCCAAAATTAGTTTTGACAGTCTGAATACTAATTAAGGCAATCGGGAAGTGCATGTCTATACCCAATTCCCGAATAAAAGTTGCCTTTTATGAACAACTGGTATTTATTACTGGTATGCAACATGTACATAATATTATAAATAATTTTGTTATCGAGGTCGTCTAAAGGCCAAGAAATAGTTCAATTACATTGGGTGGTATAGGAAGTCAGTTATTTCTGTGTTGAATGCCATGGATTGTCGCGGAGATGAAAAAACCGCGAAAGGTCTTAGAATGACATTTTGTACAATTACGCACAGACAAAAAAATACGCTATAAGTTAAACCACTAAATTTTTGAAGGAATCATTAGATTAATAATCATCATATTTGACACTTCAAACTACAAAATAAGCTCCCTTAAATTAAGTATGCCCCAGTACTAGGATATCATATTCAGAAATATCATGCTACAATCGATTATAGTTCAGTAACGGTGTATTATAAAATGCCGGCATTTATAAAAAAAAAACAACCATACTCTTTCAACAGCCTGAACTGGATTTATATTTTGATAAGATGGGTAGATTCAAAGCTGTGGTCCTTGCTTATATTTAAGCAGCACCATGTAATGTTAAAAAAAATCTGTAAATAAATAATAAAATTCAATTCTTATTTGCGCGATAGAATCCGGAACGTGGATATTCGCCAAAGACCCAGAATCACCGTCATAGCTATTAAAATTTGCATGTTTTCGTACAACCTATGGGGAAGAAAGGTTCTTGAGTGGAGACTAAAAACCAAAAGACGTTGCGTAGGTAGGCCTCTCACTAGATGAACCAACGACGTCATAAGAGTCACGGGCATCCAGCAGGATGGTAGGCTGACGTTTATTGAGAAGTTCTAAGGGGGAAGCCTTGTTCAGCATTGGACGTCTTCTGAGGGATCAGTGATGAGGGATAAAATTCAAAACTATAGTAAGAAGTATAAGGGGCTGGGTTTTTCTAGTAACTGTAATGCTAACAAAATGCTCGGCATACACTTATTTACTCACTTTCTTACACTTTTTACTAAGTGTAAACTCCGCGAAAAATACATAAATCTGACCTTAATTATGCTGCTGTGACATTTCTCTTTCGACCAGTCATCGCGATGAGGTCAACGTGACTGTTTAAAATTCATTATTTGTATAGAAAGCTTAGTCTGGGTGGTGTTTGCCTTTGGCCGGATTAAACAAGTGTTTCAAATAGATGATAGTGTTACGGACCAAATACGGCACCCTGAGGGATACCTTAAAGTTCGTCTGAGAAAATAATACTATAACTATTTTGATAATATTTTGGAATGACTGCTAAATAAAAATACTGTTCGAAAAACAATGGGATCGATTTTGAAGGAAAAGGAAAAGTAGACAGTTTTAACTTACTAAAAATACTGCTGTCTTTTTTTATTTCAGGCATTGATATAAAAACACCAACATATTTATTTAATTTTAGACTTTCAACTAAACCCCAAAATCGACCCCATTGTCATATATAAAATCATATTGACGTAGTCGTACCCTTCACTGAGATCTAAACCACAATATAATTTGCAAGAGTAAATACGGAATAGATATGAATGTGCCAATGCTATATCGGTCGTTACCGATCACGCAAACAGAAATCAGAATTCAATTATACAATACCACGTTATGTAGTTATTTGACATAACTTCGGAATGGGTATGTATTTAGTTTTTATTGCAAAATTATTCCGAATGACGAACGGTGTAATGACCTTGTTCGTAAATTGCATGATGTTTGGCTTGGTCACTACTTACTGCCCACCATTGATCCAAGTTCTAAGTATTGGTTCAAGTTTGATCTTATTAAATTCTTTGAAAGAGTGAGTGATACACCTTTTAAATTTAACTTTATCAGTTTGTTTTTCCCCCGATCGTTTTTAAAGGCCTTTATCTTGTCTTATGACTCCTACAGTAAATCCCAAATTCGCTTTATTATTGAGTAACTATCAGATATACTTACTGAAACGGATGCTTTCGTAACTGGTACGAGTATTTTGTCATTAGCTTCCTCCCACTTCTAACAATGGATTCCACTTCCACGTTTTCATGTTAGCACTTTCGATTTCCCCAAAACTCGATGTTAAACTTTACTTTTACTCTTGCCGCTATTCTTAATTACTTTATTCGATTCTTTTCTTCCTAAGATAACACATCATTAGTCATCAGTCTTCCCGCCTTTATTAGCATCACAAAGATTTTTTTTAATTTGTCAATATTGGCGTGTTTCGTCGATTGCACTGTTTCCCACGATACCTGCCACAGATTCACTATTAATTGTTTTTACCAGATAAGTCACAGTTACTATGCTGTTAATACAGAAGAGTAAATAGTTAATATAGCAAATCTTCATACACGGCTGCGCGCGCGCAAGCAGGTCGTAATATATCTAATTACGGATTACAATGTGTGCAAGTTGCAAAACTGTTTTGATGAATGTTATAATTGCAAACGGCTATTTGCATTTGGTAGGTGCTAATTGTTTCGAAATAATTATTTTTGTGGGGTAATTAAAATTTAATATCTAGTATGGCAAGAGAATTTAAATTTAATTTGTGTTTTTGGATACTGGTTTAGAACAACTGGTTATATTCCATTAAACTTTCAGATAGCAGGTTCTGTGAATTGACTATATTCTTTGATTCTCAAAGAATTATATTATTATATCCTGCACGAACATTTTATTTTTGATGCTTTGATGTTACATGTTGGGAAAGAGAACCTGTCTCTTAATTCATATATCCACAGCTGACAGTATCTTTAACCTCCAGTACCTACCTTGTCTCCGAATTTGCTAATTAAAGCATATAATATAACATTAGTAACGTCCCAGTATTACCGCATTTACAATATAAAAAGTTACACATGTTCATCCTTCTGAGTTACTACTTCCTTGGCAATTTTTTTAAGTTGTTTGGTTCTGAAATGGTAGCAAACAGACGAAAAGTGTGATTTCATATTTTTAGCACGTTTTTATTAAATTGCTTTCTTGTTTATCTGCTGAGCACTAATTTGAAAAAAAAAAAAACTTGTAATCTAACTTCTGAATGAAGAAGAAGCGAAGCTTGAAATTTTTTGAATTATGTAGATCAGAACTGATTGGCAATGCCATATTTACTATCACGTTTCCACTCCTGGGACACAGGCATTCTCTCAGAGAGAGAGAGAGACGATAAATCCTAATCCACCATGCTGGCCAAAGTGCATGTTTGTGATTGTCGTCTTTCCACTTTTGAGGTTCTTGGACATAGCGGTTTCCTCATGATGTTGTCCTTTACCGAAACTCTTCTTGACCATTAGCAGAAAAATTAAAAACGTTATTCAATTTATTCAATTGTTTAGTATAATATTTATATGTTTACATTCATGCGATATAGTTTGGTGAATTCTTCGGTAATTCATCAAACACTTACGCTAAATATTACGAGTATCCTGCATATTCGCACCATACAAGCAAATTATGCAGACGATGGGTGGGGTCATGGTGAAAGTGAATTCTTTGCGTGAAACTGTACGCTAATAGGCCCTTGCGAATTATACTCTCCGGTTTATACATTTTCGATATATATTATTCAAATGGTCATATAATATTTACACTAGGAGAGCATATATCAGAACTATCACGGCTGTTGAATTTAGATTTGGTTCGCTTTCGGAGAAATTTGAATTTCACTAGAATTTGTATTCTTGTTGGATTATTGGTTTCGGCTCATGATTGGAATTTTAGGCCTCGTTTTGTTTTTACTCTTTTTATATCTTAGAAGTTGATCGAAAGAAAAAAAAACAACTGTTCCATAGAAAAAGTTTATTGACCTGCACGTCCTGCAACAAAATTAATGAAACAGCAGATATTTTTTCGTTCGTAGAAATCGTGGAAACAAACTTTGTTGGTTATGATGTACAGAAGCTGTTCTTAGGAGGTGGCTGGTTAAATAAGAATATTCGGGACATTTTTGAACAAAAATTCAACTTGAAAATAAATTCTTGGCACCGACAAATGCACAATATGTACGACACCAAAAAAAGTTATATGATCATGTAATTTTATTGTTTGGATGATCTTGTCTGCTATTAGAGTTTCTACATTCATACTATTGCTGTGAAACACCTATTGGCGTGCCTTGGCAGTCATGTAATTTGATTGTTTGGATGATCTTGTCTGCTATTATAGTTTTTAGAGTCAGTACTATTGCTGTAAAACACCACGTGCCTTGGCAATAGTTAGCAGTAAAACCGACTTGTATGCCGTAACGCCATGTTTCACATCTGCCGAGCGTCCCGTGATGGCCAACTTTTATTAAATATTTGCATCTAATATTATGGCTCTACTATCGCTATTTTTAATTGATACATTCATATCTTCATTAATGATTGTTTCATCACATTCAATGCATGACCACGCGATGAGCTAAGACTCAGTAATACGGACGGGGTAATAGTTACTTTCACTGATTGCTTTTAGAATCAATATTGTGCAACGAGGAAAGAACACATGCACAGTATGCACACTGCATAATTTATTTTTCTTTATGGATATTGTAGTGTTGTAAGGTTTGCATGAAAAGAAAGCAAAAAGAATAATAATGTAAAGTGAAACAATTAACAAAAAAGCGTGTGTAAGTTACTTGCTTTTTTTGTTAATTGTTCGCGTTATATTTTTTTATAAACTTAACAATGAAATAATAGTTTTACTCGACGAATATACGTTAGCTTGAAATTTAATAGATAATAAATTGCTAGTGTATGTATTTTATTAATTTATATGTAACCAAAGTAAAACTTTATAAATTTTCTAATTAATTGGGATTGTTTTTTTCTATTTGGAATGAGTTTTCCAACAAGTCAATGATTCAAATTTTTAAGACCTTTATATTAATTATGATGTGTTTTTCTGTAGATCTTTGGTTGTATTCGCAAATACGAACGCACATTCAAAACGAAAAAGGTTTCCTGGAGAGAAATTATTCCGTCCTTAGGTATATACGTAATAACAGTTAGTTATCTAATAATTATCAATATAAGAAACCGACTTCATAAAAATGTCAGAACTGGAAAAAATTTAAATGGAACCAAATAAAAAAAGAACCATTAAAATCGGTTCACCCAGTCGAAAGTTCTGAGGTAACAAACATTTAAAAAAAAACTGTCGAATTGATAACTTCCTCCTTTTTGGAAGTTGGTTAAAAATAAGTTAGTGACATGTTTTAAATATTTATAAAGGTATACATTTAAAACATATGTTCATATCGCGAAAGTTTAAAATTTAAATTAGTGACAACCAAAAAAAAGCACTTAACAAAACCCAATATACTCGTAATAATCAGAAAAACCTTACGTACTATTTTTAAATGTCCATCAAATTCTTTTCCGTAGCGGTAACCCTGACAGCTGATGCTATTGAACTAACTTAAGTATTGTTTCCTGCTTAGCGCTGCTTAAATTTCACGGTTCATTTTGTTTATATAAGTAATAACAGCTATTATGCTGTTTGTACTTAGTTATATTGCATTCACACTTCGTAATATTACTTTTTGTTTTGTTCTATGGAGACGTTGGACTTTCTCTTTGATTAAACTGACTGGATAGTTAATTTGTGTTTTCTTGATTGCAGGTAAGCCCGTGACGGATTGGAGAATGATTGCCCGGCCGTAAAGAATGCCTTTACAGCAAGTATTTTGATTCTTCATAACAAAAATAATATATACAATATGATAGTTACTTCTTTATTAAAGTTTTATGATTATTTACAGGATATTTACCGTGGTAAGGTTGTGGTTGTGTTAGGCAAAATACTAAGAAAGAGGGTAGATCGTTTTGTCTGCACCTAACTTTGAACTTTTTCACCAACCACCCGCATTCTTCAGTCTTCCCGTGAACATGGTGCATGTAACTGCGCCGAAATATCGGGAGCTCCTTCCACAACCTTACCACGGTAAATATCCCGTTAATAATCATGTAACTGTAGTGAACAACCGTGATAGTTTAAAACAGTGTTTTACTTCTTTACAGTTAAAACCAAAATAAGTTATCATGCTTCGCTCGCTTGGCGCTTCTTAATCACTACCTATTGCTTCGCAAGCTTTTTGTGTTCCTGGAAACTGGGAAACGTATGAACGTTTAAAAGGCAAAAACGCTTTGTACTAAAAGAGTTCCTGAAACATAGTGATTAAGTGTCCATTATTTGAAGAACACACTTCGAGGAATACTAGTTTGGTCCTTTTTTCATGTGTCCATAAATGCTTCTGTTGCTTGTCACTTGAAGTATGTACCAAATTGACTTAATTGAGCTTATCAAATTAAATTTAACTATATTACCAGCTTGAGATTGCCTTCTAAAGCACAATTTAAACTTTTTTCAAAGTTATCAACAAATGCACCTAACACCTGCAATTAAGTGCTTTCTTTTACGCACTCATACTTAATTGCTATTGTATTCACTACAATTTAGGAATTTTCTCACGTTAGTCATTATTTCGAATACAGGTGTAGAGTAACTTTCATTTTTGGTTTGGTAGAAAAGGGTCACGAAGTAAGAGTGATCAAATTAATCAAAACACTCCTAACGGGAATCATAGAATGTCACTGACTTCATTATCTTTGTTTTAGAGATACCTAAATCAGTCTTTCATTTTATGTTGGGAGTACAGACCACGAAATTGCTTGATCTACTAATTTTGATTACAATTTCCATCCATACATAGAAACGTCAATTCGTGATGATTCTAAAAATCCCTAGATGCGTTTAATAAAGTATGTACCACTTTACTAGGGCATTATTTGGACTTTTATCATCATCATCATTTCAGCCATAGGACGTCCACTGCTGAACATAGGCCTCCCCCATCGATTTCCAAAGGGAGCGGTTGGAAGCAGCCTGCATCCAGCGTTTTCCTGCGGTCTCTTATAGGTCGTCTGTCCATCTTGTGGGTGGACGTCCTACGCTGCGCTTATCGGTCCGCGGTCTCCACTCGAGAACCTTTAGGCCCCATCGGCCATCTGTTCTGCGTGCTATGTGCCCTGCCCACTGCCACTTAACTTGCTAATCCGGTGGGCAATATCGGTGACTTTAGTTCGTCTACGGATCTCCTCATTTCTGATTCGATCTCGTAGTGAAACCCCGAGCATAGCCCTCTCCATAGCTCGTTGTGCGACTTTAAGCTTGCTAATGAGGCCTATAGTGAGAGACCACGTTTCAGTTCCGTATGTCATAACTGGCAACACACACTGGACTTTACTTTGACTTATTTTGCTAGATTCTGACTGTGACTGACTTGTTTGACGAAATTTAATAAAAAATATCAATACTTGACACTGGTAAATGCACGAGACGTGGGACGCCAAAATCGTTTAAAGAGGAAAAAGAAAAGGCCAACGTTAAAAACACGTGACACCTTATTGCCCTTATTGTACTATTTTCCACAAATAGTGTATTTTTGAGTGTTAATGGCTATTTAGCTTGCATATAAATGTAATAACTTAGGCAGTCATAAGTATTACAAAAATGCAATTTACGAAAACGTTGTATAAAATATCTTGTCGTAATAAAACGTTTAGCCTGAGTCGAATGCATCTAAAGTCATTTGCCTAAGACTTCACGCTTCATATTGTGTGTTCAGAATCTGACCACAACTTGGCAATGAACCAGATAATAGTTTGCAGACGGATTAAAACAACTTACTGGGTGTTCTCATTTTATACCTAAACCATTTTGGTTACCTGGATTACGTACGTGTTTGTTATTTTCATAGTTATGTTTTAGGAAAGATATTTTATTAAAAGAGACTATTTATTCTTAAGCCTTTGAGATGTCTTTTAAATATTTCGCAAAAGGATGATCTGTACTATTTACAGGTTTGCGATTCTAAAAGCGTTCATAGTTTATTATTGGAACTATAATTAAAACCATCGTTGATTATAATCGCCTAAACCGAAAAACCATAGACCGGCTCCATAATTCGCGACAACTTTCCCCGCACCCTTATAGCGTCGCGGAAGATACTGATTTTGGTGGTCAGCCTATAAGAGAAAGTTACGCATTACCAAGACGAAGGATTTTTTCACTTTTTTATGTCCCATGTTATCTGCCAAGACAGACTGATTTGATTTCTTAGGTTTGTGGCTTTTGCAACTAGTGTAATAATTCTGCCAATGTCTGTTTTAGAGCAGCTTCCTAAACGGGATTAAATAAAGTAAAACATGCTCGGTGTTCAGATGATTATTCTAAAACATCTAGTAGGTAATATAAATATAATAAAAAAAAATATCTAGCACATTTTTGCACGCACGGTCATCTGACCCCAAACTAAGCAAAGCTTGTAATATGGCTGCCAGAGACTGATATACAATACATACATATATATTTTTAAATACATACTTAAATAGATATTAACACCCAGACATAGAACGAACACAAATGTTCATAACATCAATGTTTGTCAGGTGAGAATCGAACCCACGCCCCCAACAGAAGGTATTTACTACCAACTGAGCCACCGGGGCTGTCTGGCGAACTATAAAGTATCACCACAAAGATATTTTTCTTTTCAATAAGTATCAGCGACAAAAGGCTTCATAGCTGTCACTGTCAATGTCACGCCATGACGAAAACCTCCAACAGGACGATTAGGCCACCTGTTCACGAGTGAACGACCCCGATGCCGACACCGCTTTCTCCGCGAGAAAGTGATCGTCCGTGCAGACATCTCGATTTTTATCAGCTTGTTTTGGTCCTACTGTGCCGACGGAGGCGGATCTAAAATTATTACGTTGTATGTACTCGTAATAAGAATTCTAATGTTGATGGTTGTCACTCAAATGTGGTGAGGTGTTTTGAATTGGTCGTTATTTTGATAAATACTATTTCTAAGCTTATTAACCGACTTCCAAAAAGAATGAGGTTATCATTTCGACTGTTTTTTATTATTTTATGTTTGTTATCCGGTTTTGAATTTTCATTTTTAGTTCAAAATTTCCGTTCACCGCTTCCCGCGTGGTCCCATTTCAATTTAGTACAGTTCTGAAATTTTTATGAAGTCGTTTTTTATAGTGATAATTATTAGGTAGGTACCTATGTCTTAATTGCATTATGGAAACTGACGTATTCACGCATTTTGTTGTTATTATACGTGTATTCGTTTGCATTCGGTCTTTTTCTTTCTTATGTTTTTTCGATCAACAATACCTGAACTATTAAATGAAAAAAAAACTCTTGATAAAAGATCTGATGGTCTTTGAAAGTGGCCGAAGCGCTTCAAACGGCTGTATAGATTTTCTTGAATCATAGCTAAGAACAGTCGAGAGTGCTCCTATCAAACAAAGAAAAGAAAAGCTAAATCAAAATTGGTTCTGCCGATTGAAAGCTGCGATGCCACATTCAGATAAGCAGATACACACGTTAAACTTAAAACACCAAGTGTTTAAGTGTTTTTTTAACTTAGTTACCAAATATTAATAAAATATAACAAAATTTAACCTAGCACTCAAAACATCAAAAATTACCACTTTATTAATAACAAACCCTTCTGTAGGTGTCTCGTTAGGAGCTGTTCTAGGAAGACCTGTACTACAGCTGCTAAGATTCCAACCACCGGCGTCTGTCAAATGCCGAGTTTTCAAAAACAACTTGGGGGTTAAACAACAGTTGGATTGTTCATGGACCGTTGAGAGTCTGGTGACAATAGACAGATAGATAATAATAATAAATATCTGGGACATTATTGCACACATAGTCATCTGACCCCAAACTAAGCAAAGCTTGTAATATGGCAGCCAGAGACTGATATACATACATATATATTTTTAAATAAATACTTAAATAGATATTAACACCCATAAACTAGAAAGATATGATATGAGATATGAGATAGAAACTCTTTATTGTGTACACCAGAAATAAAAATTACATACAGATATAAAATACTTACGAGATAGTACCACAAGTGGCGGCCTTATCGCTAAAAGTGATCTCTTCCAGGCAACCATTACAATGTTACATGTAAATGCTTATGCGTTGAGCGAGAAAAACGCCAGCATTTTGGTTACTCGAAACGTTATGATATATTTTTGAAGAAAAGGCGAGCACCCGGTCCAAGGTCCAATATTTCGACCCCAAACGGCTCAAATATGTAACCACGGCTGATATCAGCATACTTTCGCAGTTGTTTTCGTCAGCGAAAACCACACACTTCAAATAATTTCAAAATTGATCTTTAATTAATCTTATATCTCGGGGTGACGAGCGCAGTGCATTGACATCCAGGGTTTTGAACTGTTGAAGTTCAAAATTCTGAGTGGCGTTGAGCTGTTATGGGCAAGCGTGAAGAGCCATCAGGCGAGCGACTTCGCTCGTCTCGTCAATCAGTATCATAAAAATAAATTAATAATTAAGTGACTCACACAAACATTCTCCAACAAAAACGTGTGAAACATCCAAAGTAAACATCGTAATTGGCGTAAAAAAGGCCATAGAAAGCATGAAATTCATTGACAAGCCACCAAAACTGGAGTGTAAAAGTGAGTCTTTGACTAATTAATTAGTTTTGGGTTTAGTATTGCTTCTGCAGGTTTAAAATATTAATGGGCATTGAGTTTGTCAAGGTCGTTAAAACTAGGTATAGCATTTTAACATTAATTTTCGTTTGGTAGGCCATACTTCAGAGATGGTCTCACATAACTATAATCAAAATTGGTTTAGTAGTTTGGTTTTCAAATCTAAATAACTGAAAAAAATATGTCATTCAAGTAAACGAAATTGCGTATTTACTCATTTTGAAGTCGGTTTTTTAAATTGATAATTATTTCGCCAGCAGCATGTCTTATAGATTGATATATTTTAACTGTATCCAAAGCTATTGAACTGACTTAAATTATATTTTTATACTATTTTAGGTTTGTTTGGTTGTTCAATGTAGTTTCAATCTGCTCAGTAAAATTGTTCTTCTGTTCAATCTGCAAGACACGTTGGGGAAAGAATGAACGAAAACTATTTTGGAACCAATACGGTTAATGTGTGGACGAGGCATAAGTCGCGTTTTCTTGGATTAAATCACAGACTAGGTAAAGCTACTTCGTAAGATTAAACCAAATCTCATCTCAGCATTTGTCATAAAAAAACTGTATCCCCACAAAAACTTCATGGAATGCAGTCAAATATTTCACTTTCTCTTGAATCGAATGGAGAAACCGCATCACACCATAAAAAAACAACTTGTTAAAACTGTGGTAAAGTAACCCATAATAGTACAAAAACTTTTAAATGTGGAGCTTTCTGGCAAGAACTTTCCGCAATTGATTGCAAATACAATAATTATGTATAATTATGTACTTATACCACAGATGTTTTTTTTTTCAAAACGGAAAAGTAGAGTGTGACAGGTACATAGAGTAAGAGTTTAGAGCAAAGTTGTTTTAAATTTGTTAACTTTTCTAAATCCTGTGTTATAAGAAATATCACCATAAATTAGTTTATCCATACTATAGGGTTTTGAAAATAATAAAAACCACAACGTAACTATGCCATGTCTCCACTTTGCCCCCACTTTTTTATGCCTTGTGTAAAAAACACATCTTTCCCCGCAATAAATTACAGTTTACATTTCCTGTAGATGTTCTAGCTATGTTCAACAGAATAAGTTGTAGATATGAGTGTTTACACATCACATCAGGTGAAAGATGCGTAGGAAAAGCCCTTAGGTCTCCAACGTGAAAGTGACCTCATTGTGAGATTGCAACTTGCTTTGCACTTGCGGAAATCGCACCAATTTAGACTTTATGTCCAAGTGGTAAAGTTGGAACAACATTAGCAAAGGCATGGGAAAATTAAGCAGGTTATTTTCATCACTTGTTTACTTGCAGACGAAAGCTTCTGCGACTATTCCATCAAACATTTGACGTCAGCAACTGAATGTAGTTCATGGTACTGGTATTTCGTCCATTACATCCAATGTATGGTCTCATTTCTTCCTATTTTATCAGACGTGTAAGGC
This sequence comes from Agriopis leucophaearia, assembly GCA_949125355.1. NCBI lineage: Eukaryota > Metazoa > Arthropoda > Insecta > Lepidoptera > Geometridae > Agriopis > Agriopis leucophaearia. Next base: position 7,226,875 of record OX421286.1, read on the forward strand.
AGGCACGAAGCACCGATATTTCGAAAACTCGTACGAACTGCTTTAGTTCCAATTTTATTGTGCGAACTGCTGTGGGTGGAATTGGCTGCCTCAATTGGGTGTTCCCCGATAGTTACAATCTGGGTATCTTTAAGTCACGAGTGAATCAGATTCTTCTAGATAAGCTTGCTTCATCGTAGACCACATCAGGCGAGATGGCAGTACAAGCCTTTTCAATAAGAATAAAATAAACCAAGCCAGAAAGGCCAGGTATCTAAACGTCTGCTTTGACTACTCAATCGTTTATCTTTCTTTTACTTTGTTATCTTTGTTTAAATCCTTAGTTTCTCGCAAAGATAATAAAACTAGAAGGTTAATAGTCTTTCTGAATATCTAAAACGCGATTCTAAATTAGTTTTCCTCAGTCAAGCTCATATATTTTTTTATCAGATCTGAGTCGTATTGAATATAAACGATATTAGGACTGGCTATCGTGCTCTGCACATATTTGTAAGCTTCCAATACTTACATCACTCCAAGCAGGTTAAGTAACCGTTCATTCGGTTTCCTACAATTATCTGGCGGCCAAGATTGTAGGAAGACTGCAATTTGGATTGTCTTTTGATCGCTGTACACCGGTGTAACTGGTCCGTTTTTTTATTTGTTGTGCTGCTTCACTGACTACGGGTTCCGTGCCCTTTGGCAAGTTTTTTTTTTTTCAACTATCTATATATCTATATAAAACAAAGTTGGGTTAGTTACACCATTTATAACTAAAGAACGGCTGTACCGATTTTAATGAACTACGATTTGGATTTTTCTCTGTCCCGATTAGCAGAATAAGTAATCAAATGTCGAAAAAAAATCGAAAAAACTTTTGTCTTGCTCTCTCATTCGCCGAGAGAGAGAAAGACAAAATTCAATGTAAGGTTATTATAAGAATGTTTTTGAGATTATGGTAACCCACCAGATAAGTAAGGTGTAGGTAAGACCTCTGGTAACCGACGATGTGGTCGAAGATGGAGCAGTAGTAGGAGATGATTTAATGCAAGCATTGAAGATACCTATTCAACCTGACCTTGAAATAAACCTAGTATATTCTTCAGGAAACAAGGAAGCCAGCAGATTGTTCATTATTTGTCTGTGTAGAAAATGTGTGAATGTGTGTGTATCTGATCTACCCCAGGTTTTAATTATCCCCTTACCATTTAAAGTATAATGTCCTTTCTAAATACATATTTTAATTTTAAACAATGTTTGACTACTTGTAACATAACAAGGAACAACTGCAATTCATTTCATGTGCCCTTGCAATGCCGTTGACTCCGAAGCATCTGGATACTGGGTATCAAATCTGGACGACCTTCGAAGGTCCGCCAGTCACAAATTTACAATTCATGTCGATTACCAGAATACTACTCTAATTTAATATAGACTTCGAGGTGAGGACCGATAACACTAAAAATAATCCGGTACTACGTAAGATATGACCTGCTAATAAAATGCATAAAGTTAAGGATACAGGCAGACAAAGATATATATATTATAATAAAAATAAACCAGTACTACGTAAAATATGAGTACTTGCTAATAAAATACATAAAAATACACGGATACAGTCTGACAAAGGTAATGCACGTAATGACATTTTAAATAAGAGCAATATTATTGTTACTAAATACCAGTTAGTACTTATTCATTCAACAATTTTGCAATCGAGCGACTGGTTAAGCTCAACCAACCGGTTGCCACGTCAATTACTGAAGTGATAATTTAATGCATCTTAAATGGTATAGAGATCAGGGTATCTATTACGGTTCCAAAAGCACAGCCGTTAAAAGGTAGGACAAAGAGACAGACAGCGTAGGCTAAGTAATAGGGTCCCATTGACATGGAACCGTATTGATATGGATCCCAGAAAATCACGCTGATCCGTTGCAATGTTGGTGCGTGAAAGGGGAACAAACAAGCATATTTTTGCATTTCAGAAAAGAATTACAAGTTTGCAATAGTAAGTTTATCATAAGTTCCAATCCTGTAATTAATTAATACCGGGTTTCGGTCTCTGTTAGGTATTCTAATTCACTACAGTCAAGGTGACTTAAACGACTTAATGAGACAGTTAAATTCCGTTTAAATGGAGCAAATGCACTTGTTAAGTGGATTTCGTTTTGTAAAACAATCTGTTATGTCAAGATCCAAGGTTTATCTAACGCCCAAAGTAAAATTGATATTACAAAATGAATTTTAGCCTCTAATTCGTAGTTGCAATTTAAATTAAGCTTGAACTTTAGAAGTTACGTGAATTTTTAATAATATGAGTTCTTTTGTTTGTTTAATATTATATAGCGATGATTTAGTTTTGTAAATTGTCTGAAACTTCCAATGTAGCTATTAGTTACTACTACTCACTCATGCTGACGCTTCTTCCCTATCTTGCATAAGTTCACGCTGATCATGAACGTCCAGTTTCTACGGATCTTGTCCCACTTCATCTTTCCATCTTTACCTGGGACGACCGACGGGCTTTGCGGCAGCCCTCAGTAAGCCCTTTTTACGACGCAATCCTCCCCATCCTCTCCAGATGTCCAAGCTAACGAAGTCTAAGGGAATTTATTTCACCTATGATTTTGGGCTCCGCCACCAGCTCTTCAAAGGAATCCTTTTGAGCGTGCTCACATATCTGGGTCCTGTTCCAGTATCGTCCACGTTTTTCCTGTTTCATGGTGGTTTGTCGGTGGTCGTTTTTAGTTCCGGGGCCACAATTCTGTCACTGCTTTGGTGCACCAATCCATCGTTTGCCTGTAACCATATAAACAGTATTAATGCTTACTTAGACACTATTGTAGAGTTCACATGGGAATTGGGGATATATATTCCTAGTCCTTCTTATTATTCCTAGTTATTCAATTCTACTGCCAAGCTGTGCACAAACATTGAAGTTATCTAAACTGAGTATATTTCTGGATTAAAAAAATACCATTACCAGCTGGGATAACGCGATGCCACGGCAAGGGTTAACTGCTAGAAATTTGGAAGCTCCTGGTGCAAGAGTTTGGGACTGCTAGAATTTTAAACTCTGAATGCTACTGGAACTTCCTTGGCTTCCACAGACCAAAATCAGCGTAAGCAGTAGCGCAGCTTAAACGAGTACCCGCGCGTATTGCAATATAAGGAACTAAAAAGAAACAACCTTGAGTCGAACTCCGAATCAAGAGCATCAACTCATCATTGTGTCTATATCCACACACCCAGCTCACCTTGCGACAGTTGGTTACAAAACGGAACCGATCACGCACCACTGGGCAGGAAAGCGACCCGGTTTGCTACCAATAACCAATGTGCCACTGTAGCCTGAGACATCGGGGTCGACGTGCGCGGCTTAATTTTATATGAATGGTGGATTAGACCGTCTGATTGTTCACTATGAATTCATTTAGAAGCCGGATCTTCTTCTGCCAGATTAATTTTAGCCAGCAAAGCCTATAAGAATATGACAAACAATCCACACAATCAAAATAAAGTAAATTTTTAGAAGAAAAAAAAACTGACTTAAGACTATACCTACACATACCAACCATAACTAAAAATTAGAGAGAAATTGAAAGTCCTCATCAAAACTTTTGCTGGTGATTTCAGGCACTCATCATCTTGGCCCATCTAACAGGGTACATGCTAGCCACGTGTTACTATCAGCCTTTCATGTTCCCACTGATGAGAACAGGCCTTCTTTTACAGAGCGATAGAGAGGACGGACCCTTCACCACCATGCTGGACCAGTGCATGTTGGTTAATATTATATGTCTTTGATCTATTGAGGTTTTTGGACATACCGATTTATTCACGATGTTTTCCTTCACCGTTTTTGAGCTATATGGGCATTCAAATGCAATACCATCACATTCTTCTTTCCTAACACCATGACCATCAGTCATTACATGCAGCAAGATCTAGATAAGTCGCACCGACAAAACATGCATTTCACGCCTTTTTAACATCATCTCCTCTTGTGCAACTTGCATTTCTATACGTGCTATTGAGTTAGAAAACGAAAGGCTGCTTCTCATTTTGCAATGTTTACTTTGTGAATTAAGGAAGTCTGTTTGTTGTAGTAAAAGCTTCTGTGTTGTGCAAACGTTGGTGCGTTCTTTGTTGGGGTTTATGCTTTAAGATGGCAGCTCAGTGCCTAATACCCACAATAACGTTGACCACGCAAAACTTAAATAGTTATTTGTTATACAAGAGTGCAAAGTTGCTTATTAACAGCCTGCTCATTTTTGATGACCGAGCATGCGAAGGATTAAAAAATTTGAATCCTGAGCGTTAGCGAGGGAATCAAAAAAGCACGAGATGAAAAATCTTTGCACTCGAGTGCAACACGTAACTTTTCATCCCACCTCAGCGAGGAAATTACTAAATGCTATTCCTCACGCGATTGTTGAGGGAGAAAGGTCATTTGCGCATTAGTAAGTTTCAGTCAATTCTGTTGGAGTCAAATAAACTTCCTCGTCGCTAGAATCACTCATTTTAGGTTTTTCAATTGTTTTCAAGTTTCTTGTTTTTAACCTAAGGTTTTAACAATATGACGAGAAAAGAAAATGGCGCGCGCAAAGCAAAATCAAATAAAAAGTACACCAAGAAGGTTCTGAGTCTGAATTTTTATCCAATTAAAAAAGGTTGTATGATAAATTCGGCACCATGGAGGTAGAAGTAAATAGGTTTGATGATGTTTTGAATTCACAAACTTGGTGCACACGATGTTCTTAATTCAATTTTACTTTATCCTCTAGCGAATAAAAACGGCTTTTGGACTCAGATATCGAAGAGCAAAAATACTCTTTCCAAGATGGGGGGATGAAAAAGTTATTATTTGCCTTTGTTTTATTTTGTTATTCTACTCGTAGTTTATCGAAAACTTGGGTCTGGAATACGCTTTCTGTCTCTAAGCATTTAGCTTGTCACAATCTGTGTCCCCTACCAGATTCTGCTCTTTTGTTGCTGCTAAGTTTTACGATTTCTCTTACCTCTGTTACTTTAAGTGTTTATTAGTTAAAATATTCTTCATCATCATCAGCCAGAAGACGTCCACTGCTGAACATAGGCCCCCTTTAACCTCCATACTGAACGACATCCTGCCATCTGCATCCACTGGATGCCCGCGACTCCCACAATGTCGTCGGTCCATCTAGTGGGAGGCCTACCTACGCTACGTCTTCCGGTTCGCGGTCTCCACTCAAGAACCTTTCTTCCCCATCGGTTAACAGTTCTTCGAGCCATGTGGCCTGCCCATTGCCACTTCAACTTGCAGATTTTAATAGCTATGTCGGTGACTCTGTTTCTTTGGCGAATATCTACGAATATATAAGAGCTCGAGAGGTTTTACGGACAGTTGTACACCTCAACACGACAGCTTATTGTCAGCGCAGGTCAGGACAAGAGAGCTAAACTGACCCGACACTACACTGAGGACATCCCAGACATCAGCTTGTACGAGATTAGAATGGCTCTGAAACAGCTTAAGAACAACAAGGCGCCGGGTGATGACGGAATCACGACAGAACTTCTGAGAGCGGGTGGAAAACCGGTACTTTTGGTCCTCCAGAAGTTATTTAATTCCGTCATACTCGAAGGTACTACGCCTGAAGCATGGAATAGGAGTGTGGTGGTGCTCTTCTTCAAAAAAGATGATAACACCTCGTTGAAGAATTATAGGCCCATCTCACTCCTGAGCCATGTGCACAAGTTGTTCTCCAGAGTCATTACGAACCGTCTCGAAAGCAGGTTTTATGACTTCCAGCCTCCCGAACAAGCCGGTTTCCGTAAAGGCTGGAGCACCATAGACCACATACACACGCTCCGCCAGATTATACAGAAGACTGAGGAGTATAATCGGCCATTATGTCTAGCTTTTGTGGACTATGAAAAAGCATTCGATTTAATCGAGACCTGGGCAGTGTTGCAGTCCCTCCAGCGTTCTCATATCGACTATAGATATATCGAAGTGCTGAAGTGGTTGTATAGAAACGCCACCATGTCGATCCGATTACAGGACGAGAGCACGGAACCAATCCAATTGCATAAAGGCGTGAGACAGGGAGATGTTATCTCTCCGAAACTGTTCACTAACGCATTGGAGGACGTTTCTAAGCTCTTGGACTGGAACGGATTCGGCATCAATATCAATGGCGAATACATCACTCACCTTCGTTTTGCCGACGATATAGTCATCATGGCAGAGTCGCTGGAGGACCTTAATACAATGCTCAGCGACCTCAGTAGCCTTTCCCAACAGGTGGGTCTTAAAATGAACATGGACAAGACAAAAGTCATGTCCAATGTCCATGTTGTACCCATACCGGTAATCGTTGGGAACCTTACTCTCGAAGTTGTTGACCATTACACCTATCTTGGACAGATTGTTCAGTAAGGTAAGTCCAACTTAGGCAAAGAGGTCGCCCGAAGAATCCAACTCGGATGGGCAGCGTACGGGAAATTGCGTGACATCTTCTCGTCCAAGATACCACAGTGCCTGAAGACAAAGGTATTTGATCAGTGTGTATTACCAGTGATGACATATGGTACTTACTTTAAAAACTTAGAGTCACACAACGGGCAATGGAGAGAGCTATGCTTGGAGTTTCTTTGCGCGATAAAATCCGAAACGTAGATATTCGCCAAAGAACCAGAGTCACCGACATACGATAGCTAAAATATTCTTACTGGTGACGAATCCCATTAAAAACAACATCATAGTTTTCATCTTCTAAAAAAATAACACATTTCCTTAACAAATACAGGGGCTGCTAAATTAAATTTATAAGTACACAAATCTAACGCCTGTAATGTAATAAAACGTAGGCAAATTTTGAACGTGTCTGTAATATTTATAATTTACAATTAAATGAGTGTACTATTTCATTTGTATTAAGCCTCAGATTGGTCCAACCCAGACCAAAGAAGCCGTGAGGTAACCGTCAAAAGCTCCCATCACCACGTTTATGTGGTGCGTTTGAAACATAGCGGCAGTAACGGGTCGTGCGGCGGTACTCTATAGAATTATATCGACGCGTGGCAAATAACACAGACTAAACAATAATACAAGTGCTAGGAAAATTAAAGCTACACTGTAGGACAGCGGCCGCAGTTACGTTATTATTAACGGGATATTTACCGTGGTAAGCTACAACGCCCGTATGGTGCATGTCACTGCACTGAAATATCGGGAGCTCCATCAACAACTTTATCACGGTAAATATTAATAATCATATAACTTTGGTAAGCAACTGTGATAGTAAAAAAACAGTGGTTCCCAACCTGTCTTTGATCAGGTCCATAGGACTTTTTTTGGCAGCGCCTCTGAATTCCAAGCTTCAAATAAAACTGTACGAAAATTTGAATATAAATAAACATTATTTTTAATTAAACTAGCTGCGCCCCGCGGTTTTATCCGCTATTATACAGGAATCTTATTTATTTTCTCATTCTGTCCATTGCATAAGCCTCCTATCTTTTACTAATCTTCCTTGTTATGCTATGTCTAAGTCAGAAAGTAAGTTACTGCAAATACATATAGAACAAACTTACATAGTGTGTAGAATATCCAATAATATATCCATTACTGAGCAACACATCCGCTGTTATATCATTAACATGCTCTTTGGAAAGTTGGAAAAGTAAGTCTAGCTTATGGAACACCTTACAGGAAGCCTAACTGGTAAAACTGCGTCGAGTCAAAGGTACATCCTATGTATCTTTACTAGTAGTTCGTCCCAAGCTGAGACCTCTACCTCTCCACAACCCCTGAATTGATTTGGCCCATATACGAAATAAAAAAAATTATTGAAATGAACAACTTGCTTACAAAATTTCATGAAGATCAGATTAACGACTCCCAAGTTATCGTAGAACAAAAATATACATAGAAACGCCGACTTGTCCCATTATAATCTGACGCATCTCTTCCCTCGGTCAATTAGTTTGAGATGAAGGTAAAATTAGGTAAGTATGGATTTTGATGGATGCGAAATCCTAGAAGATCCATATCGATAGATATCTCTTTCACTATCCTGTATATATCAACATGAAAATTGCTCATGATTAGCGATGTTATCCTAAACATAATATCCAATCGGTGTTTTTTAATTTCTTATTCAGAACTTTATATTTTCAAAGAGCAATGGCGATTCTTGACTCAACAAAAAAAAACAAGTGCCATCCTTCTTTGAAAATGAGCCGTAGAGATCGCTCTCAGCCCAAGAGACACCTCAATTCCAAATTTTCGCACATCTTAGACCTGTGTACTAAGTTAAGTCCTCAATCAATAATTGAACAAGACATGGTGCTGAGCAGGTAGATTAAGACGTTGACGCATTGTTGACTGAACTGTGTGCTGGCAAGAGAAACGTCAGACGCCCAGCAGGGCTAACACACGCACCACGACAAAATTGTCAACTTTTTATAGTGCTAAGGCGAGACAGGCGTATACAAAAAGTAGGCGCCTTGTCAAGTTCGCTCGACAAAGTGACGACAAGATTTGGTCGCTGTGCGCATACTAGCCCTACAGGTCAAAGCTTAACAAGATCAGCTCAAGAAAAGGATTGTGGCGTACAAGATAAAGACATATGTACAACAGTGGAAACCACGAGCAGAGAATGATGAATAATTATCCAGAGACGGAGTCACCCAGCTCTACATTTACGTGGAGTATAAAGCCGAGCCTACACATGTGCAGGACCACCGTAAAATTTCTACTTCTCGTGACCTTGATTCGCAAATTGAAAGTAGCCGCGACTGCCTCACAACCGGACCCGCCGCACGCCTACTCTACCATACGAAAAACGCCTCTATTACTTGCTGGTTAGAGTCTAGTGTAGTATAAACAATAGGCAGTGTCACCAGTTCCGCAATGGTTAATTGAGGGTATTATTGAGTGGCCGGTGAAGAATGTGTGGAATAGGGTTTAAATTTGCGAATTATGTTCTGTTTACGGACGTCCTAGTAGAAACAAACTTCAGAGGACCTCCTTGCTAAAACGCACATCAATTTTACTAAAAAAACTTTTCACTATATGTGAGTTGCCTTGTTTTTGCACGTGATACTTCTGGTCAGTAAAGTGATATTTTAAGGTGAAACGTTTCACTTTGGCGGGAAAATCAAATTTCAAACAGTTTTTTTGTCCTTTTAGCTAGGCCGGGTAATTATTGTGAAATGGCATAGTGTTCGCGAAAATTGTTAGTCGTTCTTTACATTATCATGTACAGCTATTAATCAGTTACTCACCATATTACTTACAGTTAGCAATAAACCGTTTGAAACAGCATAAATTTGTTTATTGACAAATGTATGTAATAATGTGCATTGGAGATAAATAACTTTACGCGAGTTCGTAAAGAATAATATTCAATTTTCGCGAACATCATTATCGTTTACAATAATTACTCGGCCTAGCTATAAGAACAAAAAAACTGTTTGAAATTTGAATTTCCCGCCAAAGTGAAACGTTTCACCTTAAGCGTTAAAACTGCCTAGGTAATTGTTTTATCAGTCACTGATTGTAACTTATCTGTTATTTTCTGCGCCCGCAGTTTCACTCGCGTTATATACCTCCTTGGTAGCGACAGCATTCTTCTTTGACTTAGATGACAAATATTTTTCTATGATGAAATACGCCAATGTATAGACTTCTAAAATTTTCTAATTCTTTTTCTTGTTTTTTGTAGGGAAAATATAAAAACTCCAAAAATTAATTTCTGTTGATTCGATCACTATTCACTACCAAACTTTACAGGATCACTCACTTTGGGCTAATCTAAAGATTACCTGAAAATCTCATCAAAATCGGTTCTGCTGTTCAGAGTCCATAAGGTACACACTCTTATTTATGTAGATAGAAAGATATTTTTTTATTTTTTTTTATTTTATCTTTTAATAAAGTCTTTTAATCTTATCTTATCATAACCTAACCAAATTAAAAATGTTTATTTTTTTATATATGAAAGGAAATTTCATTGTGGTGGGTCAATGTTTGATCAAAATCTGTCCAGCAGTTTAAAAGTTATAATCTGGTTCTTGCACAATCGAAAGAGCAGACAACGAACCGCTAGAGCAATATACGTTTTAAAACAGGTTTTTAAAATACTCGTATATATTTGTAATTGTGATTACAGACGGGTATCAAGCTTAGTTATTTAATTACTTAACTTTTGGCACGAACATGTTATTTCTTACTTAGCTAACAATTGGCAGAGTTCGTTCTTAACTAAGGTCAATATTAACATACCTCATAGAAAGTAGTTTAGCCATTTGATACCTGTTTAGCGTCGCCAAGGACTTTACATAGTCAAATGTAGAGTGGACAAAAGGCGCCATCTCTAAAGGTCATACAAGTCATACATAAAATTAGCGGATTCACCGTGTCTAAAGGTTGACGCCTCAGATCAGAGAAACAAACGAGATATGGTAATATGGCGAGGCGGGTACGAACGCATGAGGCCTAAATCAGACTTGATTGAGTATTCACTCTGCAGATGACCTACCTAGCTGCTCTATTTTTTAACCAACTTCCAAAAAGGAGTAGGTGCTCAATTCGACTGTTTAAAAAAATGTTTGTTACTTATGACGTTCTTGGACATACCTGTTTTCTTAAGATGTTCTGCTCCACCGTTTTTAATGGCATCGAAACTGCACATAATTTATTAAAAAAGTACTAAAAAAGTCAATGGTGCAGGGCCGAGGATCGAACCGGATGGCATCAGATTGTTATACGCACATGATACCGGCCGACATGACCTCTTTTTCATCATCATCATCATCAGCCTGAAGACATCAACTGCTGAACATAGGCGTCCCCCTTTAACCTCCATACTGAAAGAGATCCTGCCATTTGCATCCACTGGATCTTTTACTCTGACCTCTTTTAGGTGACTGCTACAAGTTACGCGACCGATGGACGAGGCTGGCGTTAACCAGGGAATATTGGCGAAATCTAGGAGGCTTATGTCCTGCAGTGGGCTATATGAGCTCAAGGATCGAACCGGGTGGCGTTAATGGCGTGTAAAGCGAAAATGCTACCGCTCCGCCACCATCGCTCATAAAATGTTTCGCATCATTTTCACTGATAACCTTCGCACAGCATACTCGTAATCCTTACCTGTAAAGATCAACTGGCCTCTGACTTCTGACACTTCAAACCAGTTTGGATGTAGTCGACATCATGTATTCAAGTGTTGAATGGAATATTTATATTCCACGGTGATCTTGTGACCTGAGAAAGTGACATTTTTATGCCAAGTTTGTTCGAGAACACAATGTCTCCATTCAGGGCTTCGTGTTTACTTTCTACTTTACCTTTAGATATTCATTCGCATCATCAGTCTATATTTTTTACCGCCGAGGCAAATAGAGAGCTGTTATAACTTTAATGTGTGTATCTGTCTGTGCCATCGTAGCTCCCAAACGCCTGAACCGATTTTGATTTATTATTATTTAGTACCTGAACGACTGGTATTTAAAATCTTATCTAAATACACATTTCATAAAAATCGTTAGAGCCGTTTCCGATTTGCGAAATATATTAATATGTATACAAGAATTTATTTATTTAATATATGTAGAGCTTCGCTCGGTATGCAAAACCTAACTGTGAGGGCGTTCCGTTCAGTCGAGGCATTTTCGATTACACTATCACAATGCATCCCTTTCTAATTGCGTAACTGAGATACGCCGTATGGACGCTTCAAAGGCGAGATGTGGCTGAATATTTTTACATAGCCTGTCGTCAATACTACGCAACTTATTAAAAGTATAGAACATAAAGATTTAGAAATGTGTGCACCAATTTCATGAAATTCAGCGACTTGAGTAGGCCACAATAATTATAATCACGCAAATTTTGGCAGTAACATACAGCTAGTAAATGAGAACGAAACACTGATTGATTTACACCGTTATCACAATATTTGTAGCCACGCACATTGTTTGTTGCAACGATGTTAAAATACGGCCCACGCAACTAGTGTCCGATACTTTGGCGCCGTCATATCATTTTGAGACACATGGTAGCACTGCGGTGGCTTATTCGATGTAGCAGCAAAAACGGCAAAAATATACTACTGTAGTGGTTTCATATTTGAACTGTTTGAGGTCGAGACATCGGGCCTTTGGGAATCGGGAGCTCACTTCATTCCAAAAATCTTTGCGATTCGGGACCAAAATACTGGCGTTTTTCGGACTCAACGCATAAACATTGTCGTTCAGCGTGGTAATGCCGCCAGCATGCTGGATACGGTGCCAACTAGTTGTGGGCTTGAGCGTTTGGATTGTCTACCTAAAGCTACTGACAGAGCTTTTTAATTCTTGCGTTGGATTTCGTCCACTACCGCACATCTCGCTCCATCCACAAAGCTCACCCCTACATTTTGCGAAGCTGGAAATCTCACAGCGTTCCGTTTTTCCAGCTTTGAAAGATGTGGGGATGATTTTTTATCTGAGAGAAGGCCTGTGTTCCAGCAGTGGGGACATGATAGGCTGAAATGATGAAAGAGGTCATGGTATGGGCTCTGGGGCTTTACGGCTACCTGTTTTAAGCGACTCTGTACAGGATTCTAATTGCAAAAAGTTGCGCAACCGCAAACCGTATTTCGGCGCGGTTCGCATGATTTCAGCGCTGTTTCGAGCCCGCGTTAAGAGGTACCGGTAAGGCCCCTGGACGCTAAAGAAGCCAGAGCCTCCTAGCAGAGCAGTTTGGTCTAACCCTTTTGACCTACCATGTACCACTGACCAATTCAAGTGACTCGTAACCAAATTATATATAGACAATAGAAAGTATCGAATACCCTCCTATAGCCATCGGATGCCATCGCGTCTCGTTATACTAGTTTCACAACTAATATGGATTTAGAAAGTGCTGGGTCCGTGATATCCGCTCTGGACTCATACTTGGATTTTTCAAGTTAGGCTTCCGTGTGAAGGCTTGTTCTATCATTATGAATTCACTAGCCGTCCGCCCCGGCTTCGCACGAGTGTAAGCTCGGCCTTCGGCGTCGCTACAAAATATAATATGGCCTATGTCACCCGGGGATAGTGTAGCTTCCCAACAGTGAAAGAATTTTTCAAATCGGTTCAGTAGTTTCGGAGCCTATTCATTACAAACATACAAACATACAAAAATAGGTACAAATCTTTCCTCTTTATAATATTAGTATGATTAAAGGGACCTAAAAATATATACGCGTTGGCCAGAGAACCTCTTTCTTTTTTCGTCGGTTCAAATAAGAGTCTTTAAAAAAAACTTCCGCAACTGCGGATTTAATATTTAAATATTAGATTAGATAACTCTTTATTGTTCGCACCAAAAATTACATGCATACATATGATAAAAATAACTTAAAACTAGTGAAACAATACGCAGCCTTATTGCTATAAGCACTCTCTTCCAGGCAACCTTAACGTACACCTTATTACAGAGTCTATTTATTTCCCGCGCAAATCCTTAGTTGTTTTGCCGGACCCTTGTCCCATTGCGGGCGATATTTAAGTCATGTAGGTAGCATATAGTCTCATATAAAAATCGGTCTGTGTATCGCAGAAATACTACAAATATGTATTATGTATGTGACGATTTACCCTTGTTACAAAGTTTTTACAAAAGTACTAGGAGACACCACTTTTTGCAGCCTCCTGCCGCGAAACGGTCTAATGTTTCTCGATTCTGCCCTTTGATCTAGCCTTTCTCGTATACTCGTATTCCACTCGTTGACTCAGCCTTGGGTCAGATAACACAAGCGATGGGCCATACTTTGACAAATTACGTACATTACCCAAACACGAGGTTGCCAACATATGGACAAAACTGAAAATTATAGTTTACGTCAATTTACAAACTGGTACCTATTTCACTACCTTTAGCAATCATATACCTACTACATTTTTACCTAATTTTGTACGTGGTTTCCTAAGAAAAAAAGTGTCTACCTACAGTTTCCTAAACAATTGGTACAAACGTATTGGTAAAAAAACAATACCCTCTTTGGGAAGTCGGGTAAAAACCAACACATTCCAACAAATTTTAGTAATAAAATATTTAAGAGATAGTATACCTGGTTGTAAGTAGTGGCAGGACTCTTTGTAAGTAGTGGTAGGACTCTTTTGCAGGGGTCCGCCTGGGGAAGTACCACAGTGCCAGTTATTCAACCGCCAAGCAGTGGTGTGCAAACACTACTGTGTTCCGGATTGAAGGGCAATGTTTCCAGCGAAATTACAGGGCACAGAGATTTGACATCTTATATCTCGGGTTGACGAGCGCAGTGCATTGCCATCCAGGGTTTTGAACTGTTGAAGTTCAAAATTCTGAGTGGCGTTGTGCTGTTATGGGCAAGCTTGAAGAGCCATCAGGCGAGCGACGTCGCTCGTGTCGTCACCCAGTATCATAAAAAAAAACTCGGGGTGACGAGCGCAGTGCATTGCCATCCAGGGTTTTGAACTGTTGAAGTTCAAAATTCTGAGTGACGTTGTGCTGTTATGGGCAAGCGTGAAGAGCCATCAGGCGAGCGACTTCGCTCGTCTCGTCACCCAGTATCATTAAAAAAAACCTTTTCATTAGGTCCAAAAAGGCTTTTTCACGTCGTAAAATGTAAACTGCTGTAAAACATTGACTAAAACCACTAGCGCGACCAATATTATCTCTGTTAACTTGCCCTAATCTTATTATTCTGTATTCACTTAGTGAATATTATTATTTTAAGTCGACACTATTAGTGTCTATGAACAGTTCTGCAATCGCATAGCTGTTTAGCAAACCTCTAAATTAGTTGCGAAACATCATGTAAAATGTCCGAAGATTCCAATAGATTTAAGGATTGGCTTAATTAAATGTTGCTAAGATTGTTGTTGTACGTATATTGCAGGTTTAAACTAAATTATACGCACTAAACTCAGCTCTACATAATTATTATGAAAAAAAATTACAAGGAAAAAAACTCGCAACACGCAATCTATATATCTATACATCATCTATGTATCTTCTATAACTATACATGTAATAAAAATGTAGAGAAAAAAAAACTGTTACTGCCAAATATAAAAAAAAACAGGGCGTCTTAAAATAAGCAGCTGAACACGTTAAGACAATTTTTGTAATTTTTGTCTGTTTGTTTGTTTGTCCACGCACATCTCACGGATTTAAATGCGGTATTCACGAATATGCTTAGATATGACCAGATTGAAGTATAGGCTATGTTATTTTGCGCAAGGGCCGGAATAAGGGAGGAAAATGAGGTTGAAAGTTTATATGAAAATCTACGCGTACGAAGTAGCGGGCAACAGCACTCATCATCATCATCATCAGCCAAAAGACGTCTACTGCTGAACATTGGACTCCCCCTTTAACCTCCACACTGAATGACATCCTGCCATCTGCATCCACTGGATGCCCGCGACTCTCACAGTGTCGTCAGTCTATCTAGTGGGACGCTGTGTCTTCCAATTCGTGGTCTCCACTCAAGAACCTTTCTTCCCCATCGATCACCAGTTCTTCGAGCGATGTGACCTGCCCATCAACAGCGCTATCGATGTGGCAACACCACTAGTTATCAATAAAATGTTTATAAAGCATAAAAAGTAACTGGTCCGCCATCTTTGGGAGCCAACCATATTGATTTTGGAATAACGTCACTTAGCTAACCATGCATTGTCATCCAAACTAATCGTGTATGCAAAATTTCAGCTTAATCGGTTGGGGATAACTTTATTAAATTCAATTGCTAGTTTTGACCCATGGGTAAAGGCAATTTCAATCATCATCATCAGCCATAAGTCGTCCACTGCTGAACATAGGCCTCCCCCTTTAACCTCCACACTGAACGACATCCTGCCATCTGCATCCACTTTATGCCCGCGACTCTCACGATGTCGTCGATCTATCTAGTGGGAGGCCTACCTACGCTGCGTCATCCGGTTCGTGGTCTCCACTCAAGAATCTTTGTTCCCCATCGGTTAAATATCAAGTTAAATAAAAACTTGTAATAAGGTTTCAGTTTATCATTACAGATGGTTTTGTACTCTCCAATTTGCGAGTGCCCTTATTTTAAGTTTATCATATAACGTTACTTATGGTCAAGTGGGCTAAATGCTGCAAGATTCCTTAATAGATTTGCTGCAATCCGTTCACTAATGAATAAAACTAAGAGCTACCAGGTATTGCAAAGATTTTAAATGAAAACATCTCGTTTATTATAGTTTTTTATACCATAAAAGCTGACGGGCAACCTGATGGTAAGTAATTACCATTACATTATGTATCACCTATAACACCAGGGGTTTCACAGATATGTTGCCGAAACAGCCATATTGGAGCACCCCATATTATAGTTACTCAGAAATGCCGCAAGAAGTAGCTCATTCCACTTATGCAGATGTGAGGCATATAAGATCGCGTAAACCCGTAGACTAGGTGAAGCTCCTACGCAAGTCTTTGCGTAAAACGCACAGTGTGTGATTTCCGCATATCTATCTATTATCATTACGTGGATTAGCTTTCAAACGGTGGCGGCTAGTGCGATGATAAAACCGCGAATTTTTTTAATGTTACTATTTTAGGTAACCACTGCAAATGTCCTCATAAACAGTGAACGGAGTACAGTTTGGTTTAGACCTGATGAAATGCAAACTTCAAACTTAACTATCAATAAAACTCTGTGTTACTATAACTTAGCTATTAGGTAGTCCAGAGATAAGTATCTAAATAACCGTTATAAATTAATAATTAAATCTTACACACTTTTATAGTTCGAATTGCTAATCAAAAAAGTTGTTAACTTGATTTGTGAAGACATAATCTAGTAGGTAAGTGTAGGTTATCGTAAAGCTCTTTTATATAACTGATATAAAGACGGGAAAACTGGAAACTGTCAGGTCAAACAGAACTTACAGATTGTAAACAAACTTGGAAAGTCAGTGGAAAGCGAATGCGTCCTTACTGTAAGTAGGTATTGACTGCAGTCCACATACCCAGTGCTTATATGGCGTACTAGGAACTAGGCTAGCGCTAGATATTGAAATTCCTAGGGCATTAGATTGTAGGTTTCTGGGAGAGTTTTTCTCCAGTCTACAGGTGGACAAGTGTCGTAGACCTTTGCTTTTTTACTGGGAGTAAAAAGATTTTATTAGAGATTATAGGTCGTTTTTTTTCTTTTGAAACAAGGGATGAAAATGTAGTCAGTATAATAATAGCCTGCAATATAGGCAGGTATCAACACATCCACTTAATTTTCACACATTTTGACCCGGCTTTACAAAAAAAGTTTTACTGTTTTATGTGAGCACAGTCCAATAGGATTTTCTTAATTGAAGCTGCGCTCCGATCAGAGTTATCTCTTTCTGAAGATAAAAATCACTGATGAGTATTTAAAACATCAATTGGGCATTATATTTAGGATAAAATTAAAAATCCGATATTTTCGATATCCTTCGAATACAAGGCAACATTTAAAAGATTAAATCTAAAATTAAATTGAAAATGAAAAAACAGGTTAAACCCCATTAGAGACTAGGTAATTAATAATAACAAGTCACTAACATAATAGCCACAAATAAAAGAGTAATTAAAAATGTTAAAATCGTATATAAGAGATACTCTGGCCCGTAATTGCTCTCTCCGGACAGCGGGCTCTTAACTGTTAACTTTACATATGTACTGTTCGTTACAGTTTATTAACACAAGTATTTACATTACCCACATTTTAAGTGATTTGTCATCAAGGTCACTTCAATTTCTGCTTTACTTGAAACTGTGCTTGATTCGAGTTACGAACTCGTTTTAACACGCTTATATTAGCTTCACGACCGTAATACCTACAAAAACAAAGTGAAAGCTCGATTCAAGCTATCCTCCAAGAACACTTTACTTAATTACTCTAGTCCGAAACCAAATAAATCTCAGTTCACTTGTAAACAAATAGTTGATTGACTCGGGCGTTACTTTGCGGAAGTTAATCTTCTAAACTGTTTCTTTGACGAATCTCCAGTGTATTTCCGCTTCACGACCGTAAACTTTAGCCCGTAAAGGTGAAAGCGCGATCCACGCTATCCGTGCACCGTGCCAGCATAGTGTGGTTAGGACCCATATGGTCCTTAAGTAGTGAAGTTGTGTCACAAAAGAGGCCTCAACTAAGCATAATGCTGTTTGCCAAACAGCGCTGATCTTCCGTTGAAGCCACTCAGTGAAATCACGAAAGACTCAAAAAACAGTGCAAAGTAAAAAAAAGGACGACAAATTTTATATACAATGACAAATGTGACATTGACATACATGACATAGGGATCATAACCACGAAGACCGATATTCACATTTTCGCTGTCTGTCAGTGGCTGTAATGCCACTGTCAGCTGCTTTTCGTATATCGTTACTCCAAGATTCTATGTCTTCCTACGCTACGTTTGCCGATTCGTGGTCTCACTCAACTCTAGTATACGTTGACTCCAATGGTTATTGGTTATGCGACAGATATGACCAGCCCAGTTAAGCCCACTGCCAATTCACCTTACTAAAATGTTGAGCTGTCAGGGTCAGGCCCCTCTTTCCCACTGGGCACTCCAGGCACTTGTCCAGGGCCCCGTGATCGATGGGGCCCCCTAGTTCCTGCCAGATCACCAAACGGTAACCAATATTAATTACCGAAAAGAAAAAAAAAACGAAATAAATCAAAGCTTATTATGCGCGAAGCTACTCTACTCTTACCAGAAAATAGTGCTCTGTCAAGGTCATAGGGCCCCATTAACCTATGTGCCCAGAGCCTTCAATAGGTTAAAGACGGCCCTGGTTAGAGTCAGTGACTTTGTTGTTCTTTATAATAAATAATATTAATTCTTTTTTCTTTCCAGGTAAGCCACCACAAAACCGGACTTTGAGAAGTCGCAGTAAGATACAGCCAAGGTCAACTATTTTTAACAACTTGCATTTTCTTACTTTACCTACATTTTACATTAATCTTGGTTTCGTTGAAGATACGAAATAATGCGCGGATAACGGTGTTCTGGTTGTAAAAAACCTTATATGACTTCATTGTGGATGCCCGGGTAGTGATGGGGTTGGGATCATTCGCGCTGGGTTATCGATAAAAATATTGCAATAAAAAACAAGTATACATTTCAAACCCCCGATAAATAAGCTAATATTCTTCAAATGGCTGAACAGATTTTCTTGAATCATAGCTGAGAAGAGCCTCAAGTCACCGCTCAAACAAAAAAAAAACACAGATATTTGGTTTCACAGATGTTTGGATCCCGAAGGACGTCAAATTGTATTAAAACACAGCGTGCTGCAATTTTTGCACCTGTTATGAAGTCACGAGAGTAATTTAGCGTTAGTTTAACACCATTCGCATGGCGACCTGTTTTTGAAGAGTTTGGAGCAATTTGACATTTTTGTATTGACTCTTACTCTAAAACAATGGAGATCGCAATGAAATAAGCTAGAGTATTGATCCAACTTAAAACAGGCCGCAGGCACACAAATTAGGTGAACTAGCAGTGTCTATATTGTTAAAGGTGAAATACTTACATTATCAACGACAATACAATTAGTAACGACGTTCAAAAATAGAAAAACTGTTTTGCCAACACGTTTTAAATCAATTTTATTATCTGTCAATGTCATTCGATGATCCTTGAAACATTCGTGACCGATACCACTTTCCATCTCACTTGTATAGTGTGACAAAAAATCATAAAAGCTTTTTGTTGTATTTAAATGGTATCGGTGTCAACGTTTGGATAGATATAAATGTTTTATCATTATAAAAAAATGTTTGCGGATTCTTTTGTTATGCCTAAACATACTTTGTTATATTATATCGCTATATAGCTTCATTTTTTTTTATAAATAGCACCGCCTCTCTGCTATGTAGCACAGCGTGTTGCTAAAATGTGAACGCTTTGATATACCTATACTTAAAATATATGCGAACAATATTTTCATCCTATGAAGCTATTATTCCGAGGCTGGTAAGGAACAGTGCGGAGAAATGTATAAAGCTTTTATGCGTTAATTTATGATCTCGTCTGAATAATCCCAAATAGTTACTTGATAAAACTGATTTATCGATATCGATAGAAAATTTAATTGGTGTATAAACATCCCTATGCTAAAGAACAATGGGGTATCGTACGCACTGTAGTGTGTCGCCCGCGCATCCAAAGCCGATACATTCGTGTGACCATCATTTTGAAAATTCGGATATTTTTGTATGACTACACGTGCACGTCTCCATGAAAAGCAAGTGTGATTGTTGTTGTGTGTGTACTGTTTTATTGTGATTGCAAATATTTTTTCGGGATTTTAACTGTGCGATAAAATTAGAAAATTTACATAAATAGTCTTCTAGCAAAAGAAAATTTGTCATAAATTATCCTATCTGCGGAAATAGTAAATATAGTTTTAAAAATTGGTACAGTTAATCTCTGAGATGTACTATTTTACATATACGCACGAGGAGGGGGGATAGTGGAGGGATGGATCATTCTCCACACTCATTTTGTTTCATTTTTTCAGGACTTTTTCCATTGCATTCTCAATCACACTTAAAGCATCTTTTAGCTAATTTTTTTTCACCTGTAACTTACAAATAATATAGGTTATTTTCTCTTTGATTTTTATAGTGAATCCGTAGATGATCAAAAAAACGACAACCCACGTAAACATTGACCATGATATCATTATTGACAGAACTTGATTTTAACTTGACATTTGTGAAGATTGCTGTTGATATTATTAACTCGCTTGGTATTTAAACAAGCGTCTCTTAAGGAAATAGATTTTTTTCGGATTAAAATAAGTTTTTTGTTATGCAATAATACTAAAAGTTCGATGCCGTTTGGTGACACTTGAAACGTTTATTTTAAATATTGGTTATTAATAAGCTAAACTCGAAGCATTTATTTGCTCTGACTGTGAAAAAATTAATGAAAAATGGAGACATTTGAACTCGAACGATAATTGTATTAAAGCATATCTTTCTTGTTTGTCTTATCTGAGGTAAAAACTATCACAGCGTACACATGGTCACCCTACCGTCTCGACTGAAGCTCAATGTGTTTCTGTGTCGGTCCCATGACCTATAGACATTAAAAACTGAGTCAGTTGAATTAACATTAAGATTTGTAGTAAACTGGGCCGTTTTAAGAACTAATCAGCTGATAAGTGAGTGTTTTATCGTGTTCATTAATTAATAAGTAGTTTAGTTACAGGCTTAGCCTAGTGTAGGAATCGCAGTAATAAAGATAAAAATTTCAAAGTTTTCAGAGACATAAGCCAGTGTGTTCCTAGTTGATATTAAACTTATGTACCTAAGCCTATGTTTATGCAATTATTTTTTTCATTATAGTTTTAGGACAGTGAAATGGGTCAAATTTTGCATGTAAACAAGTGTAAATATACAATAATCAATATACTTACGTGTTACGCATATAACCTATACGAAGCCGAAAGGAGGTCATTATTTTGAACAGTTTATACTATGGGACCAACCCTGAAATTTTGATTAAAATATCAGCTGTTCCATAGAAGACGGTCATTGACACTCGCAAAAATGTATGGAATTGCTGATATTTTTTTCGCGTTTTCAGGGTTGGTCTTATATTAAAAGTTGTTCATAATTATGAGTATAATGACCTACTTTCGGTTTAGTACAGTCTATTTGCGTAACCCTGTATTACGTATATTTTTTATAAGTATATTTTTCATCGGAGTAAAATATAAAAGAAATTATCCCAACCATTTCCTCCGGCATCTTTTTTTTTACATTTTATCTGCAGGAAAAAAAGATAGGTGGTATAATCAGCTTGATTACGTGTAGTATTTGATTATTTGATATATCCAATCGGTTGAACCACAGAAAAGATTTTTTTTTGGTATTAGAACGGCTGTCAAGCCATTTTTGTAAGAAATTTGTTGTAGCCACTCGCACCCATATAAACCCATAGCAACTGTGTTAGCAACTGTGACGCGAAGTTTGACACGTTGACATAAATAAGAATGTTCAATCATATATCTGTCACAATACCTGACGACATAGTTTCCTTCTCATTTCCGTTCAATTTACTTCTCTTTTCTGTGGGTTCTACGGATTTCGATAAAAAAGACCCTTTAGATACCTAAGTATTTAAAAATGTAGAATATTGCAGAGCGTATCTATCTAATTAAATATGACATACTTACTCATCGATATATAATACCTACAGAGACAATCTCCAAGTGAAAACAGCCAAAAATCGTCCGAGCGTCGTGTACATACCTAAACATCAATTATATAGTTCACAATACCACATTTATTTCATTTTAGACGTTATATCGCTTGCATAGTGTTTAACGTCGCTTGTCCGCTATGGCATCGTTGCACTGGCATCGCGCGGCGTTGTAGTCGGATCGCGGTTGCCTTACAACTAATCAAAAAGTCTGCGTGATGTGTAGCGTGCGCCGAGTTTTGGTCCGGATGTTTTTTTGGCACGATTGTGACTCTATTGGTGTTGTATCTCGATCGACATACTACATTTCCATTCGTTTATTTGCTATGACAGCTGCAGCTGACATTATGACGTACAGGGCGGGCAATAATGATATTCAAAGTAGACTTAGCTCTACATTTTAATATGCAAGGCGCTCAAGACATGAAGTAAGTATCGCAAAGTTGCATAAAGCCTCTTACATAATCTAGACAGGTTGGGCGGGACATTGATAAATTACTATATTTATTGTTGAGTATCAATGTGTTATACTGGCTATACATGTATGTATAAATAAGAGAAATCTCACTCACTCATTCACTAACTGACTGACTAATCTCGAAATTTCGATATATAGCAGGTGTAGATTCATTACGGGGTGTACATAAGCCTTACGGCTACGGCTGCGTTCACACATGCGCGAATTTTTTCAGCGCGACACCGCGTGCGAGTCGCGTACGCGCCGCTTACTGCTCAGAAACTTTGTAATTCATAGTCTATGTCTTTTACATAAAGTACATATTTTATCGATATAAATATCGCGCGCACGCTCAGCGCCCGAATAGAAAACGCTTCGAACCCGCGTCGCGCACGCGCAGTGCCCGCGTCGTCTCTACTCCCCCTATGAAAAGCTACCCGAACGCGTTTAAATCGTGTCGTATGAACGCGCTCTAACTCTTAACGCGGGCTCGAAACTGCGGAAAATTACGAGAACGTGAACGTTAACGCACCGAAATACGGTTTGCGGTCGCGCAAAGTTTCGCTATCACACATCACACATCATCAGCCAATTAACGTCCACTGTTGGACAAGGCCTCCCTCATAGAGAGGGGTGTTACCATAATCCCCACGCTTAGCAGGCGGCTTGGGGATCGCAGTACGTTCACCGTGTACTATTAGGACGCTGCTGCCCATCCTCCGGTGGTTCTGGTCGCAGTTTTAGGACATACCCGGGTCCACCTAATCGGGTATCACCTAAACAGAATCGCTTAAAATCGGTAGCCGTAAGAACCCAGTTCCACTAAGAATATGGCGAAGGGGCCGAATTAATGTGGAACAAATAGAGGTTGAATGTTTATATGAAAGTGTGCGAAGTTGCGGGCAACAGCTAGTATACCTAATTAGAATTTTAATATCAGACTTGTAATCGAAAAGATATAAATCGGTTATAGCTAATTTCTTGATTGCTTGTCGCTTGGTAAACGTTTTATCTATTCTGTATAATAATCAATATAAAAAACCGACTTCGTAAAAATTACAGAACTGGACCAAATTGAAATGGGACCACACGGGAAGCACGTTCTGAGGTAAACATAAAAAAAGCAGTCAAATTGTGACCGTCCTCCTTTTTGGACTTAATATTTACAAGTTAACTGTTATTAGTCGACCGCCAAGCAGTAGTGCGCAAATATAACTGTGTGTGTGTGCAAATGTAACAAAGAGATTTAAGATCTAATATGTCAGGGCGACGAGTGCATTGTCGCACGCAAGTTCTAATTTCGAGTCGCACTGAGGTCAATAAGTCATGCTTACCATCAGTAGAGCGTCCTGATCATTATGTGCATTACAATTATGTGGTTTACAAACTAATCACGATATGTTTCATACAAACAAACACAAATACCACTTTTCATACGCCTTGTTTTTTACGATTTAAAACCATAGAACAGAGAACCCCAAAAGGTCTAACAGTTAACTTGCAATCCAGATTTGGGGTTCCGTGGGCGCGAGGCAAGGACAGTCGACAGTTATTCGGGCCACATACCGTTTTTATTGTGTTGTACCGTCCATAATGACCGTTTGGCTATTTGGGGCATTGAATATATTAATAACTGATGTGATTATTGTGTTAGACTAGTTTAATCAGATTAAACTAGTCTAACACAATAATCACATCAGAAATTGTTTAAAACACCCTAAAACATGAGCCAATTTTTGCGTTATATTATCTACTACTTCGGACATCTAACCTGCTTTTAATTTAATTTTTGAAAGCAAGTTAATAACGTCATAATTTTATAATTGAATGAAAAACTGTATTTTATTCATGCAATAGGCGGGCGTTGCGTTTTTCAACAAAACAGTGCATAAAAAAAAATTAAGATATTAATTCCAAAACTTATTTTCATGGTATGTCGTTATATAATCGAGTTGACCAACATTTATACAAATTATACAAACGATGAAACGATGATGTGACAGAAAAATAGCAGCATAGAAGTAGATTTAACTCTATAATGAAACACAAGACCTTAGTCAATTGTCAGAATATAATTGGTACAAACCTAATTCATTACGCAATTAAAATGTATCCATTTTAGATAATACGTTACACAAACCCTGATTGTCCACTTCAATTAAAACTACCAGTATTTTAATGCATCTATCCATCTACGGTTTGCTAAATCTATGATTACAAGTAGGTTGACAGGTAGGTAGCTAAAATACTTATTAGCCATGGAACCTGTTTACTATTACTCGTGTCGGCCTTGAACCTCTTTTAAAATTGCAACATTAAATTGTACCTTAACTGATTGGACGTGAAATATTGCAAGTGGGTGATTATTATATACAGGCTTGTGTTTCTGGTACATTCGATATTGCTTTGTCCCCGACATAGATTTAGGATGTAAAAAAAATTTTTGGTCTATGGTCCCCGATACATTCATGTCACTCAATGACAGAACCCCCGTACTCTACTCTGAACGACAACCTGCCATCTGCATCTACTCGATGTCCGAGACTCAAAAATTTTTTAGGTCTATGGTCCCCGATACATTCATGTCACTCAAAGACAGAACCCCCGTACTCTACTCTGAACGACAACCTGCCATCTGCATCTACTGGATGTCCGCGACTCTCTCGATGTAGTTGGTCAATCTAGTAGGCCTAACTACTATTCTATGACCTATAGGAATTTCTAGCTGAATGCTTTGATTTATCTTAGTATTCTTCAAATATACTTTCAATGCCAAATAGTGCTGCATTAAACCAAAAGCATCGCAATTAAAGATGCTTTATTTCTTCCACCATTGCTAACAAACAATTAATTCACAAAATTGTATAATATTACGGCGGTTACTACAATCTGTTATGTCGTTTGCTACATTTTATCGCCTTGCATCATTTTGTTATATCATTTTTACAATTGTTTCATTGCAGATACATTGTTACTTGAAATGAGTTTATTGGACGAATCGGTTGTGTTGAGGAATGAATATAAATCTCGTCAAATAGTATTAAAATCTCTTGGTACTATTGTTTATTTTGCAATTATAGAAATTAAATTAGATTAATAACTTGATATTTTAATTATTGACATTGTTTCGTATATTTAATTTAAGTCTAGATTTTGCTTAAATTTTGCGTAAGTACACCTTTTGTTCTAGCGATAATACAATATACAATACAATACCAAATATAGGCGACAGTTTGTGTGTGAGTGTGTGTATATGTTTGTTGCTCCTTCACGCTGAAACGGCCGAACGGATTTGGTATGAACGTAGCTTATATCATCTTATTTTCATCACCACGCGGGTGAAACCGCGCGGCGCAGCTAGTATTGTAATATATTCAAAATGGCCACCAAAATAAATAAATTAAAATTAAAAGCATCGTTTCAATTAAAGCTTGTTATAAAATATAAAGGTTGTCACTAGTCTTAAGCCCTAATAAATAGTCACGTCTGGTTCTACACTTACATACAGATATAATCTCTCCATAAAAACTCTGTAATCACACGCACTGATTACTTCTTGTAATAGTTTTAACCTAAGCACAGATTTGAGGTCTTTAACCTGAGAAATACACCTACCTGTTGTTTAGTCGTAAAGTTATGAAAATTAGGCATTTCATTTTGGTAGTTTATTTCATAAATGTGTTGGTTACATTTGTTAACATAATATGAATGGTATTCAGAGGTATTATACTAAACGAATTTTACTAATAGCGTACCGGATTGTTTTTTAAAATAATAAATATAATAGCCATAAATAGAGCTGAAAACCAAAATCAAAATTGAAATGTGTTAATCAAAATTATGTATACTAATATTATAAAGAGGAAAGATTTGATTGTTTGTTTGTTTGCATTGAATAGGCTCCGAAACTACTGAACCGATTTGAAAAATTCTTTCACTGTTGGGAAGCTACACTATCCCCGGGTGACATAGGCTATATTATATTTTGTAGCGAAGCCGAAGGCCAAGCTTACACTCGTGCGAAGCCGGGACGGTCGGCTAGTGGATAATATAATGAACATTTTCACTGAAGTGTTTTTTTTTCTGTGAGCATTTTTATGTCTTGCTAGACAAAGAGCGTACTCTACGAATTCTGTCACATGTAAGTACGTCATACAAACTCACACAGACCTCCATACTCATTACTCACCTTCAAAAAGGGACAGAGCATCCCTTCCTAATCCAAATAAAAACTTATCTTAGAACTAGTCAATTTAAATAGCTACTTCAGTTATAAATAATTATAAGATACGATAGACACATTGAACTTTCATTACTTTTCTGTATTTGGAAAAGGAACTTTTTTTAAACTACTTTACTCTTATATTTAAAACGGTTATATCTTCTTTTATTAAACGTATGCAAACCTGATGTAAACTCAAGAAAATATACTTGAACCTACGTAATTATTTACATAACTCAAAGCCATTCATTTATTGTAATGACTCATCCACATAATAAACAAGGTTTTTTAACTCTAATACTATGTTTTATGGCAATTTTTTGCGTTTGCGTTTAAACAACAATAAAAATAAAGTGTATGTCGAATATGGTATCATCCGTAGATGAATAAAAAAGTCATACGTGACCTGACTACAGTAAAAACTGACAAAGACTTATGGGCCCAACCCAAAATACCTTCGAAAAATGACGTAAGAGTTTATTTTGCAGACTTTTAACACAGAAAAAGACGTTTTATGTTGTATTTAGGCATATAGAAAACAAGAAATGGTTCTAAAGAACTGTTTGATCTGATGCCGGGGTCGTGGTTTTACTATTGCACTAGCCACCACCGCCTAAAGGTCATCCACATATTATAGATGGTGGAAATCTCACACGTGATATTTTGTAGGACTAAACAGTCGTTTAAACATGGTTTTATCAAAATAAACTATAACCTGTTTTAATATTCATATTATCTTTAGTTTAATAAAAATAAAAGGTTTTGTAAAGTTTTTATTTTATGTTAGGACCGCCCTTGAGAAAGGTGACTTTTCTTTTAAAATGTAAACAGAACGCAATAGAAACCTGAATTTTCCAATTCATACAATTGTCGTTTGTCTGTCATGGACCATGACTCATGGTAGGTTTTTGATAAACATTTCAAAAGCTGGGATAACGATTCAAGGTCAGATTGACTACATCTGGATAATTTTTCAAATTGCATACAAATATTCAAGTGAATCTGCTCCCTTGGCGTGCGTTCCCTCATTTATAATACTGCTCAAGAATGGAACTCCTGCGTCCTCCTCGTTTCTTGTGAACTAATCTAGGCATCTTCAAGGCTAGAGTGAATATATTTCTTCTAGATTAACGTGTTCCATCCTCGGCCACATCGTCGCTTACCATCAAGTGAGTTGTTGGCCAAAAATAGATCTATTCTTTCTATATATATTTAAACAAAACTGGATTCAAGTTTTTTAACTCAGACAACTATAGTAGAAAGTAATAAAGTTGTACTTAGCCTCTGCTTTGAACATTTTTGTGAGTTTTTTAAACGTAACATTGACGCTGGTAGCAGATTCACTATAAATTGAAATCTTCATTCGTTTCTTTTCAATATTATTGCAGATGCCAGAACTTTAAAAAACAGACGTTATACTCAAAACCTTAGTTCAGAATATATCGACTGACAAACGCACAATCACGTTATAAAACTACCTAAATGACTGTCAACAGACAGTTGACAAAGAAATTCCAACGCTTTTTACGTAAAGAGACTTCGTGACTGCTGTCCGTCATTTTTTTCGTCCATTGGGCAACTAAGAAATGATCTTTTACTGGACATTTCAAAATTTCCGGTCCAGCGTTTTTGTTTGCAACACTTGGTCTTCTGCTATTGCCTCATTGATGGTTTGACTAGTTGCGCTCTGCGGTTTTGTCCGCGACCAACCAGTTTTCACATGCCATCGAAAACGGCGAAGGTAAATATCCTGAGGAAACCGGTATGTCTACGAACCTCAATATTTCAAAGACATGTCATTCAGCAACATGCCCTGGGCTAGTATAGTGGATTAGGCCTCTCTCTCTCGCTCTTTGTCTAAGAAGGCCTTTGTCCTCTCAGTGAAAACATGATAAGCTGATAATGATGATCCAGGTTTTGGAATTTCCCGGGAATAAAAATAATCCTGCTTTGAATTTTATCCCAAGGTTTCTATCTCCACATACGAGTAAATTATGTTCTGGTTGGCAAACATTTTTTCTCTCACAACGACAAACTTTCGGATTTGTTCAATTACAAACGGCGCCCCGTGGCGCGTACGCGTTATAATTTTGGATCCGTTTTTTTGGGTTTAAAAGTAGCTTACGTATTACTTCTACTAAGCTATTACCTACCGTTTTTGCTTACCTATGTTGTCACACTACTTAGGGTAGGTACTGTGAAGTATAGTGGGATAAAAAACAGACACACACAACCTTTCAAATTTAAAATATTAGTTATTAGATATTTTCGATACATTGCCTTAGACTAAAATATGCGCATGCGCAATAGGTGAAGGTGTGTGTGAATGACCCGTCGGTACTATTTTTTATTCTGTGATAATGTTACCTTGTATTGAAGCTTAGGTTCTAGTGAAAGTTGCGAAATAACATGATGAAATTCTTTCAAGTGATTTAAGCTCATAAACGGTGAATTATTTTCGGTGTAAGAGAGTTGGACTGGAATAACTGGTTCTCCTTACAGAGATCCTAACAAATTGGTTTTATTGCATGTTGCAGTAACCACACAGATCTCGCATTTTTTGCACATCCTTAATTCTATGAGTAATCAGTGACAAAGCTAATATAAAGCTAATAACGAAGGGTATAACTCGCTAGATCTCTTTAAAAAAGTCAGCCGTCTCTGGACGTAAAACATGGCTGTATAAGAGAGCATATGACGTCACGTCTGTCACGGCATGTGAGTCAGTTTTACTGACAATACGCACCCATATAAATTTCAGATCAAAACCTTAGTTTTTGTTAAGCTATTCCTCGAGTGCTAGTTAGCAACCAATTGAAATTGGTTACCATAATAGTTGCGGTAACCAATTGAATAGATACCTGTACAGTGAAAGTGTACACTTCGCTCAGCCCTGCAGGTTGGAAAGTGTACATCGGACAGGTTCTCATTGTTAAATGCTTACATTGTACCTACCTACGTTGGCATTGACACCATACTCTCACTTGCCGGAGGGCTTATGATGTGCAAACTATCTAACAAGCTTTCGAAACTGTGGTAGAATCTCAGATCAGACAAACAGGTTATGGTATGGTACAATTACAATTAATAGTTACAGTCTGGGTGTCTTCAAATCACGAGAGAATCGGTTTCTTCTATACAGGCGTGCTCCACCGTAGACTGCATCATCGCTTAACATCAGGCGAGTTGGCAATCAAACGCAATCCTATTTCTAAATAAAACAGCCAGCGTAGCGGGTGTGAACGCATCAGACCTAAATCATGTTTGATGTCATTACTCGAAGTCACCCTTTTTTTGTTGACGGGGGGACGGACGGGACTTCAAAAGATACCCAGCTGCATTGGGGTGTAGCCGGGCTATGTGAGATTGCACCCACTAAAACAACCTCGGTGGCCGACTTCTGTGCTAGACGGATGGCACCGGGATCTCCATAGGAAGCACCGGTACCCTCCTAACACTCTGCTGAAGCAACGTTAGAAGGGTATCGGTACCGGTACTTGAACGCACACTGTCATTAGACAACCTTGCTGCACTTTTTTGCATTAGTTTATTACAACATAGGTAGTTTGTTCCGCAATTGATATTTAACTAATTGCGAAAAATAACGAATTAGTTATTTAATGATCTAACACAACGAAGCGCCAGCACTTAAACTGAAAAAGTACAGTATAGTTTAAACGCTTGATGATGGACATAGTGCTTCTGTTTTAATTTTTATCGGGACTTATCGCGCAATATTAAATAAAGGTAAAAATATACACCTATATTTAATTTTGCGCGATAAGTCCCGATAAATATTAAAACATGTGTTGCAATCGCGAAAGTTTAAAAATGAATAGTGCTAATGTCGTATATAACTACGATAGCGCGTGCGCACTGCATCGAAGTGTTTTTTTTATACATGTTCTTTATTTCTTATCAATGTATACAAAAAGTGTTTTAAGTTAGTGAAGTGCTAGTGGTCTCTTTTCTATCTTCAGGCAAAACAAACAAACAAGGTATGGTAAGGTAGCGTGGCGGGTGCGAAAGCATCTTGCCTCAGGCTTCTAGTTTCTGCCTTTAGTCAAACTTACTTTGCAGGGGTCTTTGCTGCCCTTTTATCTGCCAAGAACAGCGTTGGTTGTTTACAACCAGCAGTATGCTGAGTTGGGACCGGCTTGTGACAGAAACTATTATTTGGTTGTTTGTAACTCGTAATGTTTATGTCTGTTGTTTCTGTCAGAAAAATATTTTTTCTTTCTTCTTTCTATTTTTTTGCTTGGACTATTAGCTAGTTTATTGGTGTTGCTGCAATTTCGCGGTGTGCGTGAGAAAATTAGTAACTGAGGCTTGCTTACAGTTTTTGGTTTTGTAATAGTGAAAAAAGTGGGACTAACGCGGAGACATTTCTATTCGAAGGATAATTATACAAAGGCTGTATCTTCCTTATGTGGGATCATGATAGGCCGATAATGACGATAATGATGATATATCATTAACTGACTCCAAAAAAGATAGATATTATGTTCCACTGTATATTATTAGTTTATCTTATTTATTGTAAAATAGGCTTGCGCTTGGCCGCCAACTCGCTTGATGTTAAGCGATGATGCGGCCTACGATGGATCACGCTTGCCTAGAAGAAACCGATTCACTTTTGACTGGAAAACACCCGGATTGTAACTATCGGGGAACACCCATTCAGGCAGCGCATTCCACATACTAGCAGTTCGCACAATAAAAGTGGTATTAGTATTATTTTTTTAAGACTTTCACGGGTTCACGGGAAGACTGAACTTGACTGTCTGCCCGTGAACATGGTGCATGAAACAGCGCCGAAATATCGGGAGCTCCTTCCACAACCTTACCACGGTTAATATCCCGTAAATAATCGTAGTGATAATTATTTTTTTGTGTGATCTGAAATAAAATTCTCATCTAAACTTATAGCAAAAGACCTTGTCAAAGACCTGTCCAATTAAAAGTCCATTCCGCTTCGCGTTGGCAAATCGTATGATACTTGAGTTAGGAAATTCAAAGTAGGTATTTGGTAAGATTCTCACAGTGGTTCACACGCGACCATTTGCTCATCTCTGTCGATTACTGTGGTCTATCTTATAAGGGAAAGCGAGGCAATAGTCCAGTCCTGAAGTGTATCGAAAATATCTATAATCACTACATAGTACTGACAGTTAGCACAGTTGGTAGTGTACCTGCCTTCTGAGCTTAGGGGCGTGGGTTCGATTCCCATCTAGGACAAACATTTGTTTGATGAAAATTTGTATTTGTTCTATGTGTGGGTGTTAATATCTATTTAAGTATGTATTTAAAAAATTATATGTATGTATATCAGTCTCTGGCAGTCATATTACAAGCTTTGCTTAGTTTGGGGTCAGATGACCATGTGTGCAAAAATGTCCCAGTTTATTTTTGTATAAAAACAGTCACTTCTCTCTGTCTGTCCCTATATATGCTAAGATCTTTAAAACTACGCAACTGATTTTGATGCAGTTTTCACTATCAGTTAGATAATTTTTCACGGAAGGTTTATATTTATATAACAAAACATACCCGTGCAAAGCCGGGGCGCATCGCTAGTAAATAATATTTTAAATATTTTGTTTGCCATTTGCATTCGGAAAGAGACTCGTTTCGTTATTTAACAATGCGTCAAAAGAATAAAACTCAAATAAATAAAAGCCAGTCAAGTGCGAGTAGGACACGAAGGGTTCCGTACCATCATCATCATCAGCCAGAAGACGTCCACTGCTGAACATAGGCCTCCCCCTTTAACCTCCACACTGAACGACGTCCTGCCATCTGCATCCACTGCATGCCCGCGACTCTCACGATGTCGTCGGTTCATCTGGTGGGAGGCCAACCCACGCTGCGAGATGTCAAATACGTGCAACAATTTCGGTGAAACTAAAATCCTCTATACATATGAATAACCAGAATAACTAACACTTTCTATTGTCCGACATCAAGGAACTCTCTCGTTTATTATTCGATAAACGTATTCGCTTTACATATTTATTCGGTCTTTGCCATTCACCTAGAAGCCAAGACTTTTACTATCTTTGGTATTTGACAAAGTCAAGGTGCTTTTGAAGTGCCGGTGCTTTCAATAACGGGCGTGTTATTAGTTTTCTCGCGGCTTAGCATTGTTCTTAAGCACTTCTTTATTTATCATCATTATATGCCGATCATATTCCCACTGCTGGGACACAGGCCTTCTCTTAGACAGAGAGAGAAAAAGAGGGAGAATGGGCCCTAATCCACCATGCTGACCCAGTGTTTTTATTTATTTTTTATCATAAAATAATGGATCACGCTTGCTAAGAAGAAACCGATTCACTCTTGACTTGAAGACACCCAGATTATAACTATAACAGTTCGCACAATAAAAGTGGAATCAAAGTGCTTCGTACGGGTTTTCGGAATGTCAACCATAAAACGGTGCCAATTTTTCCTGCCCGCTCTGGCAGTCCGATAGAAAAATGGGCAGGAGGGAATTAAATCATGCAGATCTGATGAACACTCTCCAAAATGTCTTTGAACTTTTGAGGTTCTTGGACGTACCGATTTCCACACAGTTTGAGTGACGGCATCGAAACTGCACATCATATAATAACATCTTCAGGCACCTGATGGGTCTGAGGCGATGTTGTAGCGCCTCCGAAATGTTCACCGAAGCTCGAGTAGCATCATTTCACGCTATACAGCGACAAAGAATAGCATCGTTCATGTCCAGAGTTGACACGTGTAGGAATTCGATTATAAAGAGCCTGGCCAACAGGCTGCTGCTGACTGAAACGTATAGACGATGGGTGAAAATTGCCACCTAATATAATTTAATTTAATTTAGTTATCTTATTATTTTTTTATTTCAACAATTTACTGTGATTTAATTGATTTATTTGATTGTAATATGGACCTAGTGTCTGAAATAAAGTTTTTTATTATTATTTCAATTCATTTATTGATTTGGGCCAGATGCATTCGTACCCACCACGCCGCCTTGCCACATCTCCCTTGTTTGTTCTGAGAATATAAGGCTATTTCATCTATCCGTTGCACGCCATTCGCAGTAGCTTGCGTAAGGCGCTAGTGTTCATAAAATGCACTTAGGATAATTCACAGTTTTGCTAAGCAGATAATAAAGTACCTAGTTGCTTCATAAGTTTTGTCCAATGCTGGTAAAATAATGTCGTTGGTTTTGTCACACACCAACTCACTTATACTGGGCTTCGCAGAAAGAGCTTACTAAGCCGAAAGAGGTCCATAGTACTCGTCATTATGAACTACATTTACCTACTATGAGACTAAGTCTGAAATAGCAAAAAAGGTTTTTATTTTATTTATATTACACGGGAATTACTCACGTAAGATTAGGCTGGATACTCCGACTATAGTTTCAACCGCATACGGCGGTCTTTATCAAGGTGAATGCGCGCGCGCGGCTGCGTCTCACTTTCCGTATAGTCGGAGTATTCGGCCTAATATTACGTGAGTGATTCCCGTGTAATATAAATAAAATGTGTGAAAACCACGTCAGTTTCCATAATAAAGTTTTTATTATTATTTTATTTAAGAACAATAAACAGTAGGTATAGATACAACAAAAACACAAAATTACAGAAGTATACAGAAAAAGGGTTACTTGTCGGGCTACGGAACCCTAAAAATGTAGCTAGTTGATATGCCAGCATCGTTGACCACGGACAAGGAAGATGTGATGTCTATGCCACAGATCAGTTATAGATATGAACATGACGAAAAGAAGAAAAAATAATTTACGTCAAATAACAAATATGTAAGTTTCAATATATTCTGTACACTAAAATTGATAAATAAGTCAGGCATTATAACAACATCCCGTTGCCAGCGGAAAGACCATGCGGGCTAACATGCGCACCACGACAGGGTTTTGTCGACTCTTTTTGTCGTGCCAAAGCGAAACAGACGTATATATAAAACCGTAGGCACCTTCTCGCGTTCTCGCTCGACAGGGCAACGACGACAGGATTATGTCGCGGTGTGCATGTTAGCTATGCTGGAGTACCTACTGAGGCAAACAAAATATTATTAGCTAATGTTAGCTGTTCCATAGAAAACGGTCATTGACTCCCGACAAAATGTATGGAACAGCTGTTTTTTTCCGCGATTTTAGAGTTGATCCGATAGTAAAATTTCTCTCTTATGTGGTTGTTCATAATGATGAGCATAACGGACCCTTTTCGGCTCATAACACCCTTTCCGCGTAACCCTACATATTTACGAACTCGCATAAAACTTCACCTCATCAACATATCACACAGCACACAGCTCATAATAATGTTAATGCAATATATTCCTCGTTGCAACATCATCCAAAGGTCGCCAGCCTTGATATTTGCTAGAATGTTACTCGGGCCACACTTCTCGACCGTTTCAAGCTTTACAAATTTGTCCTTCCAGAATGCCTAGTGCTAGTTATTATGCGACTGAAGGTTCACAATGTGGTCCGTATTTTTTTCATCACTACTTTCACACTACTCCAATGATTTGATTGTTTTTTTCGTCCATCGGGAAAGCTAACCTTTAAAGCCATACCGTTTCATCATCTATATTTTACAAAATTTTAAAAATAAAATAACTTAGGTATGTAATTATAATATTTCACATCACACACATGCACATCATCAGCCAATTAACGTCCACTGTTGGACCAAGGCCTCCCTCATAGAGAGGGGTGCTGCCGTAATCCCCACGCTTGGCAGGCGGCTTGGGGATCGCAGTACGTTCACCGTGTACTATTAGGACGCTGCTGCCCATCCTTCGGTGGTTCGGTGTAATTATTATAATATTTACATTATAATAATTACATTTTAACTATGTTACGTAAATCAAATCTCGTTTATAGTACTGACTACAAATTTAAATACATTTAAAAACGTAAGCATCTTCTTGTGCTGTGCTCAACAGTGCTTATTCCAACTCAACTATAATCGTAGAGTTCAAGAAGCCCAACCTTATTTCTTCTTCTTTTCTTTTGAGAGTATTTTGGTGTCAGTTGGTGTCAAGTATTGAGATTTGCTAAGTTTAAGAGACAAAAGCAAAGTCGGTTGCTTTAGGATCACTTTGCTAAGCAACATAGACTATACAAGCGTATTCATGGCAGCATGCTGGGTACGCTGCCAACTGGTAGTGGGCTTTTGCAATTGGATTGTCTTTACATCTTACTATTATAATACTTACTCAGTCTATGTTCTGTAACTTTGCGAGAAATCGCAGCTATTGCAAAGAATGTCGCCTATCGTGGAGTTCTGATGCGATTTTAATGATCGGAAAGTAAATCGGACGTCGTCAGTTAGAATGCCATGCCATCTCTCAGATTCGATGCGACGACATACCTTGATGGATAGCTTCGATGCTGATATGAGAAATAAGATGTCTTTCCATACTTTAATCTTATTTACTTGCCTATGTTTGTATGTTACCTATGATGGTTTCTTTGGCACGCCCTACAGCCTAATTGATTTCGATACGTGAGAAGTCATTTGAATCGTTTTAATAGTGGAGTGATTATTTTGTAATTCTCTTTCCTTTGGCTACTTATTTGCATTTGTTATTATTATTTTTACCTAATTTTAAAATGCTATATTTCTGTTTTGTTATAATTAATTAGTTGATACATTAATAGGAGAAGCCATTGGCTCCCGTCACACAGTCTCTGACTAGTTCGGGAGCCTCTGGGATCAATACTTTAACCTACCATAAATTATGCTCGAATAAATGATTTGATTTGATTTGACATAGGGTACAAGAATTCAAGATGACGTAAGCGGAAAAAAATGAAGAAAAAATAGTAGGTTAACTTTGCTAAATAGGTCAATATTACCATCATTATGTAGAGCAGATTTCAAAAATATATATCTACTACGAAATATTCAGTAGTTTACGAGATAAAGCGGTATAAAAGAGCTCTGTACCTACCATAAGAGTAGGTATAGATAGGAGACACAGCGCACCGCTGTTACTTTTCTGTTACCTACTATTTAGACAATGAAGTTGGATTATATTTTTTTATAATTTAATTCACGTCTTGTCGCTGCAACTCGTGACCAGAATGCCGGCCTCTACTTTGCTTAAAGAGTGAGAATTGCCATACAATGTGGTGATGAGGACATCATTTTGGGGACAACTCCCACTGGTAGCGGTTTAATAGATTAGTTTAGTAGTTAGGTATTAAATTGTCGTTTTTTTTAACCTGCTTTCAAAAAGAAGGAGGTACTGAATTCGACTGTTTTTTTATGTTTGTTACCTCATAACTTTCGACTAGGATTTGGTAATTGTTTTTTTTTAATTTGAAAGCTAGTGTGGTTTAATTTCAACTTGGTCCAGTTCTGTAATTTTTATGAAGTCGATTTGTACATTGATAATATTAAGGTGAAACGTTTCATGTTTGGCGCGAAATGCAAATTTCAAACAGTTTTTTGTCCTTGTAGCTAGGCCGGGTAATTATTGTGAACTGACACAGTGTTTGCGAAAATTGTTGGTCGTTCTTTACATTATCATGTACAGTTATTAATCAATTACTCACCATATTACATTTGGCAATAAACCGTTTGAAACAGCAAAAATTTGTTTATTGACAAATGTATGTAATAATGTGCATTGGAGATAATTAACTTTACGCGAGTTTGTAAAATAATAAATTTTCGCAAATCATGATCGTTTACAATAATTACCCGGCTAAGCCACAAGAGCAAAAAAAAAAACTGTTTGAAATTTGAATTTCCCGCCAAACGTGAAACGTTTCACCTTAAGAAGTTGGAATGATTTTTATGTTACTGTTTCTTTTTATTAACTTGTTTAAATAAAGATTAAGATCATTCAAGATTAAAATCCTGAGGTACATCGTGAGGAAACCCTATCAAGGTTTCCCTTTACCGTTGTTGAGCGATGGCGTTAAAACTGCACATAATTTGTTTAGGTAAGTAATTAGTCCAGGGTCGAGGATCGAACTGAGTGCAGTCAGATTGTAAATCGCAAGCGCACATGCTACCTTTCTGTCACCATCGCTCTAGAACTGCTGGTAAACTTTACAGCAAACATTTAAGAGAATCTGTAAATTAAAATCATTCCCACATGTAACAGCTAGCAGGAAGTGATCGGGTACAGTTTACGTTGGAAAGTAAGGCCACTACGAGGCCGATCGGCATTGTAGAGCATTGTAAAGCTCTGCAGTGCATTGTAGTATTCTTTGGGAATCACCGTGGGTGGATGGATATAATAATATTATCATAGACTAGCGACCCGCCCCGGCTTCGCACGGGTGTAAGCTCGGCCTTCGGCCTCGCTACTATGACCCGTGGGGTTAGTACGAGAACTTGCGAAAATGTTATCGATACGTAAACGATAGCAAATGTATGAAAAATTCAGTGTCCTTTTACGTCCGATAGAGACGTTGTTCAATTTTTCATACATTTTGCTATCGTTTACGGAACGAATACTTTTTCGCAAGTGCTCGTACTAGGGCCACCCTTCCAGGAACACAAAATTCCATTCAAATCGGTCCAGACGTGTATTATAAAACATTAAAAAATATATAAATAAAACGTTCTCAAGTTATAGCGTGACGGAGAAATAGGGATTATTTTTTTATATAATTATATAGATTTTGTAGAACCTTAGTTCAATCAGTTCTATGGCAAGAAATTCCCGCTAAATTGTACGTGACACTTGCAGTAAAGTTTTTTTCTTGACCATGGATACGTAGTCCTTCAGTCGGAATAATGACGAGGTTTACAAGGTAATAAATAACGTATAATACGTCATATTATGGATCCTTGGTCATAGAAACAACACGAGAAGACATGTTTCACCTCGTTATACCACTTGCCTACACTCGAGCACGTTCACGAGCCCTTAATAAATAATAATCCACCATTATTACACATTAACACTCGAAAATACACAAGTTTAAGAAAATAATACAATGAGCCGACATGTATTCTCCAAGATGGCGCCAAAAAAAAAAAAAACTCGTTTAAATTTCGTAGTTGCCAGTGTTGCCGCCTCTACAGATGAATTAGTTGGTGTGTATCAAGTCTTTATTGTCTAACTGGTGACGAATGAAATGCCGCCTACGCCTCAAGGGAAAGAGAAAACACACCTGCCACACGAAATT
Organism: Agriopis leucophaearia; assembly: GCA_949125355.1. Taxonomy (NCBI): domain Eukaryota; kingdom Metazoa; phylum Arthropoda; class Insecta; order Lepidoptera; family Geometridae; genus Agriopis; species Agriopis leucophaearia. Next base: position 7,265,923 of record OX421286.1, read on the forward strand.
CGAATTGAGAACCAGTTTGGCGCGCTTTTTGCTTTTACCCCGACCTACATTCGGGCGCGTTCGTCATTCTTCGTAGTTAGTGCTGCCAGGCAAGGGAATTATTTGCCAATTAGGTTGTTTTTGAAGAGATTTTTGTTATATACCTACTATCTACTATATTATCAATATAAAAAAACCGACTTCATAAAAATGTCAGAACTGGACCAAATTGAAAAAGTGATTGAATTGAGAACCTCCTCTTTTTGGAAGTCGGTTAAAATTGAAGCTAATAGAAGCGTGTTTAAAAGAAATAGAAGGTATGCTGCTCTTTTTTTAGGGGTCTTCAGCGATCTTAGATTATACTTTTCTTGAATCCATGAGTGTGTCACTGAAAGAGTCTTCTCAGAAGGTTTCCTGTTTGGTTTTCTGGCTTGCCTGGAAGAGATTGATTTTAGCGGTAAATCCGCCACTTGAGGCACTAGCTCTTAAGTTTCTTTATTTGTAACTTTTATTTCAAGTGTGCACAATAAAAATAGTTTATATATATCGATCTATCTATTTAACTCTATACTTGGCTATATAAGCCGCGAAAACCCAGATCGTCAAACATCTGGCAACACTGTTTCGTAGATTGCGCGCGGTCGTCGCCCGAAGCAGACCTTTTTATTAAGTTTCCACTTTTAGAACACTTTCGATTTTCAAATGGATTTGTTTACGTTTTATTTTAGAGTTTTAAGTGTTTATTTGAGAAATCGAAGGTTTTACGTCAGAAAGTGTTGTTTATTGTTCGGTTGACAGCTGTAATGTAATTCAACTCTTTCAAACATTCCGTAAACGGTTTAAATTTCGTAGAATACAGAATAGATACTCGTATATTATAAAGGTAATAGTATCGTATTTTATTAGATATATATTATCCATTATATTAACAGTTTTAGATTTATATTGATAGTAATAACAGATTTTTGAAGTGAAAACTTCTTTAGGCGCGTTGAGCGCTTTTTGGGTGGAAAATCATGGAACTCGCGTAATCGTCACGATGTACCGTGTATTTTAAAACAGCGCCATCTCTTGTAGAATAGGTGAATTACTAACTTAAGTTTTACTTCTGACGTGCAGTCTTATGACTGATGTGTTTTTTTTTTATTGTGAAGTACCTGCAAATGCATAATCTACACTAATATTATAAAGAGGAAAGATTTGTACCTATTTTTGTATGTTTGTAATGAATAGGCTCCGAAACTACTGAACCGATTTGAAAAATTCTTTCACTGTTGGGAAGCTACACTATCCCCGGGTGACATAGGCTATATTATATTTTGTAGCGAGGCCGAAGGCCGAGCTTACACTCGTGCGAAGCCGGGGCGGACGGCTAGTTTAGATATAAATTCGAAACCTGTTCATATTGGTCCGCTCCCACCTCTTGAATCCTGAACTTAATTATTAATATTTTCATGCCACTCTACGGCAAAGATCTCTTCGGATGTGTCTCTCACTGAAACACATTGAAATTCGAATCGAGAAGAGTACAATCATTGAATAAAATGTATTTACTGTAGGTACCTAACTTTTCCGATGAATGAAAAAGAAACGACAAGCGAAAAAAATGCTAATTAATCTTTCACCTCGATGGCAGCGGCCTCCGTTCGAAAGTGTCCGAAAATTTTACTAACCATCGATTTCATGTACTTGACATTCAAGCCTTAAAACAAACGCAGCCAAGCAAAAGTGGTTCTTATGTTCTAGTAAGCAAAGAATAAAGTTTGAATGAGAACATGATGCTAATTTTAGAGTTGACATCAAACTCATGATTATTCGAGTCTGGTTTGAATTTCGAACGCGTGTGAAAGATTCGATTTTAAAATTCGAACTTTATTTGTAGCTAAAAATCTAGCTAAAGATTGCCTTTCACAGACAATTGGGTATTCTAGGCAGTTTATCTGCACATTTTTGCAAGTTTTTTAGGCTTGTATAAAAATAAAATAGTAATTATAAGAAAAGCAGAAAAGTGGTGAAAACTCAAATTTTCCGTTGGGAAAATCGTCGGCCAACTGGTTCTCACCAAACCTTAAAATCAATTTTCCGCCCTAAGCTAGCCATAGACAATTTTACGAAATGAGCGCCAGCTCTCACTTCGTTTCAGTCGGTCTCTAGCCGTAGGAAGTGAAACACGAGTCTATTGTTACTCGATAACGAAACATCTGACAAAATTATGAATCGTATGCTTACACTTCGGTAAAGCATACGATTCATAATTTTGTCAGATGCACAAATAAAACCGATATCTATATTTTGTAACAAATATACTGTACATTTTTATAATTAGGTGTTGAAGTATTTATGTCCGACGGTTTTGACTCGTTTTTACTGATCAAGTTCAATGGTTAGGGCCCGTCCATTCATTTTATTTTGGTCGAAGCATGCAATATCAATCATGGGCGTAATTGACTAAACAAATAAAATGTTACAAAGATTGACTTTGCTTGTAGATTAAGCTTTATCTGTTTTGTGTAAGGTTGAAAATGAGTGTAGGTACCTCTATTGTTTATTTTACGTGTGTGGGCCACATTGAAATAGCGATTTTTCATATGACAACATATTTAGTAACAAACAATAGTGGCTTCGCGCATGTTATAGCGTGAAAGGCATTATCACATCGGGCGTGTGAACAGATTTTATTTTTCATCAGAATGTGAAATTCTATTTTTAAATATTTTAGAACTTTCTCTCGCTTTCGTCGGGGTCAATGTGGCCATGGTAATTTTGCAGTATCGTTATTAATCTGTGGTTATTTAAAATTGATTGATTTCGAATGCCGGTTCCTTTAGCCTGCCCGATGTGCGAATAATAAATTTAAAAAAATATGCCGATTCTGTATATTTTTATTGTAAGTACTACCTCGCAGTTTTATACACGTTGGCTATCCTACAGGGATTGTTTATTTTTACTGATCAGTAGACAAAGTACCAACGAATATTTGATACGTAAAATCTCAGAATGATCTGGGGGGCTAGTACGAGAACTTGCGAAAAAGTATTAGTTCCGTAAACGATAGCAAAATGTATGAAAAATTGAACAGCGCCTCTATTGGACGTAATGGGAAACTTTTTTTTTACGGAACGAACACTTTTTCGCAAGTGCTCGTACTAGGGCTACAGAACGTAAAATACGCATGCGTGGTGGATCAAGGTACAATATTTTAATACATGACACTGGCAAATGCACGAGAAGTGCAACGCCAAAATCCTTACAGAGGATAGAATTTTATTTTATGCATGTAGATAATATAATGAACAGCCAAAGATTACCTTACTAATCATTTGTGTGATAGTTTTTATTTACAGAAAGGACGTAAGCAGATTCTTTACTTGCGTTTATAAAAACCAACTTTTAACTTATCGTACTAACTGGACGCCATTGATAAATCAATTGATAAAACATTGATTTGCAATCTGGGTGTCTTCAAATCTCGAGTGAATCGGTTTCTTCTGGGCAAGCGTGCTCCATCGTAGACCGCATCGCGCTTAACATCAGGCGAGTTGGCGGACAAACGCAAGCCTATTTCTGAATAAAAAAAAGCTAAAAAAAAAATTAAGCGTCTCACAGATTTTTCGTTAGTCAATGAAGAGGAACTTTTTTTTTTTTGTAGATATGGGAGTCGTTTCTCTATTGTATCCAAACATCTCATCACAGTAAAAACACCATCAAAATAACGTATCCCATTAAATAACAGCATTATATGCAAATATTCGGTTCTATTTCCCATACCATTGTTTCTGGGATCGAAGTGCGGCCTACGGAATCATCAGGGTCAAAACTTGCTTGTACTTGCTTGGACTGTCCCGGGACTGGCCCAGTTGGCAGTGAACCTGCCTTCTGAGCTCGGGCCGTGGGTTCGATTCCCATCTAGGACAAACATTCATGTGATGAGCATTTGTGTTTGTTCTATATTTGGGTGTTAATATCTAAGTAGGTATGTATTTAGAAATATATATGCGATTATTAAAGTTATATGATTATTTACGGGATATTTACCGTGGTAAGGTTGTGGAAGGAGCTCCCGATATTTCGGCGCAGTTACATGCACCATGTTCACGGGAAGTTATCGGGAGCTCCTTCCACAACCTTACCACGGTAAATATTTCGTAAATAATCATATAATTTTAGTGAACAACCGTGATAGGTTATAACAGTGATAACGATTATGTACTTATAGTAGTTATATGTATATCAGTCTCTGGCAGCGATAGTACAAGCTTTACTTAGTTTCGGGTCAGATGACCATGTGTTCAAAAATGTCCAGAATATATTACTTAGTTTTGCAGATGATGGCATGTTTTCTATCTTTATTGTACAACAGCCTAAAATGACTAAAAATTCTAGGCTAGTTAATTTTAATAAAATACTAAAAAGAAAATATTTAAAAAATTGCCCCACAGTTACTAACGGAATCAATATTTTTTTTACCAATGAAATTCGAGAATTCTAGTGTATAGTGATAATAATAAGTTCCAACATCCAATGGTGTTCCATTTGTTCCAACCTGGTGGATGACTGGTAGAAAATTTTTAGCATTAAGTCCTCCATTTGTGCATTGTATTACTTAATTTGTGAGTGTGCAATAAAGTATTAAATAAATAAGTTCAAGTGTCAAAGTGCAGGCAAAGAAAAAGTCAATCAAAATACATATATCAATTTTTCCTTTATAATAACGCAACGTAGGTATCAACTTGTATTTAAAATATACTAGGTAATATTATAGACAACCATCTCAAGTTAATATCAAGTTAAAATTAATGGCACACTGTCAATTTTATTGCTTCTTCCTACATCGTAGTGGGCGTAGACCCTTAGACCTTGCGACTTAATGACAGGCTTGCAGCCACAAATTCTTTTATTTAAAAACTAGAGCGAGCATATGACCTTGACTTTATAAACTGATGAAAGAAAAAGTTGATGCGGTCACAGATAAAGAATAATTTGAAGATTTTTGAGGTTAAAACAAATTAGCTATGAAGATTTTAAATTTCTAGCTTTCTCTTGGTCTTTAATAAAGATAAGACGTATGATTTTTCGTTTATGTTTGCGCGTAGTGATACAATGAAGGATAGAAAATTGTTTTTGCAGGGAAAATATAAATAGTACGAGAGCTTACGTCCAAAAACATGTCTCGTTTTACGGTTAACCGTTTAAAATTGTTAGATTTGATAATTATTAACCCTACTATACTGACTCGTAGGGGTTTCTCTACGAGATTGAACTAGAAATGAGGAGATCCGTAGACGAACAAAAGTTATCGACATAGCGAGTATAAATTCCCTAGGTATATATATATTTAAAAATGGGCAGATATATAGCAGGTGCTATGTAAAAAATATGCACAAGGTATATCATATCTGATATTGAAAATGTACATAGATTTTGTCATTTTATTATATCACGAAAATGTTGGTTTTCGGATTTTTAATACAGAGCTAACCCAAAACTAACTGAACTTTTCAAATCAATTGCAAAAAAGGAATCTGGGATAAAGTTAATACAATTGTGTTTAATGAAAGTGGCAAAATACAGATTCAGATTTTTTACTGACCCATCATTATCGTGTATAAGTAGGTCTGAAAACAGTATTTTGATATTCCTGGCAGCTATACAAAAATGTATCAAACCGGGGTGCAATAATACAGTTCGGTTTTTGTTGACATTGTAGAAAATGCGCTTAGGGCAAATCTGAGCGCATTATCGCAACCCGGATATTTATTTTTCGCGCAAACTTTCTGAAAAACCCTTTGCGAGGTTAGGGTACCCGAATCTATAGATGTTATTGTATTCCTACTACTGGTACAAAAGTACGTTACCTAACATACACCTAGCTTTACACCTACATACTTCCTGACTCGTTCTTAAGTACAAAACAAAATCAAGGTATTTTATTCTTATTTCTAACCAATTAAAAATAAAACTTAATCACAGAAACGTCCTACACCCATCGAATTTATAGTTGTTAAGAGGGGTCTAGAGCGCGTACTTGTCCATACAAAAAGAAAAAGCTGTTTTCTACCTCCTAATATTATCCGATTTCGGTGTTTTTTTTTTCATGTATTCAGCTCATTATTTACTAGGCTTATTCGTCTTATTTTTTCCAGTTTGTTTTATCACTGTAATGTTATAAGCATTTAAAACAGCCATATTTTTGCTCTGAAACTATGTCTATTAAAAGTCATCATATTTTAGAAACCAAAAACTTTTTTGAAAATAATAAAACGTATAAGCCTAGATTACATTCTATTCAAGCGATTGACACCAATAACAAAACATTTTGTTACAATTTAGGGGGTAAAAAGAGGTATGCCGCAGAACCTAAATTCTAACAAAAAATATACCTAAAAATCTCACGAGCAGCAATTCTCTCTATCGGGCACATAGGGGGTCGGGGGGAAGGTAAGACTTTACTTCTTTACTTACTTTACTTCACACAGACAAGCAATAGGGATGCTAACGGTTATATCGACACTAGAGATGGGAAAGTAATCAAAATTACTTTTTCTTATTTACTTACGTTATTGAAGTAAAATGGGCATTTCGAATTATTATTAATGTTCAATCAAATACATTCAACATACCTACGTAAGTATTGTGTACTACGTACATATAATTATTATACCTAGTACTATATAATAAAGGCATTTAATGGGCAGGGAGGTGGTAGGTAATGTAAAGAATATACCTATTAGTGGTACCTAACTTACTAGATGCTATTTGTGGTATTACGTTGATCTCCTATTTTTATTTAGGACGCGTAATTTTTGCAATAAAGCCTGTGTTTTGATCTGATCTGGATGTGTTTTGGTTGTTTGGTAGCTGACTTTTTTATCTAAGCTTAGTGGTAAACTTTTTAGGGAATTATAGTTACAGTCATCTAGAACATTAGCCAAATATAATGTAGGTACTAGGGTTTCTGGAACTGGTACTGAATTTAAGAACCGGGATTTTCGGTACTTGACGTCATCAGACCCGGGATTTCTCGGTACTTTCGGTACTACCTTAATTTTGTTAACTAATGGTGCAATTATAAGTGAAACAAGAAGTAGTAATGAATATATGAACGATTTAAATAAGTCAAAGAGTTTTACTGATGGTTCTTGATAGTTCAGTGTACTGTACTTCTTTCTGCCACGGAATAATATTCACCCACTAAGAGCTTTGGTGATCGAATGTCAATATCGGTAGTATGGTTTATAGTGCGTTTAAGCAGTGTGTCTATTTTGGTGACGAAAAAATTCAGATGAATAATTGCCAAATTATTATTCTGAATTTTACTTCAAAGTTCTTTCTGCTGCTGTCAAATGATACATGCATAACAATTCATTCCAATGTTGCTGATGAGCTTGTTGTCACTATTCTCAATGGACTCCAGAGTTCTAAGCTGATACTTACTTGGCTAATTCATCCCAAAGGTCCGAGCAGTAGGTACTCCATGCACGTCTGAACTTGTGCTTGGTACAGAAATACCAAATGTTTGGACGTGAGGTACTGTCGCATCTTTGGAAGAATACCCAGCTTTTTGGCAGCCAAGGAGCCTTATTCTCAATATAGAAGCCAAAGTTGTGGGTTGTTGTCAGGGAATCTTCCAAAAGCACGAGCCGGTTAGTTATTGGAATATCTACATCCCGGAAAAAAAGAAGTCAGGTGGAATGATGTCCTATTTGTGGAGAACATACACGCGTGGGTCTTAGCTGCATTGAACTTGACCTGATTGGTATCGCCCCAATCGGAAACTGCCTGACGGGACAAGTTCATGCGTTCAACCATGGCTTCTCAGAGAGACTGAATTTGTGGTCAACCAGTTCATGCATTGGATATGTAGCTCTGTGCTGTCGTCTGCATACCCAAGTGTCGAGTTTGAGGGGACAGTTGATATGCAGTTACAAATATGCAGTATGCAGTGTGTAGGAATAGCTTTTCTACAGCATCGGACGGATCTGAGACATTACTTAAGCTAGGTAATATATCTTATGCGTGCGCGCTTTAACATGGCTACATTGAGGCCTTAACTATCAGCGAGCTTTACTTCAGTAGTACATTGGATAAAAAAATGTAGTACTCCATGGACTGACACTAAGCATTCGTCCCATCTGTGCAGGTCGAAGGATCTTCAGAAGAAAGGCATACTGACTGCCAATGATAAGACACTAAGGAAGATTGCATTTCATCCGAACCCACTGATTTGTATTGTCACACCTGCCTAGTACCTTTAGAGTTGATATCGAGTGGGATGTAGATAGATACAGATTTCACCAGAATGGTCAGAATTACGAAAGGTGAAGAAACCGCTACTGAGTAGCGGGCTGGATCAGAGAGTAATAATCTGCATCGTTATTTTCATCGTCATAGTCTCATCAAATGTTTTCCTTCGTAAGGGTGGAAGCTTGAAAATTTACAACCAGTGCCAAAGCTTGCAAATGTACAAAATGATCTCAGTGACTGGCAATACGGATTTCACCGAAACCGGTCGACTGGAGATCTTGTAGCGTAAGCCACACACATCTGGAGTTAGACCATCGATAAAAACGGAGAAGCGTTCGCCGTTTTCCTCGACATCTCTAAGGTTTTCGACAGGGTTTATCATGACGACCTTATAAGCAATTTTCCTCATTTGTGTTGTCCACCGGTTTCGTTGCGTGGATATCAGACTTATTTACGGATAAATCAATTCGAGTTATCATTGATGGCTGCTCGTCCAATCGATTGGCAATGAATGCCGGTGTTCTCAAAGGGCCGGTGATTTGGTCTCTGCAACGCTCTTCCTACTGCACGTCAAGTAAGTACTGAATTTCCTTTTTGGATAGTCATGTAAGCTTGATGTGTTTGAGTCTATTGAGAAACGTGCCAAAATGCTCATTAGCAACGAATCCCTAGTTTAAACGAAGCTTCTTAGTTTTGAACATCGGCGCAAAGTTGCTAGTCTATTTCCCTCCTGCCCATGTTTCTATCAGACTGCCAGAGTGGGCACAAAAGTCGAAAGCGTTGATATTCCTAATTATTTTGATTCCACTTTTATTGTGCAAACTGCTAGTCTGTGGAATACGCTTCCTGAATGGGTGTTCCCCAATAGTCACAATACAATCTGAGTGTCTCCAAACCACGAGTGCATCTGTTTCTTCTTGGCAAGCGTGCTCCATCGTAGACCGCATCATCGCCTAACATCAGGCGAGTTGGCGATCAAATGCAAGCCTATAATTAAATCAAATATAAATCTAGCTAAAGGTATACAGTCTAAATCGTCTTCATCGCTAATCGCAAAAACTGCAGATTTTCAGCTTCTTCTTCCACAGGGGTTTTATTTTTCTTGTAGAAAATGTCGATAATTCTAAATTACAGTGCATGTTCAATACAAAGATAGAAACAGATAGTCCGACAGTAAAATATTTGTTATAAAAACGAGATTTTATGTCGTCGATACCGAATCCCGAGAGTACCGAAAAAGCCGGGAATCAGTTTTAATGCCTGGTCTTAAATTACGTTTAAAAATACCGGAAAATCCTGGTATTTTGGGTTCCGTGATTTACTGATTCTGAACCCTAATAGGTACCTACAGAGAAGTCTGATAGCTTTTTAAAGAATAATTATCAATATAAAAACCGACTTCATAAAAATTACAGAACTGGACCAAATTGAAATGGGACCGCACGGGAAGCACCAGCATTCAAATAAAAAAAGAATGATCAAAATCGGTTTACCCAGTAAAAAGTTCTGAGGTAAGAAACATAAAAATAAAAATAAATTTAATAAAAAGAGTCGAATTGACAAACTCCTCCTTTTTGGAAGTCGGTTAAAAAAATACAGTCGAACTGATGACCTCCTCATTTTTGGAAGTTGGTTAAAAAAATACAGTCGAATTGATAACCTCCTCATTTTTGGAAGTCGGTTGAAAATTAATCACATGACTATCAAAACTTGTACTATTTTAAAATGAAAGAAACACATCAATTTCAGGGACCATTTATTTTCCTAGATCGCGATTTGCCGTGGCTAGGCCGTTAGCCAGGCCAGAGGCCCGTATAGGTGGCTTTACTACGGGTAGTGAGTTTAGATGTGTGCGCGCAAGCACGCACACACCGAAGCTTACGGTGACACACTGCTATAGAATCTGTGACGCGGCTGCGGGGGAACGTTGAGATAGCAATACGTTTGCCTTAATACCTACAACGCGAAAACAGTGTTTGCTATAGACTCCTCTTAATTCGCTGCCTACACCATACGGAGCTAATGAGAACGGAAGTTGAGTTGTCCTTTTGACACCGTGCCAAAATGAAGTCCACGCGTGTTCGTTACAAAATGACACAATTTTTTACTGCTCGACCATCTTATTTCTACAGTCGGCAAAATTGAGGAACTAAAAACAATGAGCAAAAATTTATAGAGCTTGGTTCAAATACCCCTAGGGTTGATACTATAGGTAATCAACACCTTAAGTATATAGATGCCTGCGTGTAAAATCTCATGGAATTTTAACCCACAGTTTCCAAGATTTCAAGAAGAAGCAGTGATGCAATTTTGATGTCCTAAACTTGGTCAACTTAACTTATTTCGTTAGTTCAGTAATATTTTGCGTAAGATTACTTGTAAATTTTCAAATTTATTTATTTATTTGTTCAGCCGTGTTGGAGTTATAATGACAGATACAGACACACACACGTTAAACTTTTGACAGACACTCCTCATTTTTGCGTCGCGGATCAAACTAATTATCAGAAAAGGGTAAGTTATTACGGAATTTTAGAGACAAACAATAAAATAATGCCCAAGTCCGGAAATAACATATTAAGAGAATTGTATGCTAAGAGAACACTAGTTTTTTTAATCAGATCAAAAAGGAATATTTTCAATTCGGTTGTATTTTATTATCACACTTCAAAAAGGAAGATTCTCAATTCAGTTGTATTTTTTTTATCTCACTTCAAAAAGGAAGATTCTCAATTCAGTTGTATTTTTTTTATCACACTTCAAAAAGGAAGATTCTCAATTCAGTTGTATTTTTTTTATCTCACTTCAAAAAGGAAGATTCTCAATTCAGTTGTATTTTTTTTATCTCACTTCAAAAAGGAAGGTGCTCAATTCGGTTGTATTTTTTTATCACACTTCAAAAAGGAAGATTCTCAATTCGGTTGTATTTTTTTATCACACTTCAAAAAGGAAGATTCTCAATTCGGTTGTATTTTTTTATCACACTTCAAAAAGGAAGATTCTCAATTCGGTTGTATTTATTTATCAAACTTCAAAAAGGAAGGTTCTCAATTAGTTTTTTTAATGTTTGTTAACCTCAGAGCTTCGTCATATATAAACCGATTTAGAAAATTATTTTTTTTATTTGAAAGGAAACCCTTTCTGATTGGTCCCATAGAATTACATCAAAATTCGTTCAGTAGTTTGGTTTTTAAATTTCCGTTTAGTAAACGAAGTAAACGAAATAGCGTGTTTTATTAATTTTAAAGTCGATTTTTTTAATTCATAATCATTTGCATTTCAAATTGTCTTTCAAACTCACCTTGTATCAACCCTGGGGGTAGACTTTGGCATTTTTTTGGATTGTTCATTGTCCAAAAATTCGCGAGAAACAGAATAGATTTGTTTAGAAACTGCGATGGTGGCTCCCTAGTCCACATTTGCTATCTTGGTCGCACTATCATTTCAGTCTACGGGATAAGCTCCATTGAATGCTCGGAAGCATTTCCTCAACTCACACGGAGTTACGCAACGGTATGATATAATGCCTAATTGGACCAAGGGATAGTTAAGATTTCGGCCATGCATTGTTTTACTTTTGCAATAATAATTGAGGAACTAGATTTTGAATGTGAAATAAAAGAATTATTTCTTTTGTGTGTGAATAAGAGAATGGCACTCATTGATGTGTGCGCTACATACCTACTAATGTTCCATTGAACTTAGTTCAACTTTAGTACAAAGTAGAACTATAGTAAACGCATTATCATCCGAGTCGTCGGGTCATAAATCTTTTTTTTTTCTATCTCGCTTGAACTTACAGATGCTTTTTTTTTGTATTTTTTTTTTGTGGATGATGTTAAAACAATACTTACGAGTTTTTATTTGTTCCGCTTATACAATACCAACATGGCAATGGCTTTAAACCGTTTGCAATGTTATTCTAAAGATAATGCACAACCGATTTTATAATTCTCACTCAATGATTTTTATCTTAAAAATTTTGAAGATTTCCGAAAGCGAAAGCTTTAAACTAACTCTAGAAAAACAAAGAGTAAATTTATGTGGACACTTTATATTTTATACAATCAAAAGTTACTGATTTTTTTTTGTAAAACTTTTTTAAATTTATTGAAAAATGTTTATGTGACGAAATTTCCAGTAAAACTCTTAGCATGATAGAGAAATAAGTTTTTCATCCCCCCATCTCGGAAAGAGTATTTTTGCTCTTCGATATATGAGTGCAAAAGCCTTTTTTATCCGCTAGAGGATAAAGTAAATTGAATTTAGAACATCGTGTGAATTAAGTTTGTGAATTCAAAACATCATTAAACCTATTTACATCTACCTCCATGGTTCCGAATTTATCGTACAACTTTTTAATTTAATTAATTTGTTAAAAACTCAGACTCAGAACCTTCTTGGTGTACTTCTTTTAATTTGCTTTGCGCACGCCATTTTCTTTTCACGTCATATTGTTAAAACCTTAGGTAATTTCCTCGCTGAGGTGGGATGAAAAGTTACGTGTTGCACTCGAGTGCAAAGATTTTTCACCTCGTGCTCTTTTGATTCCCTCGCTAACGCTAAGGATTCTAATTTTTGAATCCGTCACTTGCTCGGTCATCAAAATTGAGCACGCGGTTGAAAAGCAACTTTGCACTCTTTTATAACAAACATGTAACTATTGTCCAATGTTTGTATTGATCACTTTTCTACGGATCGCCTGTATTTTAAATCTTTGAACTCATTAATAAATGTTAGGAAAAAATAGTAGGAAGATATCTATTAAATTGGACAAACAAAATGAATGTTATTAAAAAGACTCGAATCCTGTTGCCTAAATTGGCCGGACAAAAACATTAGAGGTCAAGACATTCTTAAATACAAATCAAAGATAAAAACTAGCTGTATAACTAATATAATTATGACGTGAAATAAATAGTTGTTACATACATAAAAAAAAACTAAAACTTAAACTATACGACCGTCTTGAGATTTGCGGTTTTTATAACGATTTTTCAGTTGTCTTACATGACCCGTGATGATTTCATTTGTCTTATGTTGCCTTAGGGAGCTTTTATGTACTGGCTTTGTGCCCTAACAAAGCCAGTACATAAAAGCTCCCTCAGAATGCGGTCACAAGTCCGGTCAGTGTATTTCGATCTTCATTAAAAAGTATAATTGAGTTTGGCAAGGGCGAATAGATGTTGGTGACTAACTCTATGAAGTCACAAGAACACTTGGGAGGTTGCAACATGGTCTGAGTGGGTACACTTGGGTACCTTAGGCTATTTATTAGGTAAGACTAGTCTATAACTAGACTCCTTGTTGGCACCTGCTTAGAGATTTGAATTAAGAAATCTATACCCTGATTGATTCATAGATATTTCAAAGATCTCTAATTTCAGATTAGAGATCTAATTGAACAATCTATAGGTATACGTTGTCTATTCAATTATTTGGTTCTTAAGATTTTTTGGGTGTAGATATTATTGTTAGGTAAGGTTAATGTTTATCATGTAGTACGTCTACGTAAAAAAGAAAAAGATTAGTACTCATTGAAGAAAAAAAAAACATTGGAGGTGATCTTGACTATTTTGAAAATATTATTCGTGTAATACACTTCCAGTCGATAAATACACACATTATTCTCGATTTGGTCCAAATTGTCGCAACACTATTTGAGGATTTTGACATACTTCATGTCAATCAAGCTACATAAAGCCAGTAGGCAAACTCTACTCATAAACTGTGGCTTTATAAGCTACAGTTTGTGAGTAGAGTTTGAAAAGTTTGTGACGTTTGGTTGTTAAGAGTTTCTCTTTAGTATTTTAATACACAGTTAGAGACACAATTAATAATGTACCCCGTGTACCCAATAATTAGTAGGCAATCAATAATAATCACACTAATATCAAATATGTGAAAGTTTGGATGGATGTTTGTTACTCAATCACGCAGAAACGGCTGGATGGATTCGGATGAAATTTGAAACATACATTGCTTATGTCCGGGATTAACACATAGGCTACTTTTCATCATTATCATCGCCGATTTTCATCACCACGCGGGTGAAACCGCGCAGATAGTAATTAATATTAACTAGCAGATATTTGTCTACAAATACTTAACAAGGTAGAATAGCTTACGATCGATGGATACTGTTTTCGTTTTTTTACAATGTCATGGCAACTGTCGAACGCATTCTTTCAGTGGTCGCACTATAATTATGAATCGAATTCCATACAAATTTCAATTTAGCAATTTGTATGGAATTAGATGTATACGTTAATACGTTTTTATTCATACTTCATGTAAGAAAATAGATGTGTGTATTTTATATAATATAAATAAAAATTAAGATTTTATTAGCACTTTTTATTTTATTTTGAGGCCCTGAGAGACTAATGTATGAAACACTTTAATATAGAATGGGAAGTTTTCTGATAGCTACCGAACTATGACCTCCATCATAGTTCGGTAACCATCGCTAGATGGCTCTGACGAGAAATGTTTTTTATTCACATATATTATATTTAGTGAAAAAGCATAGGGATCGGAGCCTGACTGCCTGATACAGCTAAATACGTGTCTATTAATTAATTCATACTAATTTGTGTTGTGTTGTGGAAAACCAGTATATTGTTTGTTACCAAACAATAACCACAAAATACTAGTGTATACAAGTACTAAGTAGGTACACGAAACAAAATACCACACAAACACGCATGACAGACAGTGTCAGACCGATATATATTGTCTGTGTATGAGAATAAGCAAGTATTTTTAATGACCGTTCTTCATTCACCGGTTTTGCAAAATCTTCAGATCTAAGTATGTCTCGTCACTCCATCTATCGCACTTTTATGAACAATTTTGTTTTTTTAATTGCCTTTCGAAAAACCTACCAATACCTAAAAGACTTTACCACTCATCAAAAGTGTTGCAAGTCAAAGCTCTCCCACGATTGAGCGACAACAGAATAGCTACAAGTTTATATTAAGGTTGCATATTTACACAACACCTCTCTGTCACCTCTAAGTACTTCTCTGATGACACATTACACAACTGACATGAAGAATGAAAGACATGTGAAAGACATGAATGAATTTTTAGCCTGTGGAATTCTATAGTGACATTAAAATTCTTGCGTTTTAAAATATCGAGTAATATTGTGTATTAACATTTAACACAAGTTTATTCCTAAATTAAAAAAAATAAAAATGCTTTTATTTGCTATTTTATGTTTTAAATAGCATTTTTTACACTGTGTGACAAGTTTCACGATGCCTGCCAAAAATACAATTTATTTCTTATAAATTTACATAAATATTTCTTGGTTATTCGAAATTTGATATGATATCTGTGCTGATATCGTGAATATTCATTTGCCTCCTGATTTATGGCTAAGAAATAATAATTTTGCAACTTTTTTTTTGGCACACAACATTAAACCTATTTAGCCACACAGAGTAAAACATACAAAAAAAATATGCCCACCAAGAATTATGATCAAAGCAAGAATATTTGCTTTCGTTGAAGTTCGAAATTGAAATGTACATGGAATTCGATACGTATTTATATACGCACATAAATTTCGTACATCACTGAAGAATATTCGTCATAAATTCTCTCTCAGGTTGATTCGTAAAAAATATATAGGTACTGAATTACAAGCAATCCAAATGTGATTTCGTATTAATTAATATTCGTGAGGATATTATCGTCTAACATAATAATCGATCCAAACCTAGAGCCTTTATCCGGTTTATACTAACGTAGCTTTTGCCAACCAACTTACGAGTATCTGTTTAAATGGCCAATCGACAGAACTAAAAAAAACAACTAAAGGCTGTCAGTCTTGATTAGAAACTGCGATGGTAGCTCGCTCACCCTAACTCTACAGATAAGTTGGTAGTATCGTAGCTTTTACTGATTGCAACTGCAAGTGCATTGACTCGGCAAACTTACCCACTGACACAGTTCAACATTGCATCTCTTTCACTCTCACTTGTTTATAACCCCGTCTCGGTCTTTTACTTTTTTCATCATTACACTTTTCCCGCCAAGAAATATGTCCAAGAGGTTGTTTTATTGTGTTTTTAATGGCTTCAGTGGGCAATTTCGTTTCGTTTTCCCAAACTGTGATGTGTTTGCCAATGAAAGGAACCTGATATCACAGAATACATAAGTACCTAATATTGTCTGCATGCATGAAGTTTTGTGAGACGTGTGTGAATGACATTTAAACTTGACTTCACTAATTTATTTTTAAGATTGATTGACTTTTTTTATTAATTTGACAGTATTGTTTTTCTTTTTGACTTTAATTTAATTTTTAATTGTATTATTTTTTATCTTTAATATAGTTTATGTAATTAATTAGTGTAAGTCGTACTAATGAAATAAACAAATACAAATAGCGATAATACAAAGACCTTTAGGGTGAAACGTTTCACTTTGGCGGGAAATTCAAATTTAAATAGCATTAAACACAGAAAAGAGATAAAAATTCTCACTTCAGTGTCATAAAAAATTTAAAATTCTCAAAAAACCTCGGTCATTCAATCTTATTTATATTGTCATAGTATTATCTACGTGAACATAATCGTTTTTATTTTATTTATTTAAGGTGAAACGTGTCACTTTGTCGGGAAAATCAAATTTCAAACAGTTTTTTTGTTCTTGTAGCTAGGCCGAGTAATTATTGTAAACGACAATGATGTTCGCGAAAATTGATTATTATTCTTTACAAACTCGTGTAAAGTTATTTATCTCCAATCCACATTATTACATACATTTGTCAATAAACTAATTTATGCTGTTTCAAACGGTTTATTGCCAAATGTAAGTAATATGGTGAGTAACTGATTAATAGTTGTACATGATAATGTAAAGAACGACCAACAATTTTCGCGAACACTATGCCATTTCTCAATAATTACCCGGCCTAGCTACAAGGACAAAAAAACTGTTTGAAATTTGATTTTCCCGACAAAGTGAAACGTTTCACCTTAAATAAATAAAAAAAAAACGATTGTTCACGTAGATAATACTATGACAATATAAATAAGATTGAATGACCGAGGTTTTTTGAGAATTTTTAATTTTTTATGCCACTGAAGTGATAATTTTTATCTCTTTTCTGTGTTTTATGCTACTTGAAAGTTTTTGTAAATCGAACATCGCCTACAGAATTGATACTTACGTTGAGTATAAGTGTCATAGACAATCATTATGCGTGGTGCGTAGATAGCTTCCGTGCTGGTTTAGCACATACTGTGTCAGGGAAAACTGGGGTTCCTGTCTGAACTACATTTTGTTTATGGACATGCGGTAGACTTCGTCTTGAGACTATGACTCGATTACTATACAGAGTTGCCAGTGATGACATATGGTACTGAAACGTGGTCCTTAACTGTTGGCCCTTTGGAAAAACTCAGAGTCACACAACGGGCAACGGAGAGAGCTATGCTCGGAGTTTCTTTGCGCGATAAAATTCGAAACGTAGATATTCGCCAAAGAACCAGAGTCACCGACATAGCTATTAAAATCTGCAAGTTGGAGTGGCAATGGGCAGGCCACATAGCTCGAAGAACTGATAACCGATGGGGAAGAAAGGTTCTTGAGTGGAGACCGCGAACCGGAAGACGCAGCGTAGGTAGGCCTCCCACTAGATGGACCGACGACATTGTGAGAGTCGCGGGCATCCAGTGGATGCAGATGGCAGGATGTCGTTCAGTGTGGAGGTTAAAGGGCCTATGTTCACGACGTTTTATGGCTGATCATGATGACTATACAGAGTTGCACTGAAAGATAGATAGAAAACCACATACAACAAACGTATTTTTTTAACGTATTTTTGTATTTGCTCTAGTGTAAAACGGTAACACTTGACAGTGTCAAACTTGGCATGATTATAGTACACACTCTAAAGTATAACAACAATAAATGGCCAAGTGCGAGTTGGTGACACATTTCTGTGCAACGTAATTCGGTTACTTCGACGACCTCGCTATTTCTTTCACCGACTACACGAAACACTAATTTTGAAAACGGGTTTTTAAATTGATAATTATTGTATTATGTGGTGGTACCCGGAACCGTCAATGCGCGAGCCCAACTAGCCGCCTTTTTTGAAAACACCATAATAATTTTTCAATTTCACTATGAATACAACAAACAGTTTTGTATACCTATCTATTCTCTATGGGATTCCTTGACCAATTTACTAAAAAGCAAAAGCTTCAAGGACAAAAACACTATTTGAAATTGGAACTTCCCGTCATTTCACCTTAAGTTTTTCACGTAATGCTTAAGTGCGAAGTTATGTAATGCTTGCTTTATATCTAGCGTCTGAGATATCAGTATTGCAATCATACAGAAATCCTATCCCTTTGGGAAAAACTTACGCAAAAACATACACAATGGTCAGATGTAAAAGAATCGAGTGTGTTTTCTCACAATGAGGCAGGTATTTTAAATAGTATGTACGTATCTACTTACTTACAAATATCATGGGAAGTGTTTTATTTATTACTAGTTGTTGCCCGCGAATACCTGCCTGTACTTCAATCTTTTCATAGCTAAGCGTATTCGTGAAAACAGCATTTAAATCCGTCCAGAGATGCAGGAGATGTGCGAGCACAAACAGAAAGACAAAAATTCTAAAAAGTTTCTTAACGTGTTCAGCTGCTTATTTTAAGACCCGTGACCGTGTGATATTTTTTTTGATATCTCGCAATTACAGATTTTTCTTTCTTTTCTAATCTCTACGTTTAATTATAATAGGTCGGGGAAAAAGTCTTTTCGTATTTTGTATGTATAAAGTTGTAGTAAAAATCTTATCCGTTGTACTGTTTGTATCTGGCTGGTTTTGATACCATTAAAAATATGACATTTTAAAAAAGGAATACAAAACGTAAAAAGCAATTTCCCGCCATTTTCAATTGTTTTTTTGTTCGATAAAATGAGTGAATCTAACGAACAAATTCGATATATTGTGAAATTTTATAACAAAAAAGGGAAAAATGCGACACACGCCGCGAATAAAATTTGTGACGTTTATGGACCTAATGCAGTGTCATCAAGAGTAGCACAATGTTGGTTCAAGCGTTTTCAGTCCGGGAATTTTGATGTCAAAGATGCAGCTCGCTCTGGTCGCCCTGTTACGGATAAAGTCGATGCCATTTCTGAAAAAGTGGACCAAGATCGGCATATTAGTAGTTACGACGTAGCTGAAGAACTGGGGATTGACCACAAAACAGTTTTGACCCATTTGAAAAAAACTGGGTATACAAAAAACTCGATATTTGGGTGCCACACGAGCTCACTGAAAGAAACCAAATGAATCGTGTACTCATTTGCGATTCTCTATTGAAACGTAACGAAACCGAACCGTTTTTGAAAAGATTGATCACTGGTGATGAAAAATGGATCACCTACGACAAGAATGTGCGCAAAAGATCATGGTCAAAGGGCAGTGAAGCACCACAGACTGTAGCGAAACCCGGATTAACACGTAATAAGGTGATGCTGTGTGTATGGTGGGATTGGCAGGGCATCGTTCATTATGAGCTTTTACCGCCGGGCAAAACCATCGATTCGGATCTCTACTGCCAACAGCAGATGAGACTCAAACAAGAAATTGAGAAAAAACGGCCGGAATTGATCAACAGAAAGAGTGTGGTCTTTCATCATGATAACGCCAGACCGCACACATCTTTGGCCACTCAGCAAAAATTTAGAGAGCTTGGTTGGGAAGTGTTAATGCATCCACCATATAGCCCAGACCTTGCACCCTCAGATTTCCACCTGTTTCGATCTCTTCAGAATTCTTTGGGTAGTGTTAGATTAACATCAAGAGAGGACTGTCAAAACTACTTGTTGCATTTTTTTGATCAGAAGTCCCAAAAATTCTACAGCAACGGGATCATGTCACTACCTACAAGATGGCAACAAGTTATCGAACAAAATGGCACATATATATTATAATTAAATGTAATTAAACTTGAAAAAAATATGTCTTGAATTTGTTTAAAAAATACGAAGAAACTTTTTCCCCGACCTTATATGTTTATATAGATACTTCGTACGCGTAAAATATGAACTTTCAACCCTCTTTTGACTCTTTTGATTCGGCCCTCCTTCAATTTTTTTAGGGTCGAAGTCGATGTGTAGTTGTAGGACTCTTTTGCAGGGGTCCACCTGGGGAAGTACCACACCTTTGCCAGTTATTCAACCACCAAGCAGTTGTGTGCAAAAACTACTGTGTTCCGGATTGAAGGGCAATGTTTCCAGCGAAATTACAAGGCACACAGAGATTTGACATCTTGAATCTTGGGGTGACGAGCGCAGTGCATTGGCATCCAGGGTTTTGAACTGTTCAAGTTCAAAATTCTGAGTGGTGTTGAGCTGTTATGGGCAAGCGTGAAGAGCCATCAGGCGAGCGACTTTGCTCGTCTCGTCACTCAGTATCTAAAAAAAACCCTTTCTTTGCGGACCTCTACACTCTACCGCATAAGTAATCTACCTGCATAATTTCAGTTTTGAAGGTATAGTAGATTTCATGATGAGCCAGTCAGTAGTGGTTTTCGTTTTTATTTTTACACTTGCGTAGCAGAATTAATTGATTCTACACCGATTCTCTCTATTACTTTACCCTGATGTACTCCACCCGTTTTGTTTATAATCCAATAAAGCCCGCCGATCATTATAAAAGATAGTTACGTAATCTACATAAATACCGACTTATTATTTACTTTATATGTAAGTATCGACCTTGAATCGTAGCTTTCTACAAATGCATCTGGGTTAACGCAGCATTACGAAACCCGGGTTACTAAATTAGTGCATTGACAGATGACATTGTGGTCATTTTGTTTTAGAGTTTCGGCCACGTTTTGGTGCCAACGTGAAAAAAACATGTTTCATTGTATTATTTTCTTAAAGTTGTAAGAACTGGAAGGCGCTGCGTAGGTAGACCTGCCACTAGATAGACCACAAAAAATATAAGTAAATAGAATGGAAATGAAAAGGAAAATCTGTCGCCAAGCATTATGACAGAAAAGCGGTTGAGCATTCTTATTTAGATCAACGCGTCGAACTCCGCGTCACAGTTGCTAACTGATTTCGAATGACTGACGTTTCGTTTATATGGGTGCAACTGGCTACTACAAGCCGTTCTTATTTAAACAAAAAATATATTTTTTCTCCTGTGAGATAGACCGACGACTTCGTGAAAGTCGCGGGAAACCGGTGGATATGCAGACGGCTGTCGTTCTGTTTGGAAATCTAAGGGCGCCTGTGTTCAGCAGTGGACATCTTAGGCTGACGATGATGAATGAGGAATAATGGTGAATTATTATTTATTAAGTGTTAATGGACTCAAGTGTGCAGAAGTGATAGAATGCGATGATACATGTATCTATTTTCGTGTTGTTATCATAGAAGCATCTTGTAAAGTGTCCACTACTATTACTACGTTAATAGGGCATGACTTTGACTTGACTGTAACTTACTTTGCTTGAGTCTGTGACTATGACTAGTTTGATGACATTTTTATTAAAGTTGATAATATTTTAATATTTATGACACCGGCGAATGTACAAGAATTGCGCCGCCAAAATTGTCATAGCGGAAAGAATTTATTAAAAGTTGGGTTACGGCGATAGAGTTCCAATTAGTAGGTTGCACTTAAGGTGAAACGTTTCACTTTGGCGGGAAATTCAAATTTGAAACAGTTTTTTTGTCCTTGTAGCTAGGCCGGGTAATTATTGTAAACGAAAAAGATTTTTGCGAGAATTGATTTTTATTCTTTACAAACTCGCGTAAAGTTATTTATCTCCAATGCACATTATTACATACATTTGTCAATAAACAAATTTACGCTGTTTCAAACGGTTTATTGCCAAATGTAAGTAAAATGATAAGTAACTGATTAATAGCTGTACATGATAATGTAAAGAACGACCAACAATTTTCGCAAACACTATGCCATTTCACAATAATTACCCGGCCTAGCTACAAGGACAATAAAACTTTTTGAATTTTAATTTTACAGCCAAAGTGAAACGTTTCACCTTAAACGCAAGAGCTATTATATTGTCTCTTTTATACGATTACAAAATTTAAAAAAAAACTTAGTTTTTCCGTCACCCTAAAAAATAGTAGTCCCATAGTTTTAAGATGCTGGTCAATATATTTTATTAACAGGTGATAATGATAATTTTCTATTGTTACAGAATTAAACGAAGAAGAATCAATAGACTCGACTAGGATAAAAAGAGAAGGTGTCCCGGAAAACAGGGGTAAGCATTTGCGACATTTTCCTTCTCTGTAAAAATATTGCTTGAACAATCTTTACGAATTCCTATCTAAGTATGATTCTAATTTGTTGTCGTATGTATTAATTCTATCTTTCATTTTCTGATTCTTTTACTTAACACTAGATTATTCTATAATTTTTAAGTATATATGATTGAGAAACTGTCTTGAAATATAACCTAGAAAAATTTAGACGATTTTATGCTTTTGTGTAGACAGCACATAAAAAATTTGCCCCGAGGCGTCAACAATAAGATACTTTACCCAGTGTGCCCATTTTCAGCTATAGCTACTCAAATAACTCGTAATTCCTACCTAAAACCCAGTCATCTTTTTACAACTAAATTATTTACATTTTATCAAGTCTTTTAAATTACAACCTCGTAGTCTTAATGACATTTTCAAAAGGTTATATTTCGAGACAGATTATGTTATTGGTGATACTTTTAACATAACATTGTGTGAGTCATATAGACCCCGGATTTTGGTCTATAAATTATTTCATTTTAACTACATTAACAGTTCTACCCACGGTTTTAGTCACGAGTTTGACCGGATAAGCTAATATTCTTAAATATTGTTTTGTTTATAATATTACAAGAGAATTACTCATGTTAGCGTAAACTAAACTCGATATTCGGTGTAAAAAGCTGTATAAAAACATTTTCTTTAATAAATATTTCACTGCCATATTTCGGGTACCTGCAACAGTTCAGTACAGTCTAAGGTTCAAACATCTATCGAAAGCGATCAGTATTCGTTGTTTTTATTTAGCTTTTTGCAATACTATTGCAGCTGTCAAAGCAAATAAATAATTGAACCAAGTTTACACTTAACTGGCTTGATATTATACTAAGTAATAGCCATCTCATAGGCATTATGCTCTGTCTAAGAACACAATACATGTCATTGTCACTTACCATTTGGTGAGTTGTGGTCAAAAGCTTGTAGTCATTTTACCATTAAAAATCGTCCATTTTATTTATTATTTATTTCATTTACTTTACATTTTTAATTTAAATTATCCCGCTGGCTAGTGCTCTTTCTTTCGCACTTTATATCATTATACTGTCCTAAATCGTCAAATTAACTTCCTATTCAGTGTTTTTATTTTCGTGTCTGGGAGAGATAGCCGTGATATGTAACGAGCTCTTTATCTCGTGATTTTGAGTTACAGATTCAGTCGTTATCGTTTCAATTATCACCAACAATTAATAGCAAGTTTTTTTTTACGTAATAACGATTGCTCTCTTAGCTTGACAAAACTTTTGTTAGATAATAAAGGCTTGACATTATTTTGTATCTGAAAGAAGCTAAGTGAACCAAGTGACAAAGCAACCGTTATTATTTAACTGTACAAAATTAGTGCTAACACGATTGCAAGATTGTCGTCTCTATTAGTATACTTATTTATTTACCTCTCAATTGTATTGCATTATTAATTGTATGTTTTTTCTTTCTCTTTCATCTAATCCCCGGTCGTGGATCAACTCAAACGGACTATTGTAAATTAAAACGCACCTCCAACGATATCCTATCCAATGACGAACCATGACAATGATAACGCAACTGACATTAATGATGATGACATAAATAATGACAATGAAAATGATGATAATGACAATGATGCAGATTTGACAGTACTACTCGTTAACCAGAAGAATGACTATAACACACGAGTCGGAAGGTACCACAGTGTGAAGCCTCTCATTGGACTACTAACGTCTACAGCGAGGACTTTCATTCAAGATGGAGTCACAACAGAGTTTGCCACTCAAATTCTAGGCACCACGTTAGACAATGGTCGAATATATGCACAGCTACTTACTAAGTCGTCTCTTGTATTGTATAATAAGCCTTCAAATGTAGACGATCCAGTAATAGTTCAGCCTACTCGCGTACATTCAGTTTTCGATGGCGTATGGGACGTCAAGCAAGATTTGGGCTACATAGATGCTGACAAATTTGTGCTGAAAAACACTGACTACCTTGCTCCTAGCAGTAAAGTCGAAACAGTTTACGCGAGCAAACCATCTCAAGAAAGTGTTAACTTTTGGAGTCCGCCTTCTGCACCAGAAACTCCGTTTGTAGCTCAAGTTCTCGAAGAGCCTACAGCGCGAAGAGTACAACAGTACAAAGAGATCCCTCGATATGTCCAAAACGAAGCCATAAACTTCCTTGACGGTCCCGTCATCGAAAACGAAAAGAAATTTGATTATGCTCTGAAGCCATCTATTTTAGAAAATGTTAATACATTACATAGGCAGAGTAAGGCATACGAACCCGTTACTGAATCTGTCAAAGATAGTGAAGATAAAAATGTGCCAGATGAGCCAAGCGTTGTTAAAGTTAAGCCTGATTTCGATCTGCCGACGTTCACAATCAAGAACGAATTTTCACCAATATTTTATTATATAGATAATGTAGAAACACGAAAGTCACAGCCACAAACGGCTCAGCAAACGAAGCTTCCCAAGAAATTATTTGGACAAAAAAGCGAACCGAGACCAAAGAAAACGTTCACATACGAAGGTTTCGCTGATTTCACGACCGTCGTCGGTGACACTGTAATAATATTTTCTCCAAATACTGAAACTACTCGTCCTCCCAATCCTGATGAAGTTAATGTTTTCCCATCTGCTAAACTTGTAGATAAATTAGCTACTAAAATAACTTTCCTTTCTGCTGATATTCCTATGGCCACTTCTACTTATAAAGCCCACGAAGCAAATTCAGGATCTACAGTCACTCCTCAAAGTAGTAGTGATGAAGAGAATAGGTCAGAAAAAGCACTTTTTAGTGACGAAGAAAGTCTAAAAAAAGTTCTTTATGAAATTGATGACAAGTTACCTGATTCAATAAGCGTGCAATACAACCATGGTTTTGACTTTAATATGGATGTTATACAACCATCTGAAGCTGCCGTTACCACAACTGAGAGTACAAGAGTTACAAATGACTTGGGAGTTATACCCATCGTGCAATACAATTCAGAAGCAACTGAACCTTTGACTACTCTCTTACCTTCATCTACAATTGAACCACAAAAAGAGTCTGCTGTCACAGAACCTGACATGGCTGAACTGTTTACATATTCAGAAGAAGAGGGTGATAACACAGCAGCAGAAATCACAGAAAAACCGGGAGAAGAGGAAGAGGATGATGAAGAAGAGGAAGGAGAGACTACACCTGAATTAGAGCAAGAAGTAAGAACTACTACAGAAAGCGGACACAGTGATGAATCTATGGAAGATTTTGAGACAACTACTGAATCTAAACCATTTGTGACACCAGAGGTATACCACGATGAGCATCGTGATATTCATGAAGACGTTACTTGCACTGATGGTCTTGAAACACAATCAACAATGACTACTGCTTATAAAACCCTCACATATTTGACAACCTATTTTATACCCTTAGAAAGTACGGAAACAACCACTTCTATCAAATCGGACGTTGTTGTTGAAAGTAACGTAGGCTATTATACTAATGTCGTCTGCAGAACAAACTTAAATATTGAACCTACAGCTGTAGTAAATGTCGACGTCAATTATTCTGTGCATAGCAACATACATAATAACATAAAATCTCCATTATCTGAAGAATCAGTTAGCAAACCACCGAGAGATATAGAACTAGCAACAGAACAGTCTCCGAAAACAACAGAAGCTGAAGTTGAACAAGAGCAAAATACAACTGTTCAAGAAGAGAGAAATAGTGGAGAAAATAATCAAACTTCTGAAGAAACTGAGAGTGCCGAAGACTTTGAAGATGTAGAAGAAGAAATACAGCCTATAACGACTACCACAACAACAGAAAGAACTACTACAACTGAGAGTCATGTTGAAGTATCGTTAAGCACAGAACAATCAACAACTACTACTGAGAAAATTATTTCAGAAGAAGAAAAAATAGAAGAATCTGAAAATGAAATCGATGTGATTTATAAAACTCTTTACACGACATATACGTACTTCACCACATTCTTTGGAGATTCAACGTCTAGTGTCGCTAGTCATAAGTCAGTAGTGACTAACATTTTGACGACCACTATTGACGTTTCAAATTTGGATCCATCTTTATTGGGAGCTTTTAACGAAGACCAAATTGCTCCAACAGGGGTAGGAGCAGGACGTCCAACTGATACTTTTGCAGTTAACAGTATCATAGATCTTGTCAAAAACAAAGATGTAATCGAATCAGTTGAAGGAGCTGAAGTTTACAGTTCTCAAACACCTACTCCATCTTTAGGTGATGATGTGGCCAGCATCAAACCAGATTCTGTTAAAACTTACTTTACCACTTACACATTCTTTACGACAATCTATGTAGGTAGTGATGCTAACGTCTGCAGTAGAAGCGAGGTCTACACAAACTATGTTGGACCTGATGAGCTTATTCCTACAAAGTCTAATCCGTTAGGTGCACAGAACACCAAAGCTCAGTTTGATTTTAGAAATTGTAAGCAAGTAAAAAGAGAACAAACTGCAAGTCCTGATGAATCGGATGAAACATCTTCAATGGTTACTAGTGTTTCTATGGAACAGAGTAGTCAACAAGTAGTAAAAGAAATTAAAGAAGAGCCTGTACCGCAACCAACTCCTATAGAAGTTGATATGTTATTTAGTGTCGAGTCAAATCCATTGGAGTCTGAAAACTCCTACGTCACTGATGTTAAATCATCATCTTCTAAAGGCGAGAGACAATATTTAGAAAACAATAACGTGCTAGATGATCAAATCAGTTCCGAAAGCAATATTGATGAAATAATGCCATCACCTACACTTCTTTTGCAAACAAGTTACACAACGTTTACTTATTTCACAACTATGTATATAGGTAAAGATTCTAGTAAAGTCAAGAGTCATTTGGAAACTATTACGAATGTGGTAACTGAAACCATCATGCCAAACAAAGAACCCGAAGACGAAAGTAATTTACCGATAACATATTACACAACATTTACATATTGGACAACACTGTATAAAGATAAGTCAACAACCATCACAAGCCGTGAAGAAATAGTTTCAAACGTTGTGACTCCTTCAGTGCAATCAATTCCTACGATCAGTCCTATTGATACAACGCCCATTGAAATTGACAGCGTACTACCACCTAAAGATTTGGAAGTTGAAATTAAACCTTCTTTGATTGGAGACAACTTAGAACACGATGATGGAAAAGCAACGTTTTACACTACTTATACTTACTTCACAACATTCTACGCTGGAAATACGTCCCAAATTAGAAGCAGTTTAGAGACTGTGACAAATATTGTAGAAAACACAAAAGCTGTAGAAGATAATCAAATTGCCAGGAAAGTGCCATCTGGATCTGCCGATAAAAATCTGATTCAAGATAATGGAGAGAAGCCATATATTACCCCGACGGTTGTCAAGGAGCAAATTACACCAACTAAACTTCCTGACCTTTCTTCAGCGTCTCCTACAGTTCTCCTTGGCACATATATTGACAACTTGTTTGCAGAAGTCAAGCCTGTAGAAACCACAACAGAAGGCGAGAAGAAGATTCTGTTCTCACAAGTTGCTGTGATATCTGGTGATTCTACCATAGTAACAAGTGATAACAAGACTTTGAATACTGAATCAGCCACTCAAGCCCTTACGACTACCACAGAATCCGTTATAAGTTCCACCGCAGAAGTTATTGAAGGTTCAGTATCTGAACCGGAAACAACAACAGAATCAAGAGAAGAAGAGGATGATGGTAGTACAAGAAAAAAGTCACGACTAACGTTTACCCCGAAGAAACCTACAGTAACGCCTGTAATTATACCGTTTTCATCGAGAAATAGGCCTACATTCGTGCCAAAACGTGTGCCATTATTAAGTAGTGCTACAATAATAACTCGCCAAGATGCCACTCCGACGGTGACAGCCACACCTACATTAAAATCAGTAAGACCTTCAGGTTTTGGAGGAAATAGGAAACCATCGTCAGCATCGCCTGGATCTTCCAGCTCTGGTAAACGATTCAATGGTCGCAGTAGTGCCTCTGTTTTGTCAGGAAATGTGCCATCAGCCTCAAGAGCTGGCGGTTTTCCTAGAAGTTCTGCCATCCAGCCGACATCGAGACGAACAGGATTTAGGTCTAGCTCAGGAAGAATTAATAGCTTAGACTATATCAGCAGATCAGCCGTACCAAGAATAAGACCTACTGCATCTTCTCGTCTTCAGCCGGGCAGAAGTAGCATTAGACCATCGGCTTCAGTTAGTTTTCCGCCAAATGATACTGACGAGTATGCTGAGACTTTGGCTACGCAACAGGAAGAAAGTGCAACTGAATCTTTAGACGAAGTAACTGAAACTCCAATTAGAACTACGAATAATCCTTTGTCAAGGTTTAGACGTCCTCCTATTGCCAGACAACCAGGAACTGTTTTTGCACCTCGATCGACTACGCCATCTTCAAGACGTGCCGTGACGCCACGTGGTAGACTCACGACTACTACTAGGAGAGTTACTACTCGATCTACAGCAAATCCACTCTTATCATTACGTAGACAAAGACCTGCAAACGCATTATTCCCAAGAAGAAACTTATTTAAGCAACCAGAACCTGAACCAGAAGAAAACAACGAAGAAGTTGAAGAAAGTGAAGAAATATTAGAAGGTGAAGAATTTGAGGATGATACTGACTACGATTCGTCAGACAGAAAGGAGCGTCAAGTACCTACTCCGTCAACTGCAGCTCCTAAAAAGAACAATGTAGTACAAATAAGGCCTTTTGCTTTTAGGAGGCGTTCAAAACGTCAAGTAGATTATGGTGCTCGTAAATACAATTTCCGTAGGCCTGGGGCTAAATTAGGATCTACACGTAAACCTGAACCTGAACCAGAAACTGAAGCCCCATCAACAGCAGCACCAAAACGTGCCAGATACAATTCACGTCTTTTGACCAATTCTAGATCAACCACTGTTGCAGCTCCATCAAAACCATCAAAATCATCACCAAGACAATCATTTATTGTTCGAGGAGAAAGCAGGACAACAACAACAGCTGCAGCACCATCTTACAAAAGAGCAAAGACAGTAAATAGTAGACCGTCATCACGGACAACTACTCTATCTGCTCGACCTAAAGCACCGAGACTTCAAGGATCCAAGTCACCATCGAGATCGAATTCTCGTGCCAGTACCAGTAGGTCATCTCGGCCTCGCACTACCACCAGTAGAGCTTCAAGTAGACAGAGAGGTTCTTTTGAGAGTCACAGCGGTGAGAGGTTCAGAGATTATAACAGCATAGTGAATGATGGGAAAATTACAATCACCCACCAAATCCCGACAGAAGTTACTATTCCAGTTGTTAATGGAAAGATAACAGAGTACAAAAACGTCATTTCGGCCACGCCTAGAGTGGAAACATTACTATTGAATCAGGTATCAACTTCAATAGGACCTTTGGGTAGCCCACAGTTACTGCTCGCTACAGAATCAACAGAGCTTGGTGATAATGGGGCAACTAAGATTATTAAGTATCTTCTGCAAGAAATTCCTACAACTACAGTTATTTTTACTCCTACCACTATAAGAGGACGTAGAACGTCTCAAGCTCACGTTTTACCAAGTACCGTTTACAACGTAGAGCCGGTCACACAAACGATATCACCCGAAATTAACTCAAACGTTCCTTTGGCTAATTTGCTTTTGTCTCAGCTTCTCCTTGGAAATCAACAGCCTGCGATCAACCCTCTCCTAGCGTTACAAGGACAGGGTTTGTTACCGCAGCAACCTGTAGTACAAACTCCGGTTACAGAATTCAAAACCCGCGCCACAACGTATGTAACGACCGTCACAGACTCTAGAGAGACTGTTTTGCAATTGACATTCAGAGGCGTTCCAATTTTAACAACTATTTCTGATCCTACGATTAGTGTTATCACTGCTACTGAATTTGTAACAGATACAGTTGTCACTACACCAACGGCACAACAGGTGCCGCAATTCAACTCCCTTTTACTGCCTCTTCTTCTTCAACAACAACAACAACAACCGCAACAGCAGGCTCTTTTACAGACCGCAAATCCTCTTCTGGGGTTATCTCAAACTGATTTAAGCGCTTTAGCTAACTTGAATCAACAACAAAACAATTTGAATTTCAACCAAAATAACCTCAATAATGATATTTACAGCAACAGTCCTAAGCCAAATATTCTCTCAGATTTGAACAGTAATGAAGACTTTTCTGATGATGATCAGAACGAGGATGATACTCCTCAACCTACTCCACCTCCTCGCTCTAGAACTAGAGGTAGAGCTCCTAAACCACCGCCATCCCCACCCACTCCACCAAAACAAACCAGTATTGTGACTCTGTATGTATCTGGTAGACATCCTGGCGAATTCAGTACAGTGCTATCAACCATCATATCTGACGATACTCAAACCGTAAGAAAACGTGAAGCAATTTATTATGAAGATGTCAAAGTATCACCGTCACTACTACCTACGGTTAATGAATTATTCAGTTCCCAACTCGAAAGTTCAGCAAATACTATAATCGCTGATACAGAAAAGTTTTTAGACACTTCGGTCGCAAACCAAGTTGAAACCCAAAGTCTCGAAAGTATAGTAGGTGATATCAGTAATCATATAAAGTATGACGCTTCACCGACGTACGTTCTGGAGTTAGCGAAACCCACTGCCATTAGAGATAATATTTTAAAACAAAGCTCATTAGACGATGTCTCGTAAAACAAAAATCGAACGGTTAGGTGTATAAAGTAATGATTTAGTTATTTATTTACTTTGTATCATAGTAAGTTAACTATGAATAGTGCCTTATAGTTGTAACAAATTAGTTATAAGATCTAAATACTCTTTTGTACTTGACTAGTTGATAACATTTCTTTTAAGTTCACCAAAAATGATTTCCTATGTTACCAGATTGATTTGGTACGTTTTTTTAAGTTGGTAGTATAAACTACTTAAGAAATAAGTCTTAAAGTTAGATAATAATGTACCTAATATACTTCTCTTGTAATACTCATTTCTTCCTTGCTTTTGACTGTACATTGCAAATACGACTTAAAAATGTTAAAATAATAAACAAATTATAAAGATATTTTCTGATTTCATTATAACTTTAAACAATTAGGTAAAAAATACCTAACTTAGTGAAGAATGTTCTCAAACCACATGGCTAGAAAGAAGATGACCATGATGACACCCAATCATAGAGCTAGACGATTTGACAAGCTTGAGTTATGACCTTGTATATATGTATAGATTCCACGACTTCGCGTGTAGAATTAGTGGTATTAAAAATAAATCAACATGACTACATGACTTTGAAATCACTGATTAATTGGAAACGGATGATACTAAATACAACATTGACGGTACTCAAGATGACAAAGAACTGACTTGAATCCCAATAGTCAAGACCCCTGAAGATTCCCACTTCTGGATGGCTCCAAACCCCCAATCCTGCGAACATCCAACCACCCAAGAGGTGAGTGTTTAATGCTAATTCTATTTGTAGTTTGTAAATTAGCTACACTTTGCTGTTTTTGAATTGTATTATTAAATACAAGTAGAAAAGTTATGATATTATTTTCAAAAATTACATAAATACAATTCAAAAGTAAGCTGTTGAATATAGGATACTATAACTAACTAATAATTTAGATGTATATAGTCTGCAAGAAATGTTTAGTCTAACAAGATGTAACTACTAATATGTTGACTAGTTTTATGTTTAGTTGTAGATAGAAAAAACAGTATTCAATGCAATGACTACTAATTAAGTAAACTTAGAATATACTAACAGAGTTTATTGCATTTAATTAATGCATTTATATATTATCTACCTATTATAATAGTTACAACTTTTAAACTACAAAACCTACAAAACTAATAGCGCAAATGAAATTAAATAATTTTTTTGTGATTGAACTATTACAACGATTAGATTTTTATGCTCTATGGTTATTTAATAGTTATATAAATTCACATGATCAATTTTCAACAGACTATAAAAAGAAAAATATACGCGTCGACTAGAAGTCTTCCCTTTTTTCGTCGGTTAAAAAAGAAGTTTCTCAATTCGAGTGTTTTGTTACGATATATTTGGCGATGGTGAACTGATTTTATAAATTATTTTTTATTTAATTTGGATATAATATCTTGAGGATTTTGACGTGATGACGTTTCATTTCAGAGTTTAAATTCTAATTTAATTGAAAATTTTTCACCTCTAAGGGTGGAAAATTTGGGTATTAATCCCGCTTATTGAACTTCCTGTAAAGTCAGTTATTACGTTTTTGTATATTATAATTAAATCATTACAAATACCTCAAACAAAACATACAAGTATACTTCTCCCTGAAGCAAATAAACATACAAATATAAGTTATGTAAATTCCATTATTAATCCATAAGTGTTATGTTAAAGGAACTTTAAATTATTATTATCTATGCTAAAACACAACTCAACACAATTTCAGCATTCAATACAAATGCAATAGTATACGACAATACCCCATGGAGGCCAGGAAAAGAAATCGAATCATTCGATAAACCTACTGAAGATGAGAGGAAGTTGAAGAACTTGGCTACGAGAATCATGTCCAATGGAGTAGAGGTTTTGGTCAAAGATAAGAGCGGTGAAGGAAAACAAGAACAGGTAAATAATGTCACAATTATTGAATACCATTTATATTATAGTAATGATTATGAGTAATGATTAATTAATGATTAAAAGAACTTACCTGTTCGTGAAGTTCTATCATAATTATACAAAGGAATTGTCCGAAGAGATTAGCATTCCACCTATTAAGAATTTCTCTAATAATGAAATATTATGTACCGTTAGATAGATACGCTATACGCGATAGACATTTACCTACTCTAATATTATTCAAAAATCAACATTTACAAAAACGTAAGCTCTGATCTACATGAACGTTGAAATAATACCATAATAAATTCAAATACAGTGCAGATGGCGACATCGTATGTCTATTTAATGCTAATCTCTTAAGACAAATCATGTGTATACATGAGAATATTACAGCGATTTCTGTTGCAAATTTTACAATTAACACTGTAGTAATGTTTGTATAGAATACTTCTGCTTTATTTTTTAGCGCAAACTTAAAGTAATGCACATAACACCACAGAAATCGTTGCACTTTTCGTCATCAATATCACCAAAAAAGTCTTTACTTTCATCAGCTGTTGCGACTTTTGTTAACCGACAGCAAATCAGTGCTTTGTTTCCGCTTCATCAATTGATGCAACATAATTACATTATTAAGACTTGTATGACCACATACACTTATCTGACAACTGTAGTGCAAAATAAACGCAGCGCCATATCGACATTTGAGACAATCGTGTCGGTTGTGACCACTGAATCTCTTACGAACTTGTATCCAGATATCTTGGCAGATTTAAAGCCAACGAAAGTAAGAATTGGGACCCTGGTTGATTAAACATCTCCAGAATCCAATTAGTCCTACAGCAATAATACCCCAAAAACCCTTTTATTGTGACTGCTTTATCTAACTCTACCCTTTCTGAACTTAACTTCCTTGAATTGAAGTAGTTAGCCGACATCTTTGATTTTAAATGTCTCCGGAAATAGTCTATTCAAGATTTAAATATATTTTATATTATAATTTCAGACAAAGTACATGGAAGTGAAGACAATACAGCCAACAGCCCCAACAAATATGTATGCGAGCAACTATGCCAAAATTGACAAGAGAATTGACAGTTCTGAAGATGGCAATAGCTTTGATCTCATACAGTCTTCAGAAACCAGCCACTCGCCGTGCACGACCACTTCGTGTTCTTGCAGTCATACACAAACTGAAAGCCTTAAAACAAAATACACTAATATAGATGTCACACCAACAAAATATGGAGTAACTACAAAATATGGAGCTGTAAAACTAGATTTGAAACCAACAAATAAGGATGACAAGAAAACTCAATATGGTCCGTACGAGTTTGAGAGTACCACGCAACTAGCTCCTATCGATAAAGTAGTAGAAAAGTACACTGAAGTCATGAATGATTACTCTGACGAAAAAGACAGCAACATTGTAAAAGAAAGTGAGCTTTTGACGAACGAACAAGCACCACTTCCGCCGAAAATAACTAAAGTCACAAATAAAACACCTACAAAAAATAAACCTGAAAAGCCTCAGAAACCTAATAAAAATAAAGTTTTAGTAGAAGATCTTTTAAAATTAGGTACCTTAGGTATTAAAGGTTTGACCCAACTTGCTCCTGTGTTTGAAAAAATGACTGGCAGTTTTATTAGGAGACAAGATACAGTTATAGAAAAAACCACTTCAACTACAGAGAAACCTACAGAGAAATTGATTGCATATAGTGCGAACAAAAGAGTTGACAATGATTTTGAGTCTAAACAAGGCACGTTTCCTATTTATATACCAGTCGACGAGATGGAAACATCAGAGTCACAAACTGTGTTTACAAACGCCACTTTGCACCAAAACTTGGTGTGGGCTGCTGAACACAAATCATCTAAATCTCATCGCCCACACAAAATCATTCATGAGAGTTCATTAGTCAATGGAGGTATACCTATTAGCCCCGGCGAAATTATAACAACTAATTCAGATGTCATTGTTGGAAAACCAGCCGTAGGTGGACCATTAACCTTGGCTGCTAGTGGGATAAAATTGCACAATCCAGTGAATCCCCCTCCATTAGATAGTTTTGTTGCTGCCAATGAGGAGTATTTGACAAATGAACGACCACTAAGTGATCAAACCTATTCAGATACTAAAATTGATGACTCGTATGATTTAAGGCCACCTGAGTTGCCAAAACACAAGCCAAATAGACCTCCGGTTGGTCCTAGACCTAATGTAAATGATCAGTTCAGTAAATATCCTTACCGTATGCCTAATGCGCCCACTGAAGAAAATCACAAGACTGGACCAACAAACCCTTCGGGTCCTGTTTTAATGAATTACGGGAGACCAGCTTTCTTGGATTACATACCCTCTTTTGGATCTCCAACAAATAACAAGCCAACTAAACATCACGTTGATTTTAAATCTCCAAAAGACTCAAAGAAAGAAGTTGAAATAGAAGACAATAGTCCGAGTTCTTCAGAGATTGTTAGTTCTCATATTAGAACTGATGAAGAGTACACAATAACAGGTGATTCTGAAGCAAATAAACCATTTTTGGTAGACATTCAGCCTTCCCGCGTTGCAAACGTTTTAATACCTCACGGAAGTTCCACTGCTTTAGTATTTGCTGGGTCAACTGAACCCCACAAGACTGGTGATTACGTTGATGATCCACTTCCATATCCCGAACCTGGTTATTTCGGAAGTTTTAGTATCGATGCTCCTCAAATGACAAACGTGCATAATGTGGCTCCAAATAATAATATGGCAATTTCCAGCAAACCTAATATTCAATCTCCATTAGAGAGTTATAACCCAAACGCACCTTCAATTCAACAAGATCATTCATACAGAAACGATCTAAAGCTAAAATGGAAAGAAAATAAACGCCCGGACTCCAGTAAACTACCACCACCAACGAGTAATCAAGAAACACACGTACAAGTTGGTCCGCAGATAACTGCTTATGATCCTAAAATATACAACCCTAATAACGGTGATTTTGATAAATACAACCAAGTGAAAGAACTTAACAATGACAAAAACAAGGGTAAAGACGTTATAGACATAGAATACGAAAAATTCCTTGTAGTTCCACCTCCACCACCAAAAATGCATTTCAATCAAGATAACCATTACGATAAGAATAAACCATATAATCAACGTCCAATTATACAGCATAAACCAGTTCAAGATATGAAAGTATTCTTAAATATTCAACACCCAGTGCCAAAAGAACAATTGCCGCCGAAAGTGACATCTGAGATTTACTTCGCCGCTCAAGGATTAAATAACAAGCCGTCACCAACTTACACAATTCAAATGCCACCATCACAGTCTCAATACAGCAGTTTTAATACACATCATGTGAATAATTTTCAGATTTCGAAACCTACAAGTACTGGTTCAAGTCAATCCTATAATACATTCCCAGTTTTATCATCGCATAATGTAGTAAATAAATCAATTTTAGCCCATGATAAGGACAACGAAGGCTCTTATACGGTTACACTGAACACTGCTACAAATGTAGCAAGTAATGCTAACGAAGCCGGGCAAGTGATTGGATCAAGCGTACCTGTACCTGTTGAAACCACTCTAAATAGAGGGCAGTTAAATGCAAATATTCCAATAGGAACTAACTTTGCTATAAGAGTCGAAGATAATAAGTCACCACAGGAAACTTTCAACATACAGGGAAATAGAAAGCCCCAGATAATTTATGACGAACATAGTCGTGTGCCTTTTGAAGTTTCCATAGGCGACAATAGATGGAATAAGAGCACAACTGATAACGAAAACACCATAATCGGACATAACTACTTCAGTCAAAACAATGAAAAACCTGTACAAATAAACCTAGTGAGGCCATCTGCATCGCCATCTCCAACAGCTAGTAGTTTTACAACAAGGCCACCTATTCCATCATCAGTTAATAGCCATGCTAACTTCCCCATGATGAATGAATACGAACATAAAGTGCATTACAACGTTCAGCCACAAATAATTCAAAACGTCAAACCTGTAACCGAAAACATCATTGATACTAAAAATAATAACGATCAGAAAAGACCAGGAAAACACATACCAAACTTGCCCACAAACTCACATGGTTGGTATTCCAGTGTAGTGTTACATGAAAATAATGTCAAAAATATTGAGATCAGAAGCGAATCTACAACAAGAAAGGTTATCCCTTTGCATGAATACAGTGACAACTACAGACCATCGTTCGGACAAAAGATAACAAGCGCTGGGAAACCTCCCACAGAATTTTGGTCTCAAAAGAAACCTTTGACGATATCCGATTTCAATGTAGGCAAACCATTTTCAGTTTCAAAACCACAAGTAACAGAAAAAACTTCAAGTAGTGCACCGTTTACGGTCAAGCCTTACGATAAACATAACTATTTACCTTCTAACTTTGGTGTCATACAGCAACCTGCCTATGATATACCAATTAGAGACAATAGTGATGAAACCACAACCGTAAAACCATTTAAACCAAGCTCAGAAAAAGTGAAACCAGTCTATGAAAATTCAGAAGAGATTTATGATGGGGAAGATGACTCTGAAAACACTGGTGAAAATGATGGTGAAATAAGTTCTGAATCAATGAAAATACCAGTTGTGAGTGTTTCTAATGAAGTAAAACAGACTACTAAGAGTTCCACTGAGCTATCTCTGCTTCAAAATGAAGTATTAGTTTCAACTAGCTTACCAAACACCCCTAAAACGACCACTACAACCAAAACACTTGTAGATAATAATACAGGCACGCAGACAGAAAAACCTTTTAATTCAAATAACAGAACAAACAATTTCAAAACGAATGCAATCAAACCTATTTACGAAAATAATTCTTATATGAAACCCAGGCCGTTTACAATGGGTAGCTTACCAGTTCTGGATCATCAGTTGCAACAACCACACTGGCAAATCAATCAACTCCTAGAAAATTCTACTAACATGTCTTATGAAGACAATCTTGAATTAAATATTGGAGAAGAAATGAATGCCCCATCAACAGTTAAGACAACTTTACCAACGTCATCTCAAAGAGTACCTACTTACGGTCGTCCAGAAACTGAAATTAAGTACAAAAACCCACCTAGACCAGTGTATCACTCCAGATTTAACAACACTAAAACATTCAACGACTCGCACATCATTACTTCTACAGTTCACATCAATGATAAGAAACCATTGATTGTTGAAAAGCTTCCTGAAAGGACTACTTTGCCTACGTTTACGATAACGGCTGATACCATTGAACTGAATAGATCTTCGAGCGAGATTATTGATTTATCTCCTCCACCACCAACAATAGATTATAGTTTCAAGCCGTCTACCAATGATGAAATGATTATGGGCATGAGTCCCCCTCCGCCGAGGAACCCTCCAGGCATGAGGCAACCTTCGAGAATACCTCTTACTCCACGTCCTGGCCTTCCTCCAAGGACTCCTCCTCCTTACAGAACAAAGCCTGCGAAGACCTTGCCACCAAGGTTACCACTAAGGCCTTCAAGAAAGCCCATTATTAGGGATGAAATTTCGACTTATAGGCCAGCTTATGACATACTTAACAATATTAGAAGACCCACTTATAACCGTGATCAACCTTCATCGCAGTTGCTGCCTCCTCCGAGAGAAATACCATCCAAGGCTGTTAGTCCTGTCATTGACATTCCTTTAACAACAGTTAGTGCTCCCAGTGCTTCTAATATCATTTTCCCCACACCAATTTCTTCTGGTTGGCTTACGTCTTCGGGTATAGGATTTTCATCAAGCTTCAACTTTGATCCCACATCTGTAAAATCATCGGAAACACAACCAACCCAAACCCCTGTGTATTCTGAATCACCATCATCAGGGGATCAATATTCATATGAAAATGAATATTCTTCTGAGAACGTAGATGATGGTATCTCATCTGAAAAACCAGTTACGGAATATAAACAATCTGTTTCAAAGGACGTCAGCACTGAATCTACAACGAAAGTTTTATCATCTAGTACTGAATCGGATATCCAAGATTCCGTTTCTGAAGAATCGAGTCAAGAAAATGCCACTACAGATAGAATTAAAGTAATTCCGCTTGGAAACAAGAACAGAACCCGCAAGCCTTATCCATTCAGGAATGATGATAAGAAACCAACCACCAGCAAGTTTAAGTTGCCACCTAAACCAACAGCTATCATCCGTCCTACAAGAACTTTAACTCGTCCAGAGATCTTATATCCAACAAGGCATACTTCTATCAGAAAGATTGTAAGACCAATCCCGACAATATCTCCTGCTATTGTACCTACCAATATAATAGAAAGCTCAGAATCCTCAATGGAAGAAGATTTTGTAAAACCAACAGAAGTATTGAGAGACAATGTATTACCAGCAACCTCACATGTAAGAGTAACATCGTTAGTGCAGAAGGGCTCGGATAATATTATAACCCCTAGCTTAGAAGAAGTTACCTCTATTCTGCATTCCACTCATCACGCTGGTAATGAAATTAAAATATCGGATGAAATTATTCCAACAAAGACAGAGTTTAGAACTACTGTAGTCACACTTACAAAGACACTCTCAGAACCACCCTTGACAGTTTCAAGCATTGGCTACGTTAATTTAACCCACACATTAACGGTTACACACACAAAAACAAGCTTGGTCAGCCAATCTGAAGGCGCTGTAACTCAAACTCTAGTCTTAACTAATACTCACACATCCACAATCGTCGATGTGGTGACAGAAATTCATACTAAAGTGCAACCTACAACCATCGTGGAAACTGTAACAAAACACATTCCTGTACCTCAAGTTGATTCTACACCCGTTCAAGAAACAGCAGCAAAGACTAAGATACCTCTTGATGATATAACAATGTCATCTGAAGAAGAAGATAATCTAATTATTCGAGATAATGATACGACTGAAAATGTTCAGAAACTAGACACAGAAGCTGATGGAGACAACGACACTTTCTTTGTTGTAATGAATAAATCACAGAGTGGTGGTCCTGCACCACCAATAAGCACAGATATTGATACAGGTGATTATGATGTTACAAGGAATGAGCAAGTGAATAATAACGGAGTATCACAGGTCTTGTTTGGTGAGATATTATTAGCTGGAACTCCTTACCTAGAAACCACAAACGTGCACTCTACTGGTAAGTTAAATCATTTCATGTGACTTTATAATGGTCGGATAATGACTTCAAAAGTTTGTTTATAATGTTTCAGGATATGGAAAGGAATGTCAGCCAGACTGCAAAGCGTCGAGAAACGAACGGTGCCAGAGAATAGATAGCATCATGAAATGTGTCTGCAGACCAGGGTTTGCTCGGATGTTCCCTGACAGACCTTGTAAACGTAAGATTCATTTTCTTTGAACCAAAATTTTTCATTGGTAAGAATAGATTTACAAACGTATGGTTGATGAATCTAGTACAAAATTCACAAAAATTGTTCCGACCTGAAGGTTAAATTTTTATTTAGCCATTTCTACGTCTTTACTCTTTACACTTTTTACAGCTGTTCTGTTCCATACATTTCGTTCAGTGTGAATTATTTTTCTGTCGAACAGGAGTTTTATTTCGCGATTTCAGATTTACAGACTGATGGCCTACTTATACTTACTTTTACCTCTTTTATTCTAGCAACCTACACCTACTCCGTAAAGCTTGCTCTCGGCTCCCAAGGCAACTCTCCCCTGCACTTCCACACCAATCTCTCTGACAACTCCAGCAAACAGTACCAGGCCCTCGCCGTAGCCACTCACGAAGGCATCAACAGGATGGTGATGCAATCAGATCTGAGGGATGTTTTCCACGGGGTTCATATCAATGGTTTCAAACCCGTGGAGATGAAGGGGTCCAGTGGAGATGCTTACCAGGGTGTCATGAATGACTTCTATGTGCAGGTAGACACATAAATTTATTCGTCATCATCATCTTTTCAGCCATAGAACGTCCACTGCTGGACATAGGCCGTCCACTGCTAGACATAGGCCTCCCTCATATATCTTTAAAAGGGTTGGTTAGAAGCGACCTGCATCTGCTGTATTATTACGTATTCCATGAAAATTTAAAGTGGCTATCTGTTACGGTTAAAAAGATACAGCCGTTAAAAGATAGGACAGAAAAGTAGATTTACTAATAGGAGGTGAAACAAGCAAACCGAACATGCACTGGGCCAGCATGATGGATTAGGGATCATACTCTCTCTCTCTCTCTCTCTCTGAAAGCAGCCTGTGTCCCAGCAGTGAACATGATAGGCTGATAATGATGAGAGACTGTTTTTGTGTCACTTTTCCGTTAATAAAAATGTACTTTCCTCAATTTCAGCTATCAGACAACGCTCACGAGAGCCGGCTCAAGGAGGTGATCGAGAAATACCTACGCAATAACAACTACAGTCTTGGAGGCACTAATGTCCACGCGGCGGGAGAGTTGGTGGATAGACTGGATGTCAGTGGTAAGTTCTATGTGGTTCTATGCCGTATTTTATAACCAGCGAAGTTACAGCATTTTTTTCTAAATAACATGTTCTTAAATGTAGACTATGAATTGGCAAATGTAGCGTAAAAACCCCCTGAGACACAATGAAGTGACGATATATGTCAGCAATTAGCTGAAGACACGAGTGAATCGGTTATTACTCTCACTAGGCTTATAAATCTATATTATATACTTCCTATGCAATTGTGATGAGCTAGTTGAATAGCTGTGGCACATGCTTAAAGGCCGTGTGCAGACGTCACCACAACAGCTAGACTGCTTTTCATCATCATTATATTTACACTTCTATTTACACCACTGAAGCTACTGTGTCAGCGTCCCATAATGACCTTGCTTCGATATTTGAAGGAAGTGGATTGGCGCGGGTGGATTTTGGTTGGGGGAAATGCATAATCCATGCAGAAGACCTGTTTTATAGATATATAAAAAAATCTGTGCAGAACTCATCGTCCCCATTCCAAATAAGAAGGCACTAGCAATATGAAGTCCGTTTCGGCCCCACAATAATTTTTGGCTTTGTTTAATTAGTTTTGTAATGTATGACGTCCACTT
This sequence comes from Agriopis leucophaearia, assembly GCA_949125355.1. Lineage (NCBI taxonomy): Eukaryota > Metazoa > Arthropoda > Insecta > Lepidoptera > Geometridae > Agriopis > Agriopis leucophaearia. Next base: position 7,308,165 of record OX421286.1, read on the forward strand.
CCTCAACACCACCTGAAACTTATTTCACTTATAAGAAGAAGAAGGTCCTTACTTACACGAATTCCTCCATCATATATTATATCACAATATCGTACTATGTAACAAAAATCGAGACTGGCATGGACCCTGCGATACAGGTCTCACCTAGTGCAGGATCCATAAGCATTCAGAATAGTTGTATCTACTTATGTAGATACTGTACGTTACGTTACGTAGATGCTTATCACCATCATTATCAGTCTTTCTTGTTCCCATTGCTGGGACACTAGCCTTCTCTCAGGGAGAGAGAGAAGATGAGCCTTAATTCACCATGCTGGCCCAGTGCATGTAGATGTTATTTGTCTTTGAACTTTGAAGGTTCTTGGACATACTGGTTTTGTCAAGATGTTTCCGTTAACCGTTTTTTTAAGCATGGCATCGAAACTGCACTTAATTTATCTAAATACTAAATAAGTCATTGATGCAGGGCCGAGGATCGAACCAGGTGCCGTCAGATTGTTAAACGCACATGCTACCGCTTGACCACCATCGCTCTCATTATTTATTCTTCGTGTCTTTTGTTCTATTGGCAAAAAACATTTTTGTATTTTGTATATCATAGATCAATAAAATTATCACTGTAACATTCCAGATTTCGACGAATGCACGAGCGGGCAATTCCACGATTGTTCAGAACACGCACAATGCTTTAACCTCCGAGGGACGTACACTTGCAGCTGTCTCGAAGGATTCGCGGATCTCAGCGTTAACACCCTGTATCCTGGCAGGATCTGTTCTGGTAAGGATCTTCGTGGAAATTAATTTAAAATTACGTGAAGGAAATTAGTCGTCAGTGGACTGCCTGGTTATTAGTTTAATCAAATCTCACCTGATGTTCAGTGACAGTGTAGTATAAAATTGTATAACTCAAACACACCTTTGAATGGGGGAAGTGATTCTGCAGAACACACCAGAACACACCGTTAGGGTGCGTCTCCAGAAAGGTGGTGACGAGCGTAGCATGCAGAGAGGAAACGTACAGGAAATCGGTTATCTCCGCTCGGCTCCAATGGAAATAGTCATAGCGAGACAAGAAGAATTGTATCAAACAAAAAAGAAAAAATACCTGGGGGGCTACCATAACCTCAAAAACATAAATATAATTAACCTTACATTGAGCGACACAAAGTCGCTCTCTCGGCTAATGAGAGAGCAAGACAAAACTCAATGAAAGGCAATATAAGAATGTTTTTGAGGTTGTGGTAGCCGGCCTGTGACACTGCGAAATTATTGTAACGTCGCGAATTAAAATATTGCGTACTGCGTCCAGAACCACCGGAGGTATGGCAGCAGCGTCCTATTAGTACACGGTGAACGTACTGCGATCCCCAAGCCGCCTGCCAAGCGTGGGGATTATGGCAACACCTCTCTCTATGAGGGAGGCCTTATCCAACCGTAGACGTTATTTGGCTGATGATGTGATGTGTGATGAATTAAAATAATATAAAAACACGCGATTTTTGAAGTGAAAACTTCTTTAGGCGCGTAGAGCAATTTTTGAGTGAACAAAAATTATGGAACTCGCATCATCGTCACCAAACGCTATACCGTGTATTTTAAAACAGTGCCATCTCTTGTAGAATAGGTGAATTACTACTTAAGTTTTCACTTCTGACATGCAGTCCTATGACTGATGTGTTTTTGTTTAGTTTTTAACCTTAATCATCATTGTCAGCCAGAACACGTACACTGCTGAACATAGGCCATAGGAATATAAAATAATTTTTTCTCCTTTATTAGCTAGCTACCTACCCAAGTTGTAATATCCTCCAAGTGTTTTCTAACTTATCAAAGTATTAAGTCAGCTGCTTAAAAGTTAAGAGCTATTTTCGTATCATGTTTTTTTTGTTTTGTTTTTACTTGTAGGTACCTGATTATTTTGCCTTTGCCTACAGCGGAGCCAGTAGGGTGTGAGCGGTGCAACTACCACGGGTCGTGTTACTCGCGAGACGACGCGCGCGTTCTTTGCGAGTGCTTCCAGTGGTATGCTGGCAACTCTTGCCAGATCAACTTAAAGGGTAAGATATCTCTTTATTGTTTTTTTTTTTTATTTAACCTATGCTGTCTCACTCCTGGGCAAAGGTCTCCCCCATCTCTTTCCAGACAGTGCGATCACCTGTCAAATTTGGCCACTGTGTTTGGAACGCGTCGAGGTCATCGCGCCATCGTTTTCTCGGCCTCCCTTGGCTCCTTCGTCCGTTTTCAGGCACTCACTGAAAACAGACGAAGGAGCTATTGTTAAAACGCTTTTATTAGCTTGTTATGTATGCATAACGGAATCTTTGAACTTGATTTTTAAATACTTTAAAACGTTGAATAAAATTGAAATTTTGCACACATATCAAGGATCAATGACAATATAATAATTTAAATAGTTTGTCACATTATCCTTACCAGAATCTACAGGAATAGCGATTTTAAATTGTGATATTTAGGTTATGATACTGCAAGAATGATTAAATTAGCTATTTTTCTCTCTTACTTTTATGCTTAGCTACTCACATTTTAAAACTTTATTTTCTTTTGTTGGCCATGGCCCACACAAATTGTACAAGCAAAATATTAATACGTACAATTTAAAACAAATTCTTAAACTGTACAACTGTACTGTAAATCTGATATCTGATAAAGACGAGTTTTTGAAGCCAAAGGGAACAATCAAGTTGCTTCATTGTAGTGTGACTAAAATAGCTTATTTTGTAATGGTTCATTATTGATTTAAACATCTATTGGCGTGCCTTGGTAGTGAAACCGCTTGTATGGCGTGACGGCAAACATTATTACGCTATCTTATGCCGGCATTTTTCTCATCTTCCAGGCGTTCCGTTGCGGCCAACTTTAAAAAACATTTTGTGTCCATATTAATGCGCCAGTGTAAGCCAAAACTAAAAAAATAACAATGTGACGTTGACTGAATGCTATCACTGTTATCAACTCGCGCCAAATCAAATAAAAAAACAAAGTTACACATCTCACAAAGCACAGTTTAGTTTCAAACTTTCAAAGTACCTATTCGATTCGAAGAAAAGTAAATAATGAAAACATGATTGCGACGGTCTCAAATTAATCAAAAAAGCTACAAGGCGGTCATGAAGCTCCATAGACTTCGTTGCAATAAAATTTATCATAAGAGATTTTTATGACATGGTATTATTATAAGAGAAACCCGTTGTTTTGTTGTGAAACTTAGTTACAACATTTATACATTTAATGTATAAATGTAGTATCATGGGTAGTGACAAAATGCATGGGATAGGATGCAAAAATCAACGTAAGGATTCTCTTATGAAATTAAGGGTAACAATAGCCTGAGATTTCAGCTTGCCTTCAATCCGCCACATCACAAGACGCCAACATGGAACAACTCGGCACAACCAACATATTCTTCGTACAGTGTTGGTTCCGATTAGCGATATTTGTATCGTGTGTCGTTGCACTCTAACTTTATCTGTATGGGTATTCCAGTGGTGCTAATCTCGCTGGTGGTGCTCGGAGCAATCCTGTCGGTGGTGCTAGCGGTTTGCGCGGTGGTTGCGTGCTCCAAGAAGCGTCCGCGCCCACCTAACCGCTCCATCGTCGCTTGCATACAGAGTATGCCTAGTTTACACCAGGTAATGACTTGCCATTCTCAATAAATTTTTGCCCAATGCCGAACTTTTGTTTCTGCTATTCTCCCTGGTTGCTTGCTTAACATGTGAGACGAGCATAAATTGACATCACTGCACTGACCAAGCTTATATGTGGCCACTTGGAACCAAGGCGATGAACGCTATGGCCATACACTATAGAATTAATTAGAATAGAACACAGAGACGCGGAGAGAAATTAATAGCCTTAAGAGGGGTTTACGGGATAAATATCATATATTATGCCACCCCACCAACTATATCTATGCAAAAAATCCATGTAGATACGTTGCTCTGTTGCTGCTTAAAAGAGGAACAAACAAACATGCAAACACAAATTTTTGCTTATAAATTAGCTGATGATACCAACCTGCCTAACCTAACCCTAACCTGGCCAACCTGGCCAACATGCCTGCCTACCTCCCTAACCTAGTCCTAATCTTTGAACAACCCACTACAGCCTTCCCTGGATTTTGCTCTTCACCATGTTATCCTAGCAAAGAGAGCTTTATCTACTAAGTGAATCTTGCTATATCGTTCATTGATTGTTTCCAGGGAGCGATGCCATCTAAGCAGAGACAGGACAGGCGAGCGTTGATCAGTGAGCGAGGCGACGGCGGTGATGCTTCTAGCATTCAAAACGCTTCTCTACCTTATATGCCTGCTAAGGTAATATACCGTGAACCGGGGTAAATCAAGACATGCTACTCCATGGAAGAACTACCCAGTGTCAGATTATGTTCGCTCTTATCTTAAGCAGCTTAAAAATGGAAACCAAAATTACAACTGAGCTTTTAAAAGCTGATGTAACTCTGAATGACAGAGATCCAAGAATTGTTTAGCACTGTCTTCTTCACTCAGACAACTTCGCAAGCATGGCACAGAATGGTGGTGGTTGGGAGAGAAAACTGCTGGGGATTATCAATCCATGTGATCTGAGAACCAAACTAGCCAAAGAATACAAGTCACCGTTATGCCAGCCCACCAACGCTAGGCTCCAAGTAATGTAGCATTGAGCCTGTCATATCTGTCACAGAAACGATAACCACTGGGGATGATGGTTTCTATGGGGTGTTACAGAAAGGTCTAGAAATACTTAAGGGTGTTAATCACACTTCACACTAATCCCATCCCACGACATCATTACATGATTCATTTTGTATGAGGACACAATTTTTTTTTTGCGCAATTATTTAGCAGACTTTTATTATTCCCTAGCTGCGCCCCGCGGTTTCACCCGCGTGATGACGAAAATCGGTGATGATGACGATGATGAAAAATAGCCTATGTGTTAATCCAAGACATAAGCAATGTATATTGCAAATTTCATAGAAATCCATCCAGCTGTTTCTGCGTGATCGAGTAACAAACATCCATCCATCCATCCATCCATTCATACTTTCACATATATGATATTAGTGTGATAAGAATTTACATTGACGCTTGTTACATTAAATAGTGAGTTATAGTGAATTCGCGTTTTTAATATTTTTAAATCACTTAGCCTTATAATTAACTTCTGTTATTCCAGCGTCCATCATCTAGCAAAAAATGCGTAATATCTGAGCCGCCTGCTCACGACCCGCCCCCTCCGCCCGCGCCCGCCGTCATGATCCCCCGCGCACGCCTGCACGCACACAACGACAGCAGGGAGAATGTCGCACGGAAAAGGAGCCTCGAGCTCAGCAGTGAAGCCAAGCTCATAAGCTACTTAGAGTCCGGAGCTACTGCAGTGAACGATGCAAGGCATGACGAGGTAAGAATAATACATTTATAAATAAAAAATAAAAAAACAATCTCTTTTGTATTCTTCTCAGCAAACCCTTTCATTTGATACCCATATCATGATGGTAGATAAGACATTTTGTCCGCCATCTTGTGGCGTCTGGCATATTGGATTTATAATCCAGAACCAAAGTACTTGGGAAGACAAATCCAACGAACCCTAACTCGACGGGGTTACGTCGTTTTGTTTCGGAGTTCCTATGGCCACCTTCTGTCTCCATCATCAGACCAGCTCGATGGTTCCATAACATGACATCGTCACCGAACTTACATAAGTATGCAAAATTTCAACGCAATCAGTTGAGGATAACTGGTCTAAAATTCAGTTGCAAGAATTATCTCACATACATACTAACACGGCAAGTTAAATAAAACCTTATAAAAATTAAGTAATGGTCGTGTGGTACGCTCTCCATGTACGATGCAGCTAAACATCGCAACCACCAGAGTGTTGTCGGAGCAGTGCAGTTGTCGTTTTAGGATTAATAGAAAATATTTTTCATTTCAGATGCGGAGAAAGCACAGCTTGGAGTCATCATACAGTGCTCTTAACAAGGACAGATATAAGCAAGGTTAGCAAGGGAGTAATCACACATCATCATCATCATTTCAGCTATGGGACATCCACTGATGGACCCTATGTCCTGCTCCCTCATCGAAATCCTTAGAAGCAGCCTGCATCCACCGTTTTCCTGCGGTCTCTTTTAGGTCGTCTGTCCATCTTGTGAATGGAAATCCTACGCTGCTTTTACCAGTACGTGTTGTCCATTTGAGAACCTCTCGCCCCATTGGCCATCTGTTCTGCGTGCTATGTGCCCTGCCCACTGCCCTTTAACTTGCTGATCCGGTGGGCTATGTCGGTAACTTTCGTTCGTCTACGGAGCTCCTCATTTCTGATTTGATCACACAATAATTTATCTCTTTATAATTTAATCACAGAAATAGGAGCCAAAGTTTCCGAGTGGTAGCATGTGCGCTTTACAATCTAACGGCACCCGGTTCAATCCTCGGCCCTGCAACAAAATAAATACAACTATAACAAACTGCACTGTCAGCATGGTTAATTAGGGTCCACCTTCTCTGTCTCTCTCTCTCTCAGAGAAGGCCCAGCAATGGTAACATGATAGGCTGAAATGATGATTATCATGATGAATAAAATAAAAACATACATACGTACGCCTGAAAAATATTACCTTCTCACTTGGGCAGTCGGGCAAAAAATAACATGCAATTTAGTAGAATAATATCTAAAGTAACATTTGAGGCATTGGAACTATTTCTGCATTACTAAAAGATCTCATTAAAATGTCTTACTTATTTCAGGTGCATTGGTATCAGCCGGTTTCAAAGTGTCGACCACCATCCGTCCCGAGGATGCAATCATGAAGGAAGACCGAGATGACCTCTCTTCTGTCAATAAGGCTGACTTGGAAGCGGAAATGCACTTCGATTCTTTAAGGAAATCTTACAGGTAGATAGATAGATAAACTCTTTATTAAAGTTAAATGATTATTTACGGGATATTTACCGTGGTAAGGTTGTGGAAGGAGCTCCCGATATTTCGGCGCAGTTACATGCATCATGTTCACGGGAAGACGTAAATATCCCGTAAATAATCATTTAACTTTAGTGAACAACCGTGATAGTTTAAAACAGTGTTTAAACTCTTTATTGTTCACACCACAAATAACATATTACACGATAAATACAAAACAAACTAGTGTAACAATCGGCGGCCTTATCTCTAAGAGCGATCTCTTCCAGGCAACCTCCTTCCAGGTACCGAGATATTTGGATATTTCTAATCAATCTATCTACACTCTTTGCTGGGTGCCTTAATTAACCAAAAACTACTCATAACTATGCATTTGGGATCTTCAATCTGTTCTGTCAAAGGAAAGGGGGTGGGTGGGTTGCCAAACACACTTGGTTCTGTGATTCTGTCACAAGAAGGCTTTCTAGAAAGTCTTTAAAAAAGGTCAGAAGCCAAAATCGCTCTCCTAGCAAATTAAAATAATTTATTGCATCGCCCTTGATATAAAAATTGGAGGTGAACTAGTAAAAATACTTTTCAACCAAAATTTTACTCTCCTAGTCCATTTCCTATACTCCAACCAGCTCCTACACCACCCAGTTATTGCCTGCCAGCTGTTGACAGAGATGCCAACAGGTGGTGTCACTAATGAATGATTGCTAATGAAGGCGCAAAGAAATAATTAGTAGAGACGTTGCACAACTGTGTGAAGCAACAGCTCTTGAAGCACTGTATACACGCAGAAGCTTTCTACCCATCGATAGATAAGAGAGTAACTAACAAACTACTGAAGTTAACTAGGTCAGACCTCCGTCTAAAGATAGATATAGTGAGCTAAACAATCACTTGTACAAAATTAGATTTACGGACAGTCCTCTGTGCCGAGGCTGTCACCAGGAAAACGAGACCGTGGAGCACGTCCTACTGCACTGCAAAGCCACAGAAGATATAATATTGAGGTCGGGACTCCTTGGAAAGAAATTCAGCGACAACTCTCCGATATCACAACGCCTGGAAAAATAGGGGTAGAACAGTTTAGTCAGTGACCCAAAGCCGTGCTCCTTTAAAGGGCTCGGCTGGTTTGGCTAGGCTGGCAGGCGGTAACAACTAGACAGGTCAGACGTCTTAGTTAGACGGCAGTCGGGTAGTCCACAGTCTAGCCATTCAGCCAGTCCTGGTTATCTCCAGTTGCAATTAAGAGTTTATTATAAAAAATTATACATAAACATGATTGTGTTTTACGTGATCTAATATATATATTTCAGTCAAGAAGATCTTTCGGAATGGACTGACGCTGAAAGAAGACTTGGCGAATTGTAAGTCCTAATTCCTTATTTTTCTTCATCAAAGCGCTTCTTACACTAATATTATAAAGAGATGAAGTTTCTAGTCCACTATTCTTAAGAAATCTTCCGTTAGCCAGCATCGCTATCACTGAGTTAGGCTATGTTTTTTTTCACACGCTAATCAAGAACATTCTAAAAGGAACATGATAAAACTAACACAATAAATAGTAACAAAGTCAAAAACTTTTCAGCAGCATTACTACGCTGGATAGCTAAGCTGATATTTCTGCCAGGTACCAGCTTTCCGGACCGTACCGGACTGGAGAAGTATGTGTTTGGCCAGATCCCTGTATAAATCATTAGCTGAATCCCGCGGCGTTACCCGCAGTTTTCCAGTTTTTTCAGCTTTTTCTGCGGTAAAAAGTACCCTCCTATATTTGTTCTTATGATGCACTAAATTATCTTCCTAATCAAATCCTTCCTAGCCAAATTTCGTTCAGATCAGCCTAGTCGTTTAGAAGTGAAAAGCGATCAAACAGACAGAGAGATAGAGCAATGATGGCTGGAGGGCCGAGGATCGAACCGAGTGCCTTCAGATTGTAAAGCGTGCATGCTACTACTCAGCGACTGTCGCTCTCCTTTCCTTACATGATTATGTTTAAATTTCAGAACTCTATCAGAAGCCCGTTCCGTGGGCGGTACTCTGCCCGCCAGCACGGGCAGGGCGGCTTCTTCGACGCGTCTCACACATCAGGTAATTACCCTTATTGGTTCCTCCATTTCAAACAATCACATCAGCCAGTAAGCGTCCACTGCTGAACAAAGGCCTCCCTCTAAGGGGTTTTGTCCTAATACCCACGCTTGGCAGGCGGCTTGGAGATCGCAGTACGTTAACCGTGTACTAATAGGATGCTGCTGCTCATCCTTCGGTGGTTCTAGTCGCAGTTTTAGGACATACTCTTCATTTGAAACAATACTAAACTGAAATCCTGCACTTTGTCTAAACTTTTCCTTGAACTTTGTTTCAAAACTTTTACACAGGGAAACGCTCCTAAAAACGAACACTGGTGATTGCTATTACGATACAAAATAAAGTATTTTATTTAAATTCGCAATGTAATGCAAATAAAATATCAGCTGACGCTAGAAGTCAACGAAATGTCAACGAATGACTTCCGCACGCACACACAGTCAGCGAGCGCTTTTGTACCTACGCGGTGCATTGACCACAACTTTTGTACGCTTTACATTGCTGGTTTGCAAAATACTAAATCAAAACGACAATTATTATAAGTCAAATGGTTATTGTTATTCCATTGTGTTTAGGTAGTTTACTATCTAAACAAATAACATTTCGGCTTCGGGAGTGTTTCCTTTATACTCGGTATATTAATCTAATTTTTTTATAAAAACAAACTTTAGATTCTGTCTGACCTGTTTTATTTAAAATCGTAATTTAAGTGATTCTTTGTTATCTTATTCTTTTGCCCGTTTTCACTAATCACGAACAAGGCGACGCCTAACTAAGGAACTCCTAATCTAATAAGAGTCTTAAGCATAATATTCTGTTTCACCAATTTATTTGAAGTAAGTGACTCTTAGGAGTTTGTTTGACAGTTATCTATGGTTTTTATGTGAGTGAACGAGCGCTGTGCGAGCTGTCAGTTTGAGAGTTGCCTATCATTAGGCATCCCCGAATCGGTGTCGTAACCATCGAGATTCTATACCTACCTATAGAGTCAAAATCGTGCCAAAAAATGTCTGAAACAAAATTTGGCGCACGCTACGCATTGCGCAGACTTTTTGGTTAGTCGTAAGGCAACCACGACTCAACGCCGAGCGATGCCAGTGCAGATTGTGACTATATACGTATTGTATATCAATGGTCGTAACTTTAGGTGACGCCTAGCAACACTAGTTATCACCTGATGTTTGGTGAAACGTTTTTTTGCCCTAGGCAAGTCCTAAATATTTAGGTATTTGATTTAGGTGACTCCTAAGTGTTAGTTAAAACGGGCATTTGTGTCTTTACTCATGTTATTTTCACTGTGTCTGGAAGGGCGGAGTCCCAGAAGCATGAAACCCTTATAGTATTGTAAGGGCATTTTTTTGTGTTGAACCCATAGAGCTTTAATACTATAGACACCGCGAGGACGTCATGTTGTATGAAAACCCAGCGTACCGCGTTTTTGTACCTACTATGACTCATGAGAGCAATTTAGTGGTTGTTTAATTCCATTCCCATGGCCAACTGTTTTCAAAGCATTATCACGAAACCATCTCAAATTGTCTATAACATTATAATAAATCAATATTCTGATTTAATCACAATCAGTATTTTGTATTATAAATGGACAATCAAAATTCAAATTATCATACTACCGCATAAATGCTCCCTTTGACATTTATGCGATCACATGACTTCAATGAAATCACAAGCAAGCAAACAAGTTCTTACTGTTACTTGCCTGTGACGTAGTAAGGCCATTCGGCCTAATTAGAGCGTTCGCAGTCAAGTCACGTGATCAATGAAAAACATAATTTTATTTTGTATATTTTCAATAAGCAGTTTTTCTGTTATTAAATATTATATAAAAAATATTTAATAATCTTCTCGGATAACACCAGCATGAATCATATTTATATACACTCAAATGCCTCATTTAGTGGTAGTTCAAATTTATTTCCACGGCCAACCGTTTTCAAAGAGTTTTACGCATGGCGCAACTAGGGATTTCGTGTATTGACATGCTAATGTCTGCTTTTGTTTTCGGTGTTCGGTTCTATTTATCTTCAGCTTTTTTAAACGACAAAAAAGTTGTTAGTGCGGTATGGTAGCGGTAGTTTATGAGGAGGCCTAATCGAACCATTAATCCATCTTAATATACACATGCAAAGTAAATGAAGTCGCGGTGTCTAAATAATAAAGTTCTGTGGTAGAACCTGTTGCAATCACAAGCTAATAGCACTAACACAATAGTTATATAAGCTAGAGCAGTAAGTTGACTTTCAACAAACGTATTGAGTGACATAACAAACGAGCTTTCTTCCCCGCCCGCTACGATACTTCACGGTACACTCAGAGCGATAGCCGCGCGTGCCGCGTCATTGCGATACGCTGTCAGTTGCCATCGTAGACTACAACAAAACAATGAAAATTTTCTTAAGGGGGCTCTTTTAGTCTGCATCTCTCTCGCTCGCACATTTTTACATTATTGACGATATAAAATTACTGAGTGTGAATTTATAAAAAGTGACACAACCAAGTTTTGCTGACTATCATAAAGTAAAATGGTAACAAGTGTTTTTTTTTTCTTGTAACCATGTTACTCCGTCATATTAAAAGATATCGAAACAAAACATTTTTTTGTTTATAATGTTATGATAGTCAGCAAAACTTGAGTGTGTCACTTTTTGTAAATTCACACTCAGTAATTTTATATCGTCAATAATGTACAAATGTGCGAGCGAGAAAGCTGCAGACGAATAGAGGCCCCTTAATCCGTCTCTGACTCAGTGTCAACAAGAAGCAAACGTGATAGAAAAAATATTTGGGATATTACATATTTGGGAAAAAATACCACGACAGATCTGAAATAAAAAAAACAATACATAAATGAAAACAAAATAAATGGCCAGCAAGCTCCTTCCCAGTGCTCTGTGACGGACATAAGCTGTATCCTAATATTTTTGTATCCATTTGGGGAAGATCTATTTCATTTTACAACTCAATTCTCACAATCATGACAGAGACAATATCCTAATTCGCGCGCCGTGAAAAAAAATTTCTCTATATAAAAAAAAAAAAGGAAAACTTGAGTGTGTCACTTTTTGTAAATTCACACTCAGTAATTTGAAATCGTTAATAATGTAAAAATGTGCGAGCGTGAGAGCTGCAGACGAAAAGAGCCCCCTTAAACCCGTTAGTTGCAACCCTAGCTCTGTAACCGAGGCATTGAATTCAAGGACACCTCAGAGTTGAACTACTGCTCTAACTTATATATATATATATATACTGTGGTACTAAGCACTCAATTTGCACCCAGGAGGCAAACACAATGGCGGAGCGGGACCTCGGATCCACCTTCCTACTACCGCACGTGCACCTTTACAAACCGGAACTTGTGCGTATCTTGGCACTAAGCATCTTTACATTTTCATCTACCATCTTTGACTTCACCTTTATCTTTTCATCCAGCATCTTCATCAATCCATTTAATATTATTTAAAAAAACAATTTATGCTTGTACTAGCTTGTTTATTGATGTGCCTTTTTACTTACGTTGTTACTTCCTAATTTATACTCCCTGGTATTGCATGCAGGTAAAGTTACCAGAAGGAAGAAAAAAAACGCAATTTCCGGACGTTTTCTTCAGGTTCATAATTCGTGGCATAATGAACTCGTGTCGGAGTGTTTTTAATTTCATTTCTAGAATTCCGGTCCCTTCGAGATTACCCCCGCATTCCGTCAAGCCTGAATTCCCGGAAATATCTAGAAAATTCCGGACGTATGGCATCTCTGCATGTCAATTTTTGTCATCATGGATCTTGATAACTTTTGTGTAGAAAAGCTGTTAAAATTAGTTTTAAATTAAAAACGTTGTCAAAATCTGTATAAGACTCCAGTATCTTTCTATGCATCCAACACCGAAAACGATATTTTTTTGTTTACTTCCCTTTTCTGTGGCATCCAACATGCTATGCATTTGGCCCCAGCATCACTGATTGCAACCCAGCAACTTTCTTGTTTCTAATTTTTTTTAATTATTTTTCAGACAAGCGACGTGTCTGAATTCGACTCTCTGTGACGACATCCAGTCATGACTTCGTCAATACTTTAACTCTACTCTAAAAACATATGAGGCGTTAACCACCAAAGTGAAGACTTAACTTATTACCTATTTATTCTGTTTGAAATGTTAATTCAACTTGTTAATGTTATTCGTTGCTCTCGTGAAATGAAGTAATTAAAAATGCCATAGTAAGTGTAAGCATTTTTAGATGATAAGCGTAAATATGAATATAATTTGAATGAGAAATCGTGGAATGTATATTGTTTTGTTTTGTTTTGGGCTTTTGATGGTTCGATTTCTTATTTGAAGAATTTTCATTCACTTTTTTCTGATCTTTAAAAAGGTGAAGTGCCAATACTCAGTGGTTTTAATATTTTTGTAAAAATTCTTTGTATTATGATTTTGATTGTGATCATTTTGTATGTTTTTTATTTTGTATATCACACTCTTTAGGTGTTTGTAAAAGTACACCATGTTAATAAATTTAATATCTCAGAAGTGCCTTTTATTAAATACTAGCTACCTGTCCCGGCTTCGCACGGGTATATGTTTTATTATATATATAAACATTTCGTGAAAAATATCTACTTAACTGATAGTGAAAACCGCATTAAAATCCGTTGCGTAGTTTTAAAGATCTAAGTATAATATAAGGTCGGGGAAAAAGTTTCTTCGTATTTTATAAACAAATTCAAGACATATTTTTTTCAAGTTTAATTGCATTTAATTATAATATATATGTGCCATTTTGTTCGATAACTTGTTGCCATCTTGTAGGTAGTGACATGATCCCGTTGCTGTAGAAATTTTGGGATTTCTGATCAATAAAATGCAACAAGTAGTTTTGACAAGAAGAGAAGAAGAGAGGACTCTCTTGATGTTAATCTAACACTACCCAAATAATTCTGAATAGATCGAAACAGGTGGAAATCTGAGGATGCAAGGTCAAGGCTATATGGTGGATGCATTAACACTTCCCAACCAAGCTCTCTAAATTTTTGCTGAGTGGCCAAATATGACGTGTGCGGTCTGACGTTATCATGATGAAAGACCACACTCTTTCTGTTGATCAATTCCGGCCGTTTTTTTTCAATTTCTTGTTTGAGTCTCATCAGTTGTTAGCAGTAGAGATCCGAATCGATGGTTTTGCCCGGCGGTAAAAGCTCATAATGAACGATGCCCTGCCAATCCCACCATATACACAGCATCACCTTATTACGTGTTAATCCGGGTTTCGCTACAGTCTGTGGTGCTTCACTGCCCTTTGACCATGATCGTTTGCGCACATTCTTATCGTAGGTGATGCATTTTTCATCACCAGTGATCAATCTTTTCAAAAACGGTTCGGTTTCGTTACGTTTGAATAGAGAATCGAAATGAGTACACGATTCATTTGATTTCTTTCAGTGAGCTCGAGTGGCACCCAAATATCGAGTTTTTTGTACACCCAGTTTTTTTCAAATGGGTCAAAACTGTTTTGTGGTCAATCCCCAGTTCTTCAGCTACGTCGTAACTACTAATATGCCGATCTTGGTCCACTTTTTCAGAAATGGCATCGACTTTATCCGTAACAGGGCGACCAGAGTAAGCTGCATCTTTGACATCAAAATTCCCGGACTGAAAACGCTTGAACCAACATTGTGCTACTCTTGATGACACTGCATTAGGTCCATAAACATCACAAATTTTATTCGCGGCTTGTGTCGCATTTTTCCCTTTTTTGTAATAAAATTTCACAATATATCGAATTACTTCGTTAGATTCACTCATTTAATCGAACAAACAAATATTTGAGAAATGGCGGAAAATTGCTTTTTACTTTTTGTATTCCTTTTTTAAAATGTCATATTTTTAATGGTATCAAAACCAGCCAGATACAAACAGTACAACCGATGAGATTTTTACTACATCTTTATACATACAAAATACGTAAGTATCAAAAACAATGACCGACAACGACCCAAATGTTGGGAACGAATCTTTGGAATTTCCACGACGAAGAGGTGGTAAGTGTTAATTAGAATAAAGTCAAAATAAAACACATATTTAAATATGAGACATAGCATTTTTATTCAATATTCAATAGTATTTTTATGTTTAATCGATAGAATATTCAGCAATATTACAAATACAACGTGAAACAATCGAACATTGCAACTAAATCGATTTCAGAAACTTAATACAAGAGCTAAGCAACATTATGACGTTAGCATTAAAATTTTAACATCGATCTTAAGCACACCTTTAAATTAACTATTATTTATAAATACAAGCCTTAAATCTAAGGAGTTATTTAAGGTAGGTACCAGAGCTGATATGCTATACATTGCTCGATCAGCCGACTGCAGTGTGTTCGCTAAGCATGTACCGCCTTTACCGATATCAGTCTCATACCATGTTTCATTACTAACTTCATTCCTTCTTTCACAAAACTTCGAAACCTTTTCTTAAAAGGCAAACCGGTGGTTAATTTTCACACAAACTTGATCAGTCGAAACTTGAAAGGTATATTCTTTTATCCATTCTTGTTATCTAATACATAATCAAAGACGTACGCTGTTTTTATTATTATTTTCATTATTCATTGCAATGGCATGATTACATAAATTAGTAGATTGATTAATTGATTAAAAATATAGTTATTTAACATAAAAAGTGACTAAGAACATACATATTGACAAGCTCAAAAGATTGTCCATCCTCAGTCACACCGTCGCTTACCATCAGACGAGGTGATGGTCAAACGTAGATTTATCAAAAAAAACAATCAGGCTAGCAATGCCTTGCTTTGCTTTTAATTAAAAACTTAGTTTTAATTATAAACCATTTAGAACTATGAAATAAAATAAGTCTAACTAGACTTATTTTATTTCATAGTTCTAAATGGTTGGATCAGTCTAACTAGACTGATAAATAAATCAAAGGTTATCACACTAGACCCATTTTTGAGCTGCTAAAATGCATTTCACATAGCATCACAATCAAAGGCATACCGTTTATTATTTGTGAAACTACTAGGATAAAAAAGATATACATTTCAAGTTTTCACTTTCAATTTGGTGGGAAAATTTGGCTCCGAATTGCCTTGTCGTTCATTTTCCCTTTGAACAATATTAGAACAACAAAAAATACATCGTCAGTTTTTGTTATCAGATTGACGAATTCAATTTGAGTTAGTACTAATATCAGATCATTGGATGATCTATAAGACAGGTTTCATCATCAAGTTCTTCATTATCGGTCCCATAAAATCTCAATCCTTATATCGATAACAAACCGTAATGGTTCATCAAAATTATCTAAACGATTTGAAGTGAGCAAGCCTTATTTCAGTTTAATTATGAATATTTTTATTATGTACTTGTCAATGGCTAACTGATACATGTTTTTAAATAAATACTAATTAAATCACTTAAATAAAATAATAGTAACATCTTTCAGATCAAATTAGTATAAGATAATCTATAAACGATTTAAACTATGATAATAAAAATTACGCCGACTTAAAGTAAATTGACGATTTAACAACACATACTTAATTAAAATAAAAAAGATTAAGTAATCATATGACTAGAAAATGAATATAATCACAACGTAACGCATTAGTTATAAAATTATATAGCCGACATCAATTAGAATTAAAAAGCCCACTGACAAAACAAAAGTACACGATATACAAGGTGTTGTAAAAGTCGTGTTTGACTCTCAGGGTATTTTTGGTATCGATGATTATATAAATTTAAAACTAATTAATGTTTTTTTTTTTTTTTTTTTTTAAATTATTTGTCACAAAAAGAGCGAAAAGTAGCTCGACTGATGCCTATCGGTAATTACTACTTATGGACACCTGCAATACGAGCGGTGTGAAGATTTTTTTCAGCCTTTTTTCAGCCAGCCAGAAATGTTGACTGGATTAAACACTTAAGGTTTTTTTAAATATTTTGTTAAAAAGTAAACAAATACAATTTAGTTAAATAGGGAAACTTACATGGTAACTGAAATTCAAAGCAAACTGAAAAACTGACATCAGCCAGTGAGACGCTAGCAATAACATGATAGTTGCTACCACAGAAAAGAAAAACAAAATTTTGTTTAAATTAGAACGGCTATCATAGCATTTTTGTAAGAAATTTATTGTAGCCATTTGCACCCATAGCAACTCTGTGACGCTGAGTTCGACGCGCTGACATAAATAAGAATGAACATGCTTATTTATGTCACAATACCTGGCGACAGATTTTCCTTCTCATTTCCGTTCTATTTACTTCTCTTTTCTGCGGTTGCTACATTGCTTTTCTGTGTTACCAGTTACGTCGGCAATTTTTTTGGGAATTTTCATTTTGAAATGAAATATACTTTCAAAAAGAATAAACCGGTAGCCGGTAACCGGTATTTTATAAAAAGAGTAAACCTGTAGTATTTGAAATAATTTTCATCAAAACTATAGATTTTGTTCAAATGTTTACTGGGACATCTTTAGCTTGTGGGTCGGATACCATTTTCACAACACAGTGTATAAAGTATACCTTTAATCATACATCATCCAGTTGGTTATAGAGACAGCATAGCTAACTTATTTAACACTTTGTATGTCTATCTAGAACTTACAAGAAATTGTGCAAGATTCAAACTGATCTTGAATTTGTTTCTTAAGAATATGAAACGGATCATCAATTTTTGCAAAACTATCTACCATTTCATCGGATATTATCAAAATAGTCAGAAACTGTACTAGATTACTCTTACAATTAGTCAATAGTTCTACATTGTTAACTTCATATCGAAAAAGCATCAAGTCTAAGCTAAGCGCTAACTAGATCAAAGAAACATGGACCATTTGTCTAAAGACAATTCAGTACAAAAGTCAGTACCAAAATACTATCCAAAAACTCGTGATTATTAGGCCTACATTCAATGGAGAATCGATGCAGCGTTTCCCGTGGAAAAGTCTCCTCTATTCGGTTTACCTTCATCATCATCATTATTGACAGCTCATTCAACCCACTGCAGGACATAACCAGTCTGGTCTATCAATTTCCGCATAATAGACATCTTTTAATTACTTTTCATTACCTCATAAAAATTTGATCATAAATAGAGTCCAACAACGAAAAAAAAATTAAAATTTGTAGAAATATAAATAAGTTGTAAGTATTTTAATTTCATACTAGACAGAGAACGCACTGTAGCAAGTTATGACGTCAAGACGCACGCACGCCATACAATGCTATACTAACACACACTTTGCGGCAAAGGGACAGAGCATCCCCTCTCAACCCAACTAAAACCTTTAAACGCTTATAATTAAAAAATTTATCAACCAATTTAAATTATTTTTTCTGTATGTGTAATGTATTTAATTAAATCCTTCGCTGAGTCTGTCATTTGTAATAAATGAAACACCAGTCAATTAGCCGATTTGGTTGTCATCCCGCCACTACTGGTCTTCCAGGGCTATGCTTACCTTCGCGTGGCGTAATAGGTAAAACATTGTCTCCCCAGATCTAAACTCTAGAGTTTGTACCTAGGTAATGAGATACAATTATGAACCTAGCGTAAAACGAGTAACGTTGATTATTCCATGGCATTACGCCATCGCCGCCTCGATTCTCCAGTCAAAGCTAGACCTCAGCCAAACACACTGGCTCTATACCTAGTTTATTCCAAAGGCACAGAGAAAAGCGGCATTGACCTAGGTATTATTTTAACATTAATACAAAACGATAGTATCGTTGTCCTTACATTTATGCATCGCTTACCTGTCGTTTTACGCTACTACCACGTTCGTAGTCCGGGGAGGACGGCAAGTCATTTATCCCACCGCGTATAAAACGCAGTACAAGCGTAAAACGACAGGGAAGCGATGCATAAATGTATGGACAGCGATACTATCGTTTTGTATTAGTGTTAACATAATACCTAGGTCAATGGCTGTTTTTCTCTGTGCCTTTAGAATCGACTATACAAATCAAGATACTTAATATAGATTGAGTATTCCGAAGTAAAAAGAGAACCTAATGCACCAACTATTCTTTAGGACTTATTCGCGAGTACGTTACAGGTTTCGTTAAGTAACTATCACAATTGATGGATTAAGTTTTAGACAGACACTGATAATAATTCCGACTACATCATGTAATGTTCATATAATATTTGAGTAAAGTACGTGGATACCACAGACCTTTATAAGGGTAGACACCGCGAGCTCGCCTATTTTAAATGTTAAGATATTAGCACGGTGCATAACTCAGTTCGATCTTCGTTGTCTTGGCAGTGGCATATTAGACGTTCCCCGAACACCTGGAGCCGCTCAACATGCGCACAGATGAAGAACTGTGGGGTTAGTACGAGAACTTGCGAAAAAGTTATCGTTACGTAAACGATACCAAATGTAAGAAAAATTCAGTTTCCTTTCACGTCCGACAGAGGCGCTGTTAAATGTTTCATACATTTTGCTATCGTTTACGTAACGATAACTTTTTCGCAAGTGCTCGTATTGAAGCCACTGTTTGATCTGATGCCGGCGTCGCGGTTTTATCATCGCACTAGCCACAACCGCCTGAAAGCTCATCCACGCATCATATCAGTGGAAATCGCACATTGTGCATTTCACGTAATGTTTCTTGCGTCTCACCTGCAAAATGCAGAATGAGCTGCTTTCCGCGGTGTTACTGAAAAGCTACAACATGAGGTTTTTCAAAAGGCTATCACTAAATTACTCTCGTGGCATCTTGAGCACAAAAATGCTCTGAATTTTCATACAACTCGACGTGCGGTGTCTATCTTTTTAAAGGTCTGTGAGTAGATACGTGGAGATCATGGTTACAGTTCTCATAAAATGAGCGATCAGCATTAAGTGCATTCATAGGCCAAGCCTCATTTACTGCAAGATATCTAGAGAGGTAAAAATAAAAATAAGGGTTAAGTAATAAATTAAATTAGTTTACTTCTTAGTTGTTTCTTCTAGACTAGAAGGCTGATATTTCGCTAGCGTGGTGAGAGATCTGAAAGAGAACAGAGTTAATTTAAAGCAACTGCCCAAAGTTAAGTCAAGTTATAAAACACAACCTGGGTCTCTTCAAGACAAGAATGAATAGGCACCGCATGGGTGAGCGTGCTCAATCTTATGCTTTCCATTGACTAGCCATTGGGTGAATCGTGATAAAACGCTAGATATCATTTAAAAAAGTTATTTTTAATGGAACTGTAAGTTAAATAAACAATCTTAGGTTGGCCAAAAGAAACTTTTTAGAGATGGCGCTAGGATAGCAATTTTTTTTTCTTATTCTTTCCATTTTTGGCGTCGTGAGTCTTGTGCATTTTCCAGTTTCAAGTGTTGAAATATTGTCAAGTTTTATTAGATATCGCCAAACAATCTGAGCTGTCAAAGTCAAACAAAGTAAGCCACCGACAAGTCCTTGTCGAGTGCGAATGAAATTTATTTATGAAACAGCTGATATTTTTTTGCTATTTTAGGGTTTGTCCCATTAAGTCCCATCCCATATTAAAAGTTGTTCATAATGATGGGTATTATGGCCTCTTTCAGTTTAGTACACCCTTTACACGTAACCCTGCATAGAAGCGTCTAGTAGGTAAAGCCTCCACCACTTTACTAGGGCATGACTTTGACTTGACTGTGGTTTACTTTGCTTGACTCTGACCGTGACTAATTGACTGACTTGTTTGACGGCATTTCATAAAAATTTACTTGACACTAGCAAATGCACAAGAAGTGCGACGCCAAATATCCTCACAGAGGAGAAAAAAAACATACGTTACGAAAAATTCAATTTTATGTAATCATCGTGTAGCACATGATCGTGACAGTGCTTTCCATCCCCATAGAGATCTTTGATAAATTATCATAACAATGTTACGGCTATCATGTCTACGCTGCTATCATATACAAAAATAGTTATATTTTTGTCTATGCAGCTATGCTAGCACCACATTGACAGTTTTGAACCCCATTGGTTTCAATATAGGCATAGTTTCCATTAATGTATAATATCAGACGTCAAGAATAGGCCTGTGTCCTGCTGATACATTTCTGGGATATACACGTTTAAAACTTTTGGTGGGGATAGAGATCGGATGCTCTGTCCCTTACCCGCAAAGTGTGTGTAAGTTTAGCATATGTATGGCACGCACACGGCTTAACGTCATAACGTGCTATAGAGCGACCTCGGTCTAGCATGAAGTTAAAATACGTATGACTTATTTATTTTCTAAACAAATTTTAATTTTGTCCTTGATGGGCTCTATTTATTATCACCTTCTTTATGAGGTAATAAAAATAAAGATACAGGCCAATTATTGACATGCTATAGGCATAGTTAAATAATATTTGCTAGAACAATACAAATATCACACAATTAACTTAAAAAAAACACGCAAAATCTCCAAAAAAGCAAAGTAAAATTAGATGTGCACTTGACAAAAATGTCGATTACATCGTTGATGCTGAAAATCGGGCAAATTAAATTAAAAAAGCAATACATTAAAGAAATATTGTGTACCTATTTGTCGAGCTCATCTTGCGAGTGACTTAAGCAATAGCAGCTGCAACAATATTTTGATCATTTAGGTACATTTTTGTTTGGCAAACTAAATATAAGAAAAGTGAGAACAAAACAAGAAATTAATTATCAAGCAATCTTTGCGAGAATTAAAAACTCAAACTCGTAGAAGACTTAAAAAAAAAAAAGAACGAAAACGTTGCAAACTGTTAAACAGAGTGAGTGATTGTATCACCATGTATTACAATTACCAGGAATGTTTGCAGATGTCTATTTATTCTTGTGTTAACAAGAATATTTATCATGTTAGAAGCCAGATGCATGTCAAACTGACAAAAAATCCAGCTTGCCACATTTTTTGTACGTCGCGAGACCTACCGAAATTTGTGGTAGTTTAATTCCAGTCCCACTGCCAATTTGATATTTTTATATTGACGTTTGACGTGCGACTGCCAAGGTGACGGAGATCGAACTAAATTAAGGTGGAGCCAGTATCCAACTTAAGACGGGAACTCGCCACGCAAATTAGGAGAACTTGCATGTGGCATCTAACCTGATATAGATCTGTGCTTGTTCCTCTAAGAAAGTCACTACACTATAGATTAGAAAACATTAAAAAAGGCGACATAGGGGGAGAAAGTTGACGCACGTACAGTCAGCGTCAAATTGAATGTTGTTAATTATATTTATTTAAAAACATAATTAACAACTTGTATGGGACATACACATTGAACTCTACTAATATTTGTATGGGAAATATACATGAAACTCTTCCAATATTTGTATGGACAATATACATGGAAGTGTACCAATATTTGTATGGGAAATATACATAGCATAGGAATTAATAGATTGTGGTATTGTACCTTCTCTGGGCAGGAATAGGTGGTGATGACTGTGAGGCAGGAGGCAAGGAAGCTGGACAGCTGCCGGAGAGGGTAGGCTGGGTGTCGTCTTCTTCTTCTTTTCTTTCTCCTGCAATACAATGGAATTCATCAATTAAGTTTGTGTAGGCCGAGTATCTAACCGTAATATCAGCGTTCTCAAGCCATCCATTATCATCGTAATCATCAGCCAGACGACGACTACTGCTGAACATAGGCCTCCTCCTTAGATTTCTACACTCAACGAAGCCTGCCAGCTGCATTCACCGGATGTCCGTGAATATCACGATGTCGTTTGTCCACCTAGTGGAAGACCTACCTACGTACGCTGCGTCTTCAGGTTCGTGGTGGCTTCCACTCAAGAACCTTTCTTCCCCGTCGGTTATCGGCTCTTCGAGCGATGTGTACCGCCCATTATGCCTTTTAAATTTACAATATCCTCGTTCCGGATACTATCGAAACTTCGACCATAGATAGCTATCTTTATCCGGTTTTATGAAATTGATATAAATCTTGGAGTGATCTAGTCTAGGGTTAAAAGGTAATTACGGTGTAAAAGTATCGCATCATCGCTTTCCATAAGGTTTGATTGCGATCAAACGTTAGCCTAGTCCGATGTTAGAAAAATGAAACTAATGCCCCTGATTAACATAATTATTGGCTACTTATAATCCAGAAAAATATTCTGTTCCTATTTACTATTATGGGGATAACTTAGCCATACAATTTCTCAAACATTCTATTCATTCATTCAATTATGTGTAGGAAAGAAACAGATTTCTGAAACCAAGCCATGAATGATTGTTTATTAAGGCATGTTTTGTTTCGATATCTTATAATTTATCGGAGTAACGTGATATAAAAAATATCACTTGTTACCATTTTACTGACTCATTTGTATTTTTTTTGTTTGTGATGTTATGTAGAGAGCAAAATATCAATTTTTTATTCATCATCATCATCACTAAATGAATTTATATAGGTTAGGTTTAAAGACATTTATTCTCACATAAGATATTACGTCACTTCCGTGAGAACACTGCTAACAATTATAAGTACAGACGTAGCTTACGTGGAATGCATAGCACAATGTTACGAAGGGATCCGCGAAGTGTGATCAGTTTCGTTTTGATACTGTCGATATGGGATTTCCATGTAAGATGGGTGTCCGTGTCGGGTGTCCGTGTGTAAGCCGAGGTATTTTTCACTGGTTTTTTCTTGCAAGGGCACATTATCAATTGTGAGCGGTGAATGCGTAGGTATTATCTTGTTTTTAGCTTTAAAAATAATGTAGCAGGTTTTTTAGATATATTAATGGTCAGTAGATTATATTGAAACCAATTATAAAGTATTTTCAGGTCGTTTTGAGCTCGACACACAATGTCATGTATTGATGGACCAAAATAAAACAGGCATGTGTCATCAGTGTACAGAGTAATGTGCCCGCTAAGACCTAATTCATGCATGTTGTTAATATAGATTAAAAAGAGCAAAGAACCCAAAATAGAGCCTTGTGGAACTCCGCACGTTATCTGAAAATGTGCAAGTGAAGGATAGGATAGATACGAGCAGATTGATAGATCACTCTTTACAGTTCACACCTCAGATCAGAAGAACAAATATATGCCTGATTTAGGCCAGATGTATTTGTACCCACCACGCCACATTACCATATCTCCCTTGTTTGTCTTATCTGAGGTGTTAACACACAAAAGATATGATACCGGGTCAACCGTGTGAAACTTTGATCAAAAAAATACAAAGATGCCACAATGACGCGCTAATCGCGGCAATACTCAAACTGTCTGGACTCAATACGCAGCCAGAATGGATCCATAGTCACGCGATAGTTGCATAACCAGTAACACACCGCAAGAGCCGTAACAGACACGTCAATTTGGCTAACGAACCACCGTCTTACCAACGGGAGAGAAAGAGAAAATTGTCTCTGTCTCTCGGGAGAGAAGTTCCCACTTGCGATTCAGACATAATCGCCGTCTCGCTTGTTCGACGGTTCACGAGTTTTGACGATGTTGTGCAAATCGAATAGACATTAAAGAAGTGAGCCGTAAATTTATAAATATACGGTTGGTTTTGGTTAAATAGTTTTGTTTCTATATAAATTGTATACAGCTATGTTTATATATGAAAGTGTGGATGTTTATTGACTGTAATTTTATACGCGTTGTGACTTCTATGTATAATTTTTCGAAGGTGTGAAACCGTAGTGCGCTCGCTGCTGGTAAGCTATAAGTGACATGTTACCTCTAAGTATAGGCGTGTCTCCAATATAGAAGGTGGCAGCGGGTGCTTCCACGGCGGCCTCCCTGACGGAGCCGTCACCGCTGACGGCGCTCAGCGTGTCGGTGCTGTCAAACATGATAGTCCGTTCTTTGGCACGAGGCGCTCGACCGTCCAGCTCCTGAAGACATTGTTCATATACACAACATGTAGTTTTTCACCAACTTAAAAAATAAATAACATCTCAATTTGCCTATTTTTAACCGACTTCCAAAAAGAAGGTTTTCAATTCGACTGTTTTTTAATTTTTTGTTTAATTTTATTTTTTATGTTGTTACCTCAGATCTTTCGACTGGGTGAACCGATTTTGATGATTCCTTTTTTATTTGAAAGCTGGTGCATCTCGTGTGGTCCCATTTCAATTTGGTCCAGTTCTGACTTTTACGTCAGTCAGTTTTTATTATTGATAATATTTTTTTGGGACAATGCAAAAATTTGATGATCGACCGAATTTAGCGACAGTCAGGAAAGCAACCGTATTGGCTCTTAATGTCAGTTTTTCGGCTGCCCGAAGGCATCTGACATGGCGTCACCTGAAAATAATTTTACGTTAAATGGAAATAATTAAAATTTATAATATTACATGTCATCCGATCATTTAGTGCTCAGATGTAAGTAATGCAAATTACGCATCCAAAGATGGCTGAATCGTTCGTTGGTTAACTTCGGTGATTTTATAGAAACACCCAGCAAAGCTACGCTGTTAAGTTCTTGCTATAAAGGTATTTTAAAATATAGCCATTATTCTACTTCATCATCCAAAAATTTATAGTTTCCTCTGACTACACTCCACTTATATTGAGTGGTTGTGCTTCGGCACAGATCTGATAGCTGCAAATTAGTAAATCAAAATCAACAGAGGTGTCTGCCTAAAACATATAACCTGATAAAAACCCGACTGCAAAAGATGACCAATGACGATTCGGATATGAAGACGAAACTAATAACGCTTAGAATATTACAATTTGTCCAATATTTAGACAAACCTTTTAACAACTTGTAACAATTTTTCCGATGTGAGGATAAAATAAAAATCCTTTCTTCGTTGGTAAATTTTGTCTACCCTCAGAGTACTGCTACGGCGGTAGATAATTTATCTACAATGGATATACCTCGGGAGTATTTATTCAGAAAACAAGTCGACAAAAGCGGGAGTAAGAGTGTCCTGCTGGAGGCAATATAAAGACACACATACATTCCTAACCTGAAAAACAAAACCACAATGGGCAGACGGATAAGGGTAAACATGAAAGAGTAGTAATTTTCTTAAGCTCCAGAAACAACTTACCAATCTCTCAGTATCAGAATCAGGTTCGTGCACCTCATACTGAGACTGGTGCTCGCTCATGGACTGATGCTCCAAGCTCTCCATCTGCACCGCGGTCATGGGGTCCAGGGTATCCAGGGAGGAGACCATCGTGTTCGAGCCTGGAGGCGGTTTCGCTGTTAACTGTCTGATTAGTACGAAGCTCGGTAGGGTCGCATGAACAGTAAACATTCATTAGTTTCAAGCGGGAATGAGCAAGCATAATTTATTAATGATAATTATGACAGAAATTGGAGTAGGCAGTGTCAGATTAATGTTTTTCTTTTGTGTGGTTACATCAGTTAGTGTATAACGGTTAAAGCTTGCTTACAAGACTCCTACCACCCATAGACACAAAAGAAATAATAGTAAAAGTACAGAGTGAATAAAAATGCTATATTTTTAGTGAGCTTTCTTGATGGTAAGCGCCACGCTTGTCCATGACATCTCAGCACCTCCAAAAACATCGTGAATTTCATAATTTAAAAACCTGCGTGGCAGTGTACTGCGCTCGTTGTTGAGATATTAGCTGTTAAATCATGACAAGTACTCTAACTTCTGTCAATAATGATGAATTAATGATTTACGTGCCTATTTATTTAGTAAGTAAATAATAGTTAAGTAACAAAGAAAAGCATTATATGCGTCGTAATAAAAAGCATATAAAGCCTATCAGGAATATTAATATGATACAGTGTTATTTACAAGTTTATGTGGAAATTTGTTTACATAGAAACATGCATACTCAAGGAATTAATTTTATAGGAGTGTGCAAATTAAGTTGATTATGAAAATATTAATAGTTTAAAAAACATTGCTACTCATTACCGCTTTCTTTATAATACACTAAAACCACCACCACTTTGTGTTTGTTCTATGTCTGGGTGTTAATATCTATTTAAGTATGTATTTAAAAATATATATGTATGTATATCAGTCTCTGGCAGCCATATTACAAGCTTTGCTTAGTTTGGGGTCAGATGACCGTGTGTGCAATAATGTCCCACAATAAATGGAATAAAAGTGAAAATTCTTGCAGTTTTTTTTCTTTGGTATCACTGTAATTATTGGCCAGTCACATAACTTAGATATCGCCTGCGATGCTCCAGGGGGTAAGGAAAAAACTAAAAAGGGGTTGATCTCTGCCGCCTTGCTCAGTCTTTTGTACAACTCAGATATTGCCCGCGACATTACCAGAGGTGTAGGAAAGACGACAAAGGAGTCACTCTTTCTCGTCATGTTCCGATATTCCGACAGGAGGGACAGAAAAATTAACAAAGGGGTCGCCGTTTGTCGTCTGACTACGCACCCAAGCGGTGCGTGTGCTATGTGACTTATGTGGTCCCAGTCGGCCTGCAGGCCTATAAACTTAAAATTGTGGTGCAAAATAGTTATGACAAAAGACTTGAAACCCCAAAAAACTAATATATTCTGGAAGAACTTTTACTCTAGAGTATTGCCAAAGAGAATACTATAAAGCAGCAAAACACTCACCTCCAGAAGTAAGGCTTCCAGTCATGGGTGTGTCTACCTCGTAGTTATACGTAGCCCGGGTGGCGTTGGAGCTTGTGGCCTCCAGGCTGTCTGTGCTGCCTAGCATCAGATCGGCGCGGGCACCCCTGGTGAAAAGATAACTAGGATGAACAGTTTAAAGAATAAAAAGTACTTAATAAGTGTAAATGTGTGTTAGTATGTAGTCAAAATAAGGAAAAAAAGCAAATGAAAACGGCATCTAGGGACATATTTTAGTTCAAGTTCAAAAAATTAAGGAAGTCTTTAAGATTCTTACGTACGTACACTACGTACGCCTATTAATGACATTTGCAAACCATACTTGCTTTTTTAATTATGTAAAAGAAGCTCTCAAAGTGGTGCCATAAAATTTCTTCATCAGTAGTTTTTTAATCGTCACTAGTAATAAAAAAAATTTTTGGCCGTTTGTTGGTTTGGTAATAGCAATAATTATGTTCAAGCGCCTACTCATTTTGGAGTCGGTTTAAAAAAATATTTCTATAATAGCAAATTATATCAACTACACAAATAATAATGTTTTTATATTGCGTATTAAACTAACCTGCTAAAACTCCCAGACGAGCTCAACTCCTCATCTTGTCCACTCCAGGAGCCACTAGCTGGATCTGTAAAATGTTTACCGAAGGAGGTGATGCTTTGAGCTACCGACCTCCCGGAGGAGGGTGACAGCTCGCGCACCACACTGCCTTCCCTAGACAAGTCCAAGTCATCTAGCTTCTCTCCAGACATCACTATAGACTGTCTTGTAACAGTCACTACTTCACCATCAGAGCGTTCCATCACAGTCATAAGGCTATCGAGTTCCGACGGTTGGGAAGTCATTGATGATGACATCTCTGAACCATATGACTGTATGACCCCTTCTTCCAATTGCTTTGGTCTGGCTGGAATATCTACAGCACCATCTCCGTCTGTACTAGTCACAGTCTCTGATACTTTCTTTCCATCTACGAATCGTTGCTGGATAACTGTGGTGGTTCGAACGACTTCTATGACGTCACCATCAGTGAAAGTTCTAGTCACTGCTTCCGATTTTGAAGACTTTTCTTCCTGGTCTAGCAGTTTCATCATCTCTTCGCAGTCTCCGGGAATGGATTCTGCTGAGCCGTCACTTGGTGCAGCAGCGCATACGAAGGTAGATGCTTTTGCGCATTCTTCAGTGACTTCACTAGGTTTCGCACCTAAAGGCTCCGAAGTTTCTGGTTCTGGTACTGGTACAAAGAAAGCACCTTTCTCGTCGTGTTTCTTAACCAATACCACTTTAGGTGCCATTTGTTCTTGCATCTTTTGTTCTAAAGCCATCTGCTGGTCAATTAACTTTCTAATAGCCGCCGAATCAGTGAGCATTTTTTGTGAAGGACTACCGTAACTGCCTACTTTTTGAGATGGACTACCACTTTTCTGCGATGGACTATTACTTTTTTGACTGGGACTACCTCCCTTTTGTGGTGGACTGCTCTCTGAGCTACCGCTATATGATCGTTTTTCTCTTTCCAAGAAAAATCCACTGACTTCTTTTGGATCGGCTTGTAGTAGAGCTTCTTTTTGCTTGGCAAGTATTTCCGCTTTTAGTGCTTCAAGGCAAGCAGATTCAAGGCCTTCAAATTCTTTCAAGCTTGATATTGATATATCGTCACCTTGACTCCTACTCAAAATATACCTTTTCGGTAAAGATCCATTCAATGAATCTTGTGATGAGGAAGAGTTTTGTTGATATTGTTCCATGAGTGCTCTTTCAAGGTTCTCGAACTCTTGAAGAGAACTAATAGAAATATCGTCATTATCACCTCTGACCCTAAATCTAATCCGTGATGCTATTTCAGATTCCGATAAACTTCCGTATGAGTTTCTAAAGCTTCCAAAGCTACCGATCGATTCTTTTTGAGAACTCAAGCTTCCGATTCTGCTCGCGTCAAAGTCAGTCATTTCTTCTTCTTTTATATCTTCAAGAGGTACCCTTTCGTAGTCATATCTTGGATCTCCTTCAAACTGCATTTGTATCCAACGTTTACCTGCTTCGATTTCTGCAAGTTCCTGAGCTTGTAACCTTTTCTGTTCCGATTCGTAGTCTTCATCGGACATTGATCCCGAACCACTACTTGTACTTTCCTGTTTCTTTGAAGTTTTAGATAAGTATTCTTCGACCTCTGTGTCATGCTTTTTGATATATATTTGCTGTTTTATTTGCACACTTTTTCCTTCTGTGTCAGTCTCTTGAGCCTCTTTGGCTACTTCTTCAATTACAACAAAGTCATCCATTTCACTTGGTTTATCGACCATTTCAAACTCATCGCTTGTCGGCGATTCTTGCTCTTTTTCATAAGTGTGTAAAGTTTGCTCTTCAGTTGTCACTAGAAGTTCAGATTTGCTTGTTTCAGTAATATGGTCTGATTTCAATTCTGGCGTTTCAGATATGTCATACATGTCATCCAAAACGTATTCTCGTCCATTCTCAGTTGAAATTGAACTCTGACTAGGCATAGATAAAGGTGTTTGTGGGGTTGACAGATGCTCTTGAGTTTTAAGACTAGATGTGGAGCTTTGTTTGCTTTCAAGTTGCGATTCAGGTGTGGCGACAGATTTCTCTAATTTAGTTTTGGGTACTGAAGTATCGCTCTTTGACTTCAAAATTTCTTCATACTGAATTGATCCTACTGGTATGATATCACTTTCAAGATCTACAAACTCTCTCTGGCTTGCTGGAATTTCAGTAATTGGAAAAGGGACCACACTTATTTCTTTTACAGTTTTCTTTTGACACACTTCTTCTACTACAACAGGGGCTGTCCCGAGAGGGGTACTTTCTTCAGCGTGTATTATTGTTTTCACTAATGTTTTTTCGGTTGATGTTTTCTTAGGTTCAGGTGTAATACTACCAAGTCTGACAATATCTTCGTATTCTGATGATCCTACGGGTATTATTTCGCTTTCGACATCAACAAATTCACGTTGAACCTTTTCGATTTTAGTAACTGAAAAGGGTATAGCTTCTAATTCAGCACGAGAGGTCGAAATTTTTGGTAAAATTTGTTCTTTAATTTCATCAAGCTCTGAATGCGATTGTGATGAAGGCATGTCCAGTTTAGAGATAGAAGAAGACAATATTTCATCCGTTTTGAATTGACTAGAAATAGTTGTTTCAGAAGCGTCTTTGTCTCTCGTTGAGTCTTCTTCAACATCAATACTCTCCGATAAACCTTCCACAGGGAAGTGTTCCGGTATTAAGTCCTTAGGCTGAAATCTCATTTCATGAGATCTTTTCATCTTCCCTACAGGTTCAACATCAGTTTTACTTTCCCCTTCATCTCCAGATACTTCTTCATCGCTTAAATCTTTTACTTTCTGTTCTTTTTCCGCTTCATGAAGAAAATGTTCAACATAAGTGCTGCTTTCCATTAATTCTTCTTTTAGCTCATTAGCTGACGGGACGAGGGTTTCTGAGGCATCCGAAATATCAATACTAGCTACGTGGCTGGAACCATCAGAGTCAAGACTTCTCATACTGTCTCTTGAAGCTAGCGAACTAGCAGCAGTGTAATAATCTTTTGACGTTCTAAGTGATTGAGAGGAAACGTCATGACTAGTCATGGCAGTCTCGAAGTCAGTACCACTTTGTGCTGTCATCATAACATCAAGGTCAGAAGATAGAGGTCTACTTTCAGAATGTTCAAAACTCTGATAGTGGCTCTCGCCTGAACTAGACCAACCTTCAATCTCAGATGCAGACCGTCTATCACCCACACCCAATTTTGTCTTCATATGTTTTTGTACCCTGAGCTTTACTTCAGGGCTACCTTTGGATGATCCGTCACGATCAGACAATATTATTTCACTTTCCGTTTCTAATATAGAGTGAGGGCCACTGTCAGATCGGATCGAAACATCGCCAGAATCAAGAGGTGGGCTTGGTTCCTTGATGTGAACAGTATCTTTTTCTTCATCCGAAGTTGTTGTTTCTTCCTGGGAACTTATTTTGTAAGACACACTGTCTGATTTTTGGCTGTCTAAAACAGCTTCATCTTTTTCAGTAATTTTTTTTTCTTCAACTTGTAGTGGTTGCGATTCTTCAGCGATCGCTTCCGGCCGTTCTGGACTCATGAGCATTTTGAACTGAAACTCAGATGGTGACTGCTTGTATTTGATGCTTCCATCGCTTTTTTCGCTGATGATTTCTACTTGGGCGGCTTCAAGAGACTGTTTGACTTCATCTATAGTTTTTTCCAAAACTGACAAGTCTGAAAGTGGCTGGCCAGAGATCAGTGAATCCAAATCTACCCTTTCTGATTCAAGTTTCGTTCCGTGAAACTCGGCAGATGAGAGATCGGTATCGTAACCGCTGCTGCAAATATCTTCAAGGCTTTTTTCTTTGACAAGTTTTACTTCTTCCCTTTTTTGATCTGTTCCGGTAATGTAGGCTGAATCAGCCTCAGTCGAAAACTCAGATGGCTGCAACGTTTCAACGCTCATTGTAGACTCCATAGATTTTTGCAGAATTTCTCCTTCGTGAGACTCTAAGGATTTGATCATGAATTCAGAGTCAAGGCTTTCACCAGATTTAATCATAAAGTCTTTTGACGTAGTGCTTATGTCATCAGACAATTCAAAAGTAATTGGCGACATGTCAGTTTTGGATGTCTTAGTCACTTCAGTTCTAGTTTCAACAACAGTTCTGATTTCTAAAACAGTGTCACCGTCTGGGCCCTTTGTTGTAGTGCTTGAAGTATCAATAAATGTTTGGACTTTAGGCTTAGGAATATCATCAGCAACTTCAAATGAATCAGCTTTTTGTACTGATACCTCCCAAACTTGATCTTGGATTTGTTGCTGTGGCAGTTTAATAGGTGATCTCATTGTTCTTTCTTTCTTAGGAGTATCTCCAGTTTTATCATCATGAGGTAAATCTGGAGCTGCTTCGGATTCAGAGTGTGTATCTTGGCTTCCTGTACGACTAAAAGTACTCTTCACGGGTGACGTTGACACTTTGATTTCTTTGAAGAAGTTCACTTCGTAAATTTCATCATCTTTCTTGAAAGATCTTGATTTACTTTTGGGACTAGCTTCTGAAGAGTCTCGGTGCTCAGCAGCTTCACTTTTGAAACTTGGAGCGTGGGAAGCATCAGAACTAAGATCGTCATGTTCTTTACTTTCGATGATAGATTCCTCTTTGTGATGCTCGATTGTCGAGCTCACTACTTTTCCTTTTTCTGATAATTCTACACTAGACACTACTTCGTCTTTTTCTATAATTTTTAAAGTTGAGTCTATAAATGCCACTCTTGATTTCGAATCATCGTCTTCAACAATGTCTTCAAGTTCTCCTGGTTCAGTGAAATATTCTTTGCCCCATTGTTCATGCGACATATCTCTTTCTGATATTTTCACCTCATGCTTCTTTTTGACTGTTTCATCTTTAATAGCCGTCATTTTTTCTTCGGATTTTGTTTGACGACCAGTGTATAGGCCTTGTTCAGAAAATTCCCGCTCAACTTTTATCATATCAGAGTAGTCATCAGTGCTTTTAAAAACAGTCTTGGTTTCAATATCAGATCGTTTTGCGGAAGCTTCGTGGGCTTTCTCCAATTTTTTCTGAGAAGTTTCGATTTGATCCCCTTCTTTACGTACAGTGGTTTTTTCTTTAGTCTCATGTTCTTGGCCTCGTAATTCACGAGTTGTTTCAGTCTTGATTACTAGTGAGTCATCGTCTGACGATGAAACTTGCTTAGTTTCGGAAAAGAACTCTTGACCGGATATTTTTCTGGTCTCCGTTGCTTTGTGCGACAAAATAGTGCTACTAAACTCATCTGTTGAGCTACCAAATTTGGAAATCATATCAGACATAACTGCTTCAGGATCAAGAGTTTGAAATTTTAATTCCCCGCCTTCAAAAGTTTTATGCACAGAAGAAGATGATGTAGAAGTTTCAATTTTAGATTCAGAAAAGAACGTTTCCGATGACGTAGACTTTTGCATTTCTTCCAATTTAACTGCAAGTTGTTCTTTCTTTATTTGGTCAATGACATCGATGCTTTTTTCAATAGTTCGATCCACAAGTGCTACGGCATCAGTGTTGATGGTTGGTTGATCAACATTAATAAAAGAAAGGTTGTCTGCAAGATGCTTTACGGGAGATTTGGGCCTGGCGGCTGCTGTCAGAACTTTGGACGCCTCCATCAGTACTTCTGCAAAGAAATTATCTTATTAACACGGTGATAAATTTAAAACATTCTAATATTTATCCCGATTCCTCTATATGTACATAGCATTTGATTTTTTGTATGCTGTACATAAAATTAGTGCCGGCATTCACTTAAAAGTATTATGATACAATGAAGTGTAGAATAATTTTGATAATAGGCTGTGAAAGCGCCTAAAGCGTGTTAGTTATGATAAATATATTCCATAAAACGATAATTTCAAAATATTAATGGAAGCTTCGTGACCAAATGGTAAAAATAAACGAAGATTCAGAATCAAAGCGAAACGTTACTCAAATGTGAATGATAAAGGTGGAAAATTGCGAATAAAACACAATGGAAACAATCTTCTCCGTTGAAGGAGTAAAAAGCGACATTGAAGGAAATGAAACGAAATGATATCCATTCTGCTTGTGGGTCCACTTACCTATAGCAACGTAAGGGCTCCGCAAGAAAGAAAGTAAAAATACAATGTGCTTACAAATCATTGTAAAAATTGCGACAAAGCACTATCTTATTTGTTTGAGATTATGAAGGGTTAGAATTAATCGTTAGAATTTTGATTTATAATATTTTGTGCATGTCTATCCCAAAGTGCTTAGATGATGTTGTTTTATAATCCTGTAATTTTAAAGGCACACAATAAATTTAATCAGGGGTTATTTCAATGATTTATTTATGGAACTACCATGCGACTGGCATATACATAATATAATAAAATGACTGTGGCAAACGAGGGTACTCAATGGTTTCTACCAAAATAAGAGTAAGGTTTCGCTATGACTCTACTTTGCCACTACTTTACTGCAACAAGCTTGCAATAAGTTTTCGATATATTTGTCTTGATTATATTATCAACAATGTGTCTAATTTACATATATTCAGCCTCAAAAAACTTATTAACTTGTGATCTGATATGCAATTCTTCGTTATTAAGTTTGTTGACTCAGTGACAAATTTTCAAGCAAATTTGACTTGCTAAAACATGAAAAGATATTTTTGTTTCATTTTGTATCCTACTTGTTTTCCTATTATGAAAATGACACCGATTTTTAATCTTTGAATATGTGATACTTGTAGGATAATATAACACAAAAATATACTTTTCAAGGTTTGGGGGTCAAAGTTGTGTAAAAATTGATTTATGTCACCAAGTCACCTTATTAAAATTCATTTATTATATTGTTTTTGACGATCTTTCTTTCAGATCCAGAGATAAGTTTTTTGCGACATTTCGAGCGATGAGAGTTTTAGTTTCTAGCAAATACTGACCACTTTGATGTGCCTCGGTTTCGCTGATGATACTGTCTCCAGCAGAAGAAGCTCTGGGTGACTGTCTGTTGGCGTCCAGAAACGACGAGTCGGAACCTACATGGAATGGTGATTACTACATCTAGCAGCTAGCTGGTAGTCTAGCAAGTGTTCCACTGCTACTAGTGGTAATGTCAGTCAAGTGTAAGTAATTTTGCGCAACACATACACAAGTAAGTACAGAGACCGGCAAACTTCTCGAATAATTGAAACTAACGAGGTTTTCATACATTTTGTTTGTATTATACGGAAATTACTCACGTAAGTTTATAAGCCGGTTACTCCAACTATAGTTTCAACCACATTTGGTGGTCTTTTTTCAAAGTGTGACCGTGACCCAAGACCAAAGTTGCTTCGCCGTACTGTTCACCGTTCAAAAAGTTCCCTAAAATGCCGTTGAAATTATAGTTGAAGTAACCGGTATAATCTTACGTAATAGTTACCTTATTATCTCATAATCCATACCATACAAGCCAAATATTTAGAAAATGCGCAACTGTCAGTTTATTTATAGGTTGCTTGGAAAGCCTGAGAGGAACGAGGCGAGTCCGCTTCATTGGTCGTTGTGTGTGCATGTATGTTACTTTTTCCTCAAGATATTTGCCGGTCACAATACGTGCAGACTACTGTAGACGTGATTGGTGTTGTGGTATGTAAAGGTACCTAGTTTTGTGATCTTTGTTGGATGATTGTAATGGGTATAGCAGTTTTGTGAGGTGTTTATTTTATTTATGTACGTAGCTTAATTTAATTTGTCAATGACTACAGTCTGAAGTATTATTTTGTTACTTTATACATTTTTACCCGCCACAACTTTAAAAGAATACCCTCTTTTTTGTTTCATACCAGTTTTACGTAAGTAATGGTCGAGCCATCAACTGAAAAAATAACGAGAGTTGGAGATTTATTTTTGCATTAATTTTATGAATTTAAACTTATCGGCATGTCCTCAATTATGTGAAGCTAGTAGTATACAGCAAAACAAGTATACTTTTTAAGTTTTGGTGGGTCAAAGAGAGGCTTTGATATATTCTTTTTTTTGTTGTTGTTTTGTTTAAAATCTCATTGAATATCAAAACTGTTGATAGGTTTGAATGAACTGCGAAGACAGTGTTTGAACTAGTTTGCAGTGAAATCCTGTTTTTTTTTTTCACCTTGAAATGTTAAGTGTTACCTTTAAGTTGTAGCCCATGCTTTTCGCCAGTACAATCCTCCGTCTTTGCTTTGTCTCTCAAATTCAAATCTACCGGTGAGGGTGGTGGAGTCTTGGAAAATTTTGAAGCCAGATCTACAAACATACGTGAGTTGTTGCCTTTATAATTAAGGTGAACTTAATTTTTATTTGCAAAGTTGAGTTTTGTGGTTAAAAATATATTTTTTAAGGAATTTACAGCGACTGTAGGCTTAACTCTGCAGTCAGGCTCATAGCTGATTGTAGAGTTAACAGAGTTGCAGGCTACACTTGCCTTTTGGCATAAATTTCGTGAGAATGTTGATATTTTAACCGATTTCAGGTAGGAGATTCTCAATTCAGTCCGTATTTAAAAAAATATGATTATTCCGCCATTTCTGAACAGATTTACTTGATTTTTCATTATGTAGAGTAAACTCTCGTGGTACAAACAGTTCATTGAACTTGGCTTAGTAGTTTTTAATCAGATCCAATAATACAAATAATTTTGTTCGAGTGCTTAATTTTGTAGTCGTTTTTTATTGTGTTTTATTTCATTACAACGATAAACTACAAAACATATTACTTCTATTTTGTGCTTGTGCTCTAGAACTCAAGATATTGAAATAATGTGCCGAAGTGTGTATTTTAAAAGTAGTATTGATAAACTTAAACTCTTACCATGCGTGACATGACTTGAATCGATCCTAATCAAAGTGCCTTGAGATATGTCATCCAGAAGGTTAGAGCACCTTCTATTTAACTCTTTTATATCAGGCACTTCATCTTCCACTTCCCTTTCAATGATTTGTTCTTCTTTTATATCTTTAACCTCAGTTACATCGGTTGCTTTTAGAACATGTACTTTATCAACCTTATCTTTTATTTGTTTTTCATCTTTTCCCGCTGATGATTCTTTCGCAATTTCTTCTTCTTTCTTGAATTCAGTTTTCAATTGTTCAATTTTTTTCTCCATTTCTCCAATGAAATCCTTTTCTGGTTCTGATTTGTCGGAAGTTTTAGTCTTTTCAAAAGATTTTTCTTCATGATCACTGAACAATTTGCTCTCAGTGAGAACAGAAGTCTCTTGAGAAGAGCTATTCGAGATTTTAATGACTTGCGATACTGACCTTTCTTCTTCAATAAACTCTCTGCTTAATGTGATGGCTTCAGATGCATCTGAAGCCAACGTTTTTGAAACATCGAATGATGAGTGATCTTCCGAAAATGTTTTCTCATCTATGGACCTTGAAGTTTCTTTGACACTGTCTATTGATACTTTAGAGAAGTCTTTAGAAAAGTCAACTGTTGAATCTTTTGATAATTCGTTTGTAGCGAAATCTCTCGAGGTGTCTTTACTATCAATTGACGATTTTGAATAATCTTTTGTTAAGTCTAATGACTTTTTGGATAAATCTGGCGTACCTCGGTCTTCAATCGCCTCTTCCATTCGAGAATCTTCTTTTTCTATAGATGTTTTTGAAGGATCTTTAACTAAATCCGCTCCGCTGATTTTAGAAAAATCTGCAGACGTAGCATCTTCCAAAACCGATTTTTGTTCTTCTTCTGATGACTTACTCAGCGAAGAAATAACAGTTGTCACTGATGATTCTGTCGTTGATTTTGACAGTATTTCACCGCGTAAAATATTATCTACGAGTTTGGTATGCTTCATTTTACTATCATGAGTTTCCGTTTCGCTTGGAAGAGGAGTAAAAACGTCAGAAGTTTGCGATTTATCTTCGATTTTGGAGTGGTACTCATGAGGAATATCTTCGACAAACTTAGTATCATCAAAAAATTCAGCCTGTAATTTGATATAACATTGGAAGTAAAAAAAAACTCATTAAAATAATTTTTTGTTTGCTATTTTTCTATATAGAAATTATTTAAATTACTTACCTCTTTTTCAGGGAAGTCGTCAGCATCATCGAGTGAATCCGTTCGCATCTTTCTTGGGTCAAAACTTGACGTTGGAATTTTGCTAGCGTCAATATCTGAATTAGGTTCAATGATTTCTAACACTTTTGCCTTATCCATATCTGAAAAAAAAGCATGATTCTTATTTTATTCTATTTCATTATTAATATTATGTTTGAGTAATATTGTATTTACATACAATATAATATCTATCAAGTCCTACCTGATTCAGAATCAGTGTAAATCTGTTCTTCAACCTCTTCTGGAGAACTTTGTACCGAGAAAGTTCTAGCGTGTTTCTTTTTGGGCATTATTACTATTTCTCCACTATCACGTGATAGAGATTTTGTCAACCCTGGTCTATCTTTCACAAACCTTTTAGTCTCTTCGTACATCATTTCTTTTTTTGAAGCAATATCACCTTCTTTCTGGTCAAGATAACCTTCTACAGTAGTAACAGCTTCCTCGATAATTGAATCAACAGATACTCGTCCCGATATATCTTGTAGTTCAGGCTCTTCAGCTATGTTTTCTTCTGAAGACATATCTATTTCTTCAGAAGCTTGTTTAATAATTATTTCGATGTTGTCAGCCATTTGTTTCATGGCAGAGTCTGATTTTTTTATAGCAGCTGGCGACATTTGAGGACTTTTCTCTTTTTCTGTGACAATTGTCACAGATTTTGGCGGTTCCTCCTCACTTTCAACTTCGGACTCGGCGATCCTCTCTAGTGAAATTGCTGGACTAATACAAGAGTGTCTTCGCTCATCTTTGATAGGAACTTTAGCATCATAAGATCTTTTTTCAGTTTCTACCATATCCTTAGAAATAAGTTTAATGTCTTTTTCAATAACTGGACTCCTTGCTGCAGCAGCTATGGACCCTCTTTGAAGAATATCATCAATGACAGGCTGAACTTGTTCTTTGGTAATCTCTGGTGCTTCTTTAAGATCAAGGTCTTTAGGTACAATTTTTTTGTGGTCTTTGGTATGATCTGTGATATCTTCAAAGTCAAATCGTCCCAGCGTGTCTGTTCTAATTTTAGAGACGTCAAATTTACTCTCGCTTACTATCTTTTGGGTTCTTGTTTCAGTGTATTCTTCTGTTGTCGTATAGTCTTTGACTACTCTCGAGATTTCTGAAATGACTGGTTCCTCCTTGCTCGTTACAGTATATGTTGTTTCTATTACTTTGCTGCTGAATTCTACTGAAGGTTTTTCTTTTTTCACAACAGACTTAATTTCGCTCGTAGGAATCCTTTCATCAACTTTATCTCCTGAAAGTTTTGTTGTTTTAGTAACAACTGTTTCTACTTTAGTAGGTTGTATAATAGTGGAAGATTGCTTTTGTGTTAATGCTGGTTTTTCAATCTTCGTGATGGCTGATTCTGTACTAATAGTTTCGGATTTTGTAGGTTTTATGATGGAAGATGGTTTTTCTTGGGTTATTGCACCGTCCATTTTTTTCTCAGGTTTTTCTACTGAAACTGTTTTAGTTCCACTTGTAATAAGTTCTACTTTGGGTGATTGAAAAGAAACTGCTGATTTTTCTGGCGTAGCTTTCGATATAATAGCTTTGTCATCAGAAACTACTATAGATTTAGTAATGACAGCTTTTGCTTCAGTGGGTTGAGTGGTGGTGCTAACTATTGAGACAGTTTCACGTTTTAATTGTTCCTCTCGTTCTTTCCTAAGGAAATCAATGGTTATGTCCTTGTCTGCAGCCCTATAGTATACAAATAAAATATTATAAATGTGATTTGTGTGAATGTTACTCGTTGCTCAAATTTTAACAGTGTCTTACCCTATCTCTTGAATGTGAGGTAATCGAGGAGAATAATCAATTACATGATCTTCTGGAAAACCTTCAACGTCATCAAGTGAGTCTCCATGTGTTAGTCTTGCTAGTTTGGATGAATCACTAACTTTACCTGCAAAAGTATCTATGTTAATTGAATGGTATTCTATGTCTAGGTCTATTGAATAGAATTGAAAGTCAGGTGAGACAACACTGAATAAATACAAAAATTATAAATATGAGAAAACATACTTGTCACAGTCTTTGTTTTATCGCTTTCGATTTTGGCTTCAACTTTGTCCTTTGATGTATCAACATGCGTTCCTTGTGTCCCGATATCATCTTCAGATTCTTCAAACGTATAATCTCGTGACTCGGTTATGCTTTGAGCATCAGACAACCTCTTTTCTTCTAGCCGTAGCTCTGACCCCGATCCAGCAGATGTCACTGATTGACGTTTAACCATGTCAACTGAAATCGATAATATTAATTAGTATTAAAAAAACATTTTGCACAAAAAATTATGTTTTGTCCAATTGAAATATTTTTCTCTTTAATAAATATCAGAACTATGAAAAAAACTTGACTATCCTAACCTTTGTCAGTAACTTCTTCTTTCACAGCTGTGGGCTTAAAATCTGCACTGGCGCTTCCTTTGTTTATTTTTGTAATAGTTGTTGTTGTTATTTCTTTTTGATGTTCTCCATCTTTGACTACATCTTCTTCGGAAGAAGTCTTCTTTTCTGTTACTGCATCTTCAGAACTAATCCTGTCCGATATGCCTTCAGAGGATTTTCTGTCAGAAATTTCAATCTCCCTGCTACTCTCAGAAGAGATTTTATCTGAAACTTCATCTTTTTCAAAAGACCGGTCAACATCTTCTGCTTCGGTAATTAATATTTGGAACTCTTGTTTTGGCTTTGGTAGATCGAGGTCTTGTAAGTCACTTAGCTTTGAAATGGATATAGATTCGGTTCTTGAATGACGTTTGGGTGTCATTTTCTTAAAGACAAGCTCAGGTTCATCAACGTCCATAGAATCTTTTCTTTCTGTTTCTGGAGCCTTAGAATCAATTCTCAGTGAAGTGAAACCGACACTTTCTTCAAACTTTTCGTCCCCGAATCCACTTCCAGAATCAGCTGTTTCTTCATATTCGGCTCTTTCATCAAAATCTGATGACGATACTTTAGCTTTTACATCTGATTGATCTGATTTCAAAGATTCAGCTTCCGAGTGTCTTCTTGAGTCGGTATGCTCAGAGTCTTCTAAAGAGTCAGAATATATACGTTTGGAAAAGAAGCATTCTTGGACCGAATCGTCTTCAGGAACAGTTTCTATGAACTGCCGTGCTTTGGCACTAATAACAGGTGACTCTTTTGGTGAAACCTTTAAAATGATGATAGAAGGTAATCAACTCAGCTTAAATATTTAAATCTCTTGACAGCTGCAGTAGATAATAAAATCTTAAGACGAGGTGAGTCCCAAAATTAGCAGATGGATACATGTTGTCAGAAATATTGGTCGTATCACATACTTAAAGACTAATTCAGTCCGTAATTCAGAGTGGTGGTTATGGTAAGGATAATGCGGAATCTAATTTTTTTATGGATTTAATAATAATAAATTCATATAAAATTATCTTTTTAACTTTCACACAATTTTTCTTAATAATAGAATTATTTTTATTAAAGTTATTATTTACGGGATATTTACCGTGGTAAGGTTGTGGAACAACCGTGATAAAAAAGTGTTTATTTTTATTACTATAGAATACGTTAAGAATAATTATTATAAAAAATCTAATGGGTAAGAGTAAGGGAGAAATTGTTTTTTAAACTTCAAAAAGGCGTCTTTGTTTTATTTTCTCTATCAAGTGAATGAGTATTTTAAATCGAATTAATAATTTCAATAAATAAGATTTTCAAGAAAATCATTTAAAATAATCTGTTTAACATATGAGAAATCTTATAAAAACTAAAGTCGTATTAAGAGTTTTTCGGTATGGTAGCGCATTCAAGATCGTAACTTCTGATCACTTTCAAAACATCGTATTCAAAACCATAAATTCTGATCACTAATGCTATGTTTTGAGCTGATGTTTGATAAAAAGATTGACAACCGTATACTACACAGAAATATTAAAAGATAAAATTTTTATTCATCTCTTTACAATCTACTGTAAAAAAATGTTTTTATAATTCTGAAATAAGCAGCAAATGAGCTTCAGCTCTAATCTTACCTTATCTGTTTCGATCGCCCCAATAGTACCTGGAGCATGAACTTGCGAACTATGCTCGGTTTCAAATCTTAAGAACTCCAGCGTTTGATCGCGAGTCGAAGCTTCCTTCTTATTTACCACGGTAGTGGTTACAGTCTTTACTTCAGACCTTGTAATTGTAGAATCCGCGGCATCCTTGTCTAAAGTTATAGGCCTATGAGCTGGGCTTGTGCCAATTTGGTCTTCTAAGTCTGAGAATTGAGATGTTTCATCTAGCGAGTCACTACGATGTTTTGAGTCTTTCGAATAAACCTGTAGAGAAGAGAATTAATATAGTTTTTGCAAGAACTATTGAGTACGAAGCTAATATTAACTATGGCAAATTAATATAAGACAAATTAACCTTCGATTCAGTTTGTGATACGAAACTGAAGTCTTTTTCAGTACTCTGATGCAGATCAGCTAATGAGTCTGCTTTGTCAATGACAGACTGAATTGGTGACTCCTGAGATATTTTGCGTCCTGCTAGTTCTTGCATATCTGATCCCATCGAATCTGTCTTGGTATGTCTACTTAGGTCAGATTGTATACTTGCAACTGAAGTTTGTGTTTCAACCTTAAATTAAAAAAATATTTTAAATATATAAATTGACACTGTAACATACGAGTATGTTGCAATAAAAACAAATCTTGTAATCTAAATCTAAGTCAAATTAAAAATGTGTCACCTTTTCATGAGCTGTCACAGAAACGTCTTTCTCTTCGAGGGTTTCAGTGATTTCTTCTTCACTTACTTTTGCTCGTAATTCATCGGTCAACTGCTTTTGTAGTTTTTTTTCTATAACAACTTTTTCTTGATCATCTTTCTTATCACCATCACTTATAATTTTGTCTATACTGGCATCTTTTGGTGAATCTTTAAAGTCTGGCTTTTTCACAATGATGTCTCTGTAAGCTTGAGTTTTAAATTTTTGTTCAT
The DNA here is from genome assembly GCA_949125355.1 of Agriopis leucophaearia. Taxonomy (NCBI): domain Eukaryota; kingdom Metazoa; phylum Arthropoda; class Insecta; order Lepidoptera; family Geometridae; genus Agriopis; species Agriopis leucophaearia. The sequence continues at coordinate 7,351,361 of OX421286.1, forward strand.
GTTTATCAGCTTTGACAGTTGTCTGAGATTCGGTCTCCGTTTCGGAATCTGTGGATTTTTTTTGGAACTCGCTATCTTCTTCAGATGATACTTGTACTAATGTAGAGTCCGTTCTCATAGTTTTTGAGAAAGGCTTTGTTTTCTCATCCGGTTTTATTCTAGAGTCAAATTGTAAAATAGTTTCTTTTACAGATTTGACCTTTTCTTCATGTTTTTCGGTCTCTACAGATGCTTTTTGTATCGTCTGAGTTTCCATGGTAGACATTTGTTTAGATTGCTCTCTAACAAATTCTTGCGTATATTCAATACCTTGCTCTTGTTCCAATGTATGCTTTTTCAATGCTTCTTTTGTCAATTTAACTGTATTTTTAGGTAAATCTATCACAGGTTCTTTTACCATTTTGGACTCAAATGTGCTAATTTTATCTCTAAGTGTAGCTTCAGCTATATCTCTTTCTTCTTCAGTGACTAAATCTGGGGATTTGTCTCCGTCATCGAGCTTTTCTTCAACTCTGGAACTAACTATTTCTTTTTGTGAAATAGCTTCTTTTGTGAATGTATCTACTTTAGTTTCAGTGACTTGTCTGACTTCCGTGGTTTCAGTCACTGATTTCCGTGGAGTTATAGTGACATTAGAGAAGTCTCCTGAAGGGAATCGCATAGATTCATTCCTCATATGCCTTTGCAGATGCTTGGGAGTAGGTTTGGCGGGAGACGACGGATCGAATTTTCTGAATTGTTCAATCGGTCGTTCAACTGGTTTGGGTTCTTCTTTTATTTCAATTTCTATGATTTCAATCTCTTTTTCTTCTTCTAGAGTTTCTGGCGAAGTTTTTGAACGTGTCCTTTCTAGTTTCGGTTCTTTTTCTAAGCTCTGTTAAATACATAAATTTTTTTAGAGTGGCAACAAAGATATTTAAAATTATGCATAGGCAAAAACTTTCGCACCAAAAGTAGAACTTAAGTACCTTAAAAAGACCATTGAATACCTTAACAATGTGTAAGTGTACCTTACCACTTAGTTTACATATGTTGCAAGCTCAATTAAGCATTGTTATAAAGACAGGATTAAAAATAGTATGTTGGTATTTCTCAAATGTGTACCGAGTGTTTAGAACATTGGTATGGTAATGTTGTTTTTTGTAATTTAACTCCCTAAACAAACAATTAATGTATTTTTTTCTCATATCGTATCAGTATCCTCAATAAAAGTTTTGATAGTTTTTGAAAACCATTATTGTTTTCGTATTGGTCCATACATTTTAGTAAAGCGCCTCCAGCGGAAACGCCGAGGAACTAAAATTTGTAGTAATTGACAGTATAGGTTGCTTCAGTCAAATACGGAAAAAGTTTTCGTTTAGCTATCAGCCCAGCAATGTATGGAACCATACGAAAACAAAAAAGTTTTCTATAAAACTATCAAAACTTGTACTAAGGGTACTGTATCCCAGTCTTCATTTTCGGGAGCGCTTACCTTACTTACCCGGTATAAATGTAAACTGGTAACTCATATTTTTTTACTTGACCCTATATACGAGTACATGTATTTTGATCAAAGTTATTATTATGTATACACACAGCTGCAGTATACAGCTTTGTGTAAACTTTTTTGTCGTACCTGTTGCTCGATATCTTGGAATTTCTTTATGTCTGGTTTGATTTGAGTCTTGATCTCGATTATTTCTTCTCTTATTTCCTTCTTTTGTTTGGAGGCGGGTATCTTACTTTGACTTAATTTTCTTGTAATTTGTACTTTTCTTTCGGCTACACTTCGTTTTACATCTGTAAATGACTTAATTCATTTAGAATGTTTATACACTGACTAATCTATAAAAATATTTTTAAATTAATTATTAAACTAGCTGTTGCCCGCGGCTTCGCTTGCGTAGTAATAGACCTTTAATCTCTTCCGCCCTTTCAATTTAAATCTCGCATCCGTCCTGTAATCCACTCTTGTTATTAAATACTAAGTGAAGAGTTACAAAATTTAAAAATATAAAATGCATAGGTAGTTTTCATTATAAACTTTCAACCTTTTTTTCCTCCCTTAATCCGCCCCTTTCGCAAAATAACATAGCCTGTACTTCAATCTGGTCATAGCTAAGCATACTCGTGAAAACCGCATTTAAATCCGTCCAGTGGTTTAGAAGATGTGCATGGACAAACAAATAAACAAACAGACAAAAATTCTAAAAACTGTTTTAACGTGTTCAGATGCTTATTTTAAGACGCCCTGTGTGATATTTTTTTTTATATCTCGCAATTACCGGTTTTTTAATATGTACGATTTTATTATACTCGTATGTATAGATAACAGGCTAAGCAAAGGATATAATTATATACACAATACACCCACTTACGTATACTGAAAAAACAATTCAAATTGGTAGGCAATTCTTTTAAAATAATTATAAGCGGTTAAAGTAAATGGTGCGGATTGAGATGCTGTGTCCCTTTCACGCAAAACGTGTGTGAATATAGCATTTGTATGGCGTGCGTGCGCCTTGACCTAATAACCTGCTATAGTTACCTGTCTAGCATGAAATTAAAATAGATTAAAATTACTTATTTTTAAAAAAAATTTAATTTTATTTTCTTTGATGGGCCCTATTTATTATAAGGTTTTACGAGGTAATTAAAAAATTGGGCACAGACAGACCTATATAGCCTACTTTCAACTTACTACTACTTTTTGACGGTAGTACCACGGTGCTATGTTATCCACTATATTATTATTTACCTTCGTCTTCTTCACTTTCCTCACTCGGAGAGGGAGTTCTGTCAACTTCACTCTTATCAACAATAGATTTTTCTTCTGGTGAGTATTTAGCTTCATCTTGGTCGTGTTCAGAAATTTCGTCCACTTCATCATATTGTTTATCTTTGAGTTTATTGTCTTCTTCAGCTGAAATAATTATAATAGTTTAATAAACTATTCTACCACTAGTCTAACTAGTAGTTAGAGCTAATGAGAACTGACTGGTAGCACGTGCACTTTACAATCTTCTCGGCCTTGCACTAATGGCTTATTTAGTATCTAGATAAATAATATTTAGTTTCGATGCCATTGCTCAATAAACGGTGAAGGAAAACATCGTGATTAAAGACGGTATGTCTAAGATAAGAACCTCAAAAGTTGAAAGACATTACTACATTCACCAACCTGCACTGGGCCAGCATGGTGGATTAGGGCACATCCTCTCTCTCTCTGAGAGAAGGCCTGAGTTCTAACAGTGGGAACATGATAGGTTGAAATGATCATGACGAATAAACTAGTCAACATGTGACTCGTGTACCGTAACTGATCTGATGATGGCGCAAGGCGGTGGATAGTGGAATTTATCAATGACTACTTCGAGCTTGTGCTCATGCTTGCTTAATTGTGATTGCTTGTGATTAATTGGTTTCTTTTAACGAGTCTCATAGCAAGAGATCCACTATCTACTACTCGTTACTAAGTGTAATGACCCTGACCGAAGTGCAATGTAAAACTACACCATTTCATGGTTGATATTCTAAAAAGCCGTACTTTGATCTCTCTTTTGATTCCACTTTTATTGTGCAAACTGCTAGTCTGTATAATGCGCGCTTGAATGAGTGTTCCTCGATAGTTACAATCTGGGTGCTTTTAAATCAGTAGGGAACCGTGCTCCATCGTAGACCGCAACATCGCTTAACAACAGGCAAGGTCAGGCAAAAAAATCAACGCGGGTAAAACAGTGGGGACTAGCTGATAAGAAATGATTTCACTTACTGAGAATCAAACTAAATAGGTAGGTAATGCAATAAAATAGCTCACATCTCAAATTAGAGGGTAGCTAAAAATAAAATTCCCAAAACAACATTTCCTTTTAACACTAACCTTTATACGCCTCGATTTCTTCGGAAGCCTGCCTTTCTTGGTAGATGTTTCGTTGGATGCGCAACTCAGTCGTCATCTCCGATCGAGGAGCTATGATGTCATCTCTGCCGATGCGGCATAGAGCCAGTTCCAGGGAATTATCTAGAAGCACATTAGTGTTTATCCCTTACATGATCAAAACACCAGTAGTACGGGTGGGATTAGGGTCAAATGTATGCATAGTCCGATGCGAATTTTAATTTTAATTTTTTAAAGCTTTACAGAGTAAATAAACGTTTGAAATTGTGAACATGCACCGTGAAGCCCTTTACGAAGTGACCCCATGACCCCATGTAATTGACAGCAACGTGTTGTCTTTCTCTCACTCACTCACTCTCTCTCTCTCTCTCTCTTTCTTTGCTACTGTCTGTCTATTTGTATTTTGTATTTATTTATTGTCATTAGTGCGGCTTAAAACCAATTACACTAATTACACATTATCAAGGCTAAATAATGATACAATTAATTAAAATTAAATTAAAAATTAACTAATACAAACAATTAATTAAATGTAAAAAAAAAAAAAAAGAATATATAATAAGCAAATAAATAATAATAATGTCTACCTAATTCAAAAAGTCAAATTTGATAGTGTCATTCATGCATTCATCTCACAAAACTTCAAACATTCAGACAATATCACCTTCCATTCATCAGCAAACACATCACAGTTCGGGTTGGCGTTCAGAAGGGCATATATTTGTCTCCAGTTGACATGTGAACTAGATACGGTGCGACCAATTTGTCTAACAATCAAATGGGAGAACCACCCAAAGTACCTACTTTTTGAACAAAACTAACAGCCATCCGAAGAATATATTAGAGAATAAATTCCATCAATTGGCCACGTTTACACATTTAAGTTTATCGGTCTCTCAAAAGATTGGGTGTACCGTGTAGGTATACTTTTTTTGCATGGGCCCTTTTTGGACCGAATTATAATTCTGTCCGATTTTGACGATTGAGGTGTCATTGGATTCCTTTATATACCCAGCGTGTCATAGGCTCCATTATGCAGTTTTTTTTAAATGAAGTGTTCGTTCTTATTTTATTCTTCAGAGCTCAGAGCTTCAAGATATTTGATTACCTTGCGCTTTAGTCCCAGATTGTGTTCTCCAGAGCTTCAGCATCAGCTGACCCTGTTCAGGCGCCGTGATTCTCTTAGCTTGGATCTGGTTGACGGTCGCCACGCTGACACCAAGTTCGTAAGCGAGAGCCACCCAGTCTTTACCGAGTAGGTTGCAGATGTCTTCAAATCTGAAAGGTCATTTCTAATAAGGCTATCTATGCATAGTATGCGATCAAAGAGTGTAAAGCTACTAGGAATTTATACTAATTGTAAAACAGAAGTTTTCTGATCATTTTGCTATTGTGATAATTGATACATTGATTTGAAATCCATTGAAAATGATTTTGTTGAGTTTCGTGTGAGGTTCTGTTTACCAAGCGAAGCAAATTTTTCAGTGTACGGGAACCGACCAGCGTTTTTATGTATGTTTGTATATTTGATTGACAATAATGTGAATAATCTTGATCGGATATTTGTGAAATTTTAAAGACAAGCAGTTCATTACAATCACTCAATTTTGAATTCGAATATGAACAAGATCGGTATAAGTGTTTTAAAGATATAGGGGTCGCGAAGTAACAATTAGGACAGTTAGTAACATTTCCTAGCAAAATGCACCACAGATTAATTTTTTTTAACTACACACATATTCCCATACTATTGCTAGTTATTCATTTCGTATTGTTAACTCGACCCCTATATCTTCATACTTCACAATTCTTCAACTGGCATTGCTCGTATTCAAATTTAAAACTTATTGTGCATGAACTATTTGCATACAAAAAAAAACATTTTGTTTAAAATAAAAATTTCATATCTATCAGGCCAATACTTTGCTTCAATCAACTATTATATATACATTTATGTTTATCCTTTTGTAACAATTTTGAAGCCTCGAAAATTTGCTGAATTAAGATTTCGACCCAAGAAGATACCTTGGATCGTTGAGTCGTTGTCTCCAGATCAGCTCTTGCTCCTCAGTTCGTCGAGGCACGGTGTCCGCTGGAACTGGTGACACTCTCTCGAAGGGTTCATCCGGCACCATAATGTTCAACACGGCAATCTGTTTCAAACGCAAAGACAAATCAAATTAATAACTTCTTACACTCATGGAATGGAACAACCTGCCAGCATCCTTTTTAACAACCTGACGTAAAAAAGAGGGGTGTTATAAATTTAACGTGTATCCGTGTATCGGGGATGAGATGCTCAATCCTTTTCCCGAAAAGTTAATGCCACTATGAAATTTGTATGGCGTGTTTACCAGTGACATCTTTTGAAAGTATAGTGCGCTCTCTCTTAGAAAGACATTAAAATACTTATAATAATATCTTCCTTAATTTTTAATACATTTTAATATTGTTTTCCGTGATTAACTTTATTTACAGTCAGCTTTTTTTGAGTAAATAATAAACAGTGTAGCCTATTCTTCTATCAAATTATGACCCCAGATTTAATGCCTAACTTTGAACTCTACAAGTCATTTAACCTGTTTTGTTGATTTGGTTTTATATCTGACTTTGAACTCTACAAGTCGTTTAATATATTTAGTTGATTTAATTTTATATCTGACTTTGAACTCAACATGTCATTTAACCTATTTTGTTGATTTTATTTTATATCTGACTTTGAACTCTACAAGTTGTTTAACCTGTTTTGCTGATTTGATTTTATATCTGACTTTGAACTCTACAAGTCATTTAACCTGTTTTGTTGATTTGATTTTATATCTGACTTTGAACGCTACAAGTTATTTAAGCTGTTTTTTTGATTTGATTTTATATCTGACTTTGAACTCTACAAGTTGTTTAACCTGTTTTGTTGATTTGATTTTATATCTGACTTTGAACTCTACAAGTCGTTTAATCTAATTTGTTGATTTTATTTTATATCTTACTTTGAACTCTACAAGTCGTTAATCCATTTTGTTGATTTTATTTTATATCTGACTTTGAACTCTACAAGTTTAACCTATTTTGTTGATTTGCTAAAATAATCGTGTATCGTATTGTTGCTCATGTCATGTGAACTTTAACTTGTGACCCATTCTGAAGAATGCTCATTTGAGGATTTTGAGGAGATGCTAAGGTAGTTCGGCACCTTTTAACTGTCGAACTAACACACAATACCACCCTTTCCTCATGTAAATTATGAACATTTGTACTTAACAATTTGATTCCACATTTATGATGCGTTCTGCACAACAATAGATTTTTTTGCCGTTTTCCTTGTTTCTAGAGAACTAAAATCTATGTATCTTCGGCATGAGTGACATAATTATTTTAGATTGACGTGCTCTACCCTCGGCTACACTGTCGCATACCATCAGGCGAGTATGTAGCTAAACTTAAATCTTTATACTATAAAGATTTACGTAATATTTGTCTTCAAATCGAAAGTGAATCTGTTTCTTCTAGCTCCATCGTAGAAAGCATCATCGAAAATAAAAAACTAAAAAAACTTACAGGTGCAGGTGAAGGTTCTCCTTTAGGCACTTTCGGGTCCCTCATGAACTGACAGCGACATATCGGCTCCAGATCCTGAGTCTTGATCATCACCGGGAAGGCCATCCGGTTCTCCCTGAACGCTTTAAATGGAATCGACAGCTGTTCTCCTGATTTGGCTATCGGTACCAGGTTGCCTCCAAACTCTAGGTAGATTGACTTGCCTTCGTGGACCTGGAAATCATTTAGGTAATTTTCTGTATCATGGTATTTAATGCGTTCATAATTAGAAGGACCCTTTTTTTTAAAAAATTGACTTTAAGGCCTCGATCGTTGCTAAATTGGTGGATTTTTTTACAAGCTTTTATTAAATTTAATTTTCCTTGTTAGTAAAATCTAGCTTCTGATTTTTAAAACAGATATCCATGACCATGAATGAGGCCTCAGTTTTCTGTCTTGGAGAAGCTAAAAGAACCACCGGAGGCATCCAAGTTGCCTTAAACTCTGAAAACATAGCTGGACAGTCAGCCGTGAGGTAACTAATAAAATAAAAAGGTAGTTTGTAACGATGTAATCTCTATAAATTCGAAACCAATTCTTAATATTCTTTCACAGATAGAAAGCTACATTATCCTTGAGCGATATAAATATATTTTGATTACAAAGCGGGCGAAACTACGTAAAAAAAAAACTAGTACATATATCATAAAGATAAATTTTGATCTAAAAAAAGCTGTCAGTGCACTTACTTCAACATCTCTGCTCTTAGCCACTTGTATGAACCTCTCTATGCGTTCTAACGTTTTATCTTCCTTGTCGTCTGTGACGCAGAACATCCTCAGCTGCGCCTGATTTTCATCGGTTCTCTTCGCGTACACAACGAATCGAGCCATGAACGGGACGTGAATCGCTTCCCTGGAATAAATGTGGTAAGAACTTTGAACTCGTGCTGGAGTCAAAACTATTTTGTTGTTATAAAACTAGCAGACAGATGACGAGAAAATAGGATCTTATTTGCTCCATTCATTAAATTCAGTCCATGCATTTATTTGCTTTGACAATTGCAACAATTTTTTATAGGTTTTTGATGTAATTCTTTACATAATTATAATATTCATACAATTTAGGATGTGTAACGTTCGAGGGCGCGCTCGGTACGCTTGTTATTGAGTTAACTCAGTCCAAGTATTAATTTCCTCTGACTCCAATAAAATTATATAGAGCTGGAAGAAAACGGTTGAAACGCTTTTAATATTTCACTGAAATAAATATCAAGTATTCTGCCCTCCTAAGCCCAAGAGCGGTAACTAAAAAAATGAGATTTCTGTTTTTTCACGCATCTGATAGCTTTCAAAATTTCGCACCAGATGGAGTAAGCAAAATAACCGTATCTACATTGGAACATTGAAATAAAACACTAAAAAAGATTTTTTTCTTTTAAAACTCATGTTTAAAAACTATTAATTCTAAACAAAATGACGGTATCTCATAAAAAACACAAAAACAATAATGTTGGGATTTTAAACATATATTCAAGAAATATATTGGTCCTAACATGGGCACATAAGTGAAAATAAATTAAATGATATATCATTAGGGTAACGAAAAATCAACTTTCACATAAACTCGATTATCTCGAAATACTCCTAGGCTGAGATACCGCTTTTGGGCTTATGACGGCAGTATTACTAGTCTTACGTTTAAAAACCTAGCGAAAGAGATCAGATTTGTGGTTTTCATTCAGGTTTTTAAAATGTTATTGAAGCTATCAGAGCAAATACATACTTGGAGCGAGTTTGAACATAATTTCTACTGGAAAATAAAACACAAAGTTTGCATACCTGTAGAGTTCAGTAGCCATCTTAGTGGCATCTTCCACGTGCCGACAATCAATCAGCCAATACCGCGCTGACACAGTAGTTGTGAAAGATACACAGTCGTTCACAAACGTCAACGGCGTATTCTCAGTGACATCTTCCCAATGCGCTCTGTTGGTTCCACCTGTCACAATCACCACACTATTATTGAAAATATCTAAAATTATACAATGTTTCCAACTTACAATAACTTCTATTATGCTTTTTAATACCATTCTGAAAGCTAAGGCAGTAACGGCTTCGTCGCTATTTGGTACTGCCTTAATGGTGATACTAATATATTTTATGCATGCCAAAGCAGGGTGGTAGATGGCTACAACATTACTATCTCTGTTTATCAATAGTTACTGTAATATACTACTTCAAATTCAAGGTGGCAAATAAAGGCCTACTTTTCACACAACTTTGGTCCGTCATAATTTTGAAAAGGAGACATTTTCTGTTACATTTTGTTATTTCATTAGTTTGATTTAATAGACATAAATAAGACCATGCCGTAAATTGAACAAAAAGTTTTATTTTTTAATTTTCAATTTACAGGGTGTCCCTATCTATAATTATATAGTAGAATAAAAAAAAAGGTATCCTTTGAACTTTTGACGGGTTTTTCTAATTGTGCGAAAATTAGGTGCTAACCTTAATCACTATTTGCTACAATGCTATCTAAATTAATTACATAAGTTCCAAGTGTTTCAGAAATGTGTAAGTAGTTGTCAATTTGGACAGATACCTAGGAAACATAACTTAAGGAAGAAACTGATGTAGAAGAAAGTTCAGAAAACAGACAGTTTACGAAAAAAATTGAAACAAAACATAAAATGTTTCCAAAACGGCCTATAGCAAACACACAACAAGCAAAGAAGGCAAATCACACAAAACAATAAAAAACGTTCAATTTTGTATTAAAACTTTCAGGAATGGAAGTGATTAAAAATGTGGCACACTGTGTACTGTCGATACCTGTCTCTTACAAAATAGTGCTAACTTTTAAAATGAAAATGATGCTACATTATCAAAATGCTAGTCCGGTTTTTCGGAAAACGGATCTCTCGAAGGACATTCACTTAAATAAACCCAAACAAAACAGAAATGACGGAAACAAAACTATGTGTCAAGTGAAATAATGTCAAGAAAAAGAAATGAGAATATAATAGATGAAGTGAAAAGAACTGATAGGCCGTTTTGGAAAAGAATCTTGATCAGTACAAGCAAATCAACAAAATAATTTGGGAACACCGAAGCTGAATGAAATGAGGATGGGAATGGCACCGTGGTTTGTTCCGTGTATTTAAACTCTTAAACTAACAAAAGTATTATGTTACGTGGTGATAAATTGTGCCAATATAACAATTTGAGGTCTGATAAATCTATCGTCATTTACTCGTATTTATACAATCGTTCTAATCCGATAAATTGAAGTGATCACATCGCAGTGCATTCTCTTGAACTCCCAAGATTTGTCAACGGTATGATACAGAGTGACAGTGAATTAATAAAGCGTAACATTTTCAGCCCGTGCATAAAAGAGAATGTATGAAAAGCAAGATATGGAAAAGCATTCAAAGTGATAGAGGGAAGAAAAACAATGTAGATATATATACTCTGAGCTGCAGAGCATAAATATCGCATCGAAACAATGACCGTGAAAAACAGAACAGTATCGGACAAAAATAACCACGAAACTTAAAACGTGAAACTGAAACCGACACTTTTATCTTGTTTTATGTATTTGTATAAGTATTACTAATTTTTTACCTTCGAGAGATCGTTTGCGAAATACCCCTGATGGTGCGCGCCGATAGGTGGCAGCACATTAAATGCGCCACACGGTGAGCGTGCAACACACACAAACACGAAAACAAAGACAATGTAGACACGCACAAAACGCACACACAGGGACGTGCCCCATAGCTTCGTGTATTTGCTATAAGCGATCAACTTCCCTTAGACCCTAACCGAATCTATTTACGCATGTTAGTCTGTTGTTAAAATGAGATTACAAACTACACTATTGTTTGTTTCGAAACATGCTCATCCCGATGTAAGTATACTCAACTGGGAGATGTAACTCTAATTCAATTTAAAACTCTTTAGCTACACTAACCAATCAGTTAGATATGATTCAAAAGACAAAACACTATTGAACGTTCGTTATTTTTGAAACTATCAATACTCTAAAACAATTTAAAATAGCAAAAAACAATGCTCTACCGATCTCATGTAGATTGTAATCTATGATTATTAAAACCACCTAGAAAATTTCAATATACTTAATGACTTTTCGTAACTATTAAAACTACACAGCTAGGTGTTGTAATGGAATATTGGTTTAATATTACTAATTGATTTAGTACCTAAATATAATTTGGAAGCGAGTAAGCTTTAGTACTTGTAAGGCTAACTTACCGTTGTTACGCAAAGCATTATATCGTCAATGTAGCGGAAGCCATACTCCATTGCAACACTTTACAGATATCTGTTTGTTACTGGAAACAACTTATACAAACAAATATTTCAATTCAAAAATTTATTAAGTGACAGGAATTTTTCGAAATTCTTGTTCATACACCATTTGATAATTATGTTTTATTAACGTGGCAAAGTTAGCACTTAATTTTCACATTTTGTCTCATCAGAACTTAAAAAGTATGTTTTGTTTAATTTTTTTCTCCTAGTTTTACATAAAACGGGCATGCCAAAAAGTTAAAATTGAAATGAAAATAAAGTTCAACACGTTTTTTTAGTTTACGGCATGTCTTTAAATATTTAAAACTTGCTGGTTATAAAAAATAAACCAAAAAAATACACTTTTTACGTTTTGATAGGTCAATCTTGTGTAAAAATCAAGGAATAAAGTGCCATCATACTTCAAGTTCTTTACTTGCCAAAACGCTATATTTAAATCAAAAGATGTTTCCACTAACGAATCAGATCTGTCAAATATATAAAAGCAAACTATCGTAATTGTACCTGATATGGAGCATAGCAGTCTCAATGTGGGTGCTGAAGAAGTGCTGTACTGGTTTGTCATTCCTTGTGTATGCGGTCTCGGAGCCGGCATACTCAGAGTAATAGCTTTGTGGAACTTTCTCCTCCTCGGTTCCACCGTCACTACCGGAGACACTGCTACTCCTCGACCGAGGAGTTTGGCAGTCAGTTCCGAATCTATGATCTGAGCCTGTGAACCGATTTCACATTCTTGATGGCGAGTAGATGTGAAATTCGTTCTAAAGACCAAACGAGATTTAGCACCGATGTTAAAGCATTCATGCTTTTTGTGAATGATGAAACTGAAGAAATAACTGTGCACGTTAACAAAGTTTCAAAGTTTTAACTTACCTTTTTTAATGTATTGACACTGTTAGATCCAATAACGAATTGTAAATAATAATTAATACGAAATCAAAAGTGATAAGGAGCGGTAGGTGCAAAATTAAGCAAACATGAATTGTTATGAAATCACAGTAAAAGCGTTATCAAATGAAAGTAGACATTTTGAGTGTAGCTTTCGTCTATTTCTCACACATGCGCTCAAAACAAGATGCAAAATACTGTAACAAGCTAAAACATTGAAATGGCAAACAAGACAATTTACATCATGCAAATCTCACGTTTGGTCTTTAGGAAATAAACTTCAAATTTGCGTATCAGCGTAATAATAAAAGCGTAGACATGAGTACCCAATAAATTTAGCAGTCAGTCTTAAGAATAAAGATGTAGAACTATGTAACAATAAATACGTCACTCCAAAACTAGAATCCAATACAGTAGTAGTTCATACTAGTATACTACACAATAATAGCAAGTATCTTAAGGTGACTCTGCGCATAATTTTCACTAAAGTATAGCGCCAAAACTTGAAAAATATTTTTAATGGTATTTAGACTTGCGTTACAATGGGGCACGCTTGTCTAAAAGAAACCGATTCACTCGCGGCTTGAAGACACTCGGAATCTTTTTTCCTTTTTTTGTAATCGTGTAAAATCTTCTAAAGATACCCGGCTGTCTTGGGATACAGCTAGCTTATTTGAGTGTACCTATTAAAACATTTCGGTGGCCTGCCCCTGTGCCAGACGGAAGGCATCGGGATCTCCATTATACTTTTCAAGTTTTTGCGGGTAAGTTGTGTGATAATCAGACGCCGAGTTAAGCCCTTAAGTACAAGATAAATCGTAGACTATAATTTTAGCCATGATATATAAACATAGCCGTTATTGTAAAACCATGCTATTTTAAAGCCTAAAGACCAACTAGAGACTAATAAAACCAAACATACAAAAACTCCAAATCGCGTTGTAACGCAGTGTGAGAAAACCCCATCTTTTTATAATCATTTACAGTGATTTCATATTCAAATTTGCTTAAATTGAAAACATTTTTTTAATACACGAACCTTTATTGAAATGTAAACTACATAAATGTGACTACATATTTTTAAGTGATTTCTAAATTTATTGGGTATAAATTGTCCCTAAAGGAGTAACGTACATTCTTAATCTAAGGCGTAACGCCGACTGGACAGTAGAGGCAGCGTTGTGCCTTGCAAGCGGCTGTGTAAAGTCAATTCTTTTCAATTGACAGTGTAGGCTCCAAATTATCCCGCTATCATTCAACACCATGCCTTACTACAAAAAATTTGGTACAATATAGGCAATCAGACAGGTGTTTGATTTGTTAAAAATAACAGGCTTAGCAAAAAATATAATTAAATGTAATACATATTACTGAAGATTTTTTTATCGGCTGTTAAAGTTTTGAGTTATATGTGTTTAAAGTTTTTGATCGGATTAGGATGCTTTGTACTTATGACTGTCCACAAAGTGAGTGTAGGTATGGAGTTTGTATGGCGTACTTACAAGTGACGTCATACGTAAGTATAGTGCGTTCTCTGTTTAGCAAGACATTAAAACGGATAAATATTGATAATTTTGATTTAGGTGATCGGTTTTATTGATAGTCAGCTATTTTTATAAGACAATAAATAATATAATTCCGATAGCCTATTTCGAACTCAGTTGGCTTTTCACGGCTGTTTATGTGCCTTGTCCAGTCGGCGTTGGGCCTAAGTAATAAAATATAATCTATTATGGTAACTACTAATCACAATACATTCATAAATGACTATATGAACCTGCATCGAGCTACACAAGATATGTGATGACACAATACAATATGGCCGATCAAAAAACTTTTAGAAATATTGAAATACAAATCGATTAATATGATTATTATATTGGGTAAATATAATAAAAGCAGTATAGATACATTGTGACCATAAAAATGATAATAATTACCATTTGAATTTATATCAAATGTTAATACGTAAAAAAATTTGGCATACAAAATTTGTACTTCGAATAGTAAAATCTCTATAGAAGAACACAAACCCTTTGGTTTACATATAAAAAATAAATATATTTTCAAATCTACGCAAATTCTAACAGTTTTGAACCTACTATCTTAAAATTAAATTAAATTAATACTGTTAAAAAGTGTCTAAGCTAATAAAATATAGATTTTCGAAAATTTTATAAATGTTCCAGTAATATTCGTTCACCGACCATGTCGGGTTTAAAATAGTCTGTGTGAGATGGTATACATTGTAAAGGTGATATAACGTTACCAAATAAGAGAGAACCTTTTCTTCTTAGAGACGTTATTGACAGTGATCTTTTTCAAGTTTTTATCCTTGACACCTGTGCGAGGTTTGAATAGGTTTACCTGAAGGCCAACTTTGATTTTCTTGGTAAGAGCTCCTTGAGGGAAGACCGCTTGGACTTGTGGTACCACCGAGCTTGATACCATGCCCCCTGTAACAATTACCATCATTGTTTTAACACACAATAAATTTAATACTACATAACCAAATAGTTTTATTTTCGGACACAAGTTCCATAAATCTAAGAATTAGTAGAAAAAAATCAGAATTAAATTTTTACTATTGCATACAACGTCAACACTGAAATAAATTAATACAATAACAATAAAACTATGCTATTTCATTTCAATAGTAACCCAATTCAATGGTACAGGATAGGAACAATGCTGCTCTGCCTTCAACCATGGAGGATAGCTAGTAAGTATATTTTTGTTTAATCCAGAAACTATTAATTAGCAATGAGCTCATAAATTTCAAAGAGCTGGACAGAGTCACTGCCATGAAACATGCTATAAAAAAAAGCATTAAAATCGGTTTCAGCTGGAACGATTTCATTAAAATGGTAACAGACATACAAAAACGCCAACTCAAAACGCACAATCCTTCTCAATTCTATTAAAAAGATGCTTAACACTCTGGCCTTTGTTTTTATTACACCATAAACATGGCTACACGGTCTCTGTCATTGTGATATCTTGCTTAATTTTTACTTTACCTTCAGGTCCAATAGCATGAACTTCTTGTCTGATGCGGGATATTACAGCAAAATACTGCGGGAAGTCATGTGTGAGGATCCTGGTGACACGCGGCGCGTCCCAGCCTTTCTCTTCTTCGTTTGTCTCTGTTGGAATAGAAGCTGCATTAGTACTCTTCTTAGTCGGACACTCTTGGCAGAGTAGTTAGACTTCAACTTCACCAGTCTTCCCGGCTGCGATCATTTATCGTGCAATAACCTTCTATTTTAATGGAAGATTTACTTGACGACCCAATGATGTCGGTCCTGTTTTTTTTTCTAGATTGTTTTTTGTTGACTGCCTTGCTTTGGATTTTGGTTGATCGCCACTCGCCTGATGTTAAGCGTTGATACGGTCTACGATGGAGCACGCGTGCCTAGAAGAAACCGATTCACTTGTGATTTGAAGACACCCAGGTTGTTACAACCTGGGTGTCTTCAAATCACGGATCATATTGCGGAACGCCCATTCAGGCATATCTGTTATATAAATTGTTCGTACAAAAAAAAGTGGGGGATCTCGCCCCACCACTAACGCCTTACCTTCGATCTCCAGAGTTTCATGCAGTATGTCCTGCACGACGTCGTCAGTTGCGTCCGCGTTGTGTTCACGCCACGATGTGCCATTGTCAGAACGCAGAATTACTATCTCGCGCTCCTTGCCACGCAGCGACGCGTAGTGCGGTACTTCCAGGATCACTGGCCTGGAGCATAAAATAAATAGATACAGAAGGCCGGCTCCATGCAACAAGCGTTAACAGGTGCACGCACACAAAGACGCGTACGTCGTACCACAATCTCGGATCAAGTCGGTCGAACGCCAGTCACGATTGCTCGCGCTTTGGCAATATACGTAATTGTCGTTTAGTGCGCACATAAAAACAAAATTATTAATAATTATGTAAAATTCTTATTTAGTACTTACCCCAAAAACTTAGAAGACACGGGTCCCATTTCCAGAACTCTAGCTGCAAGAGCCTCTCCCTCCATCAGCGGCGGCATATGGTTGATTCGGGATGGCTTCAGGTATCTGAAACGGTATTGTCGATACATTTTTAGGGTTTGTTGTCGATAATGTTTAGTGTGTACGGTGTAGTCGATGTTTTAGAGTTTATTGTCGATAATATTCTAGAGTGTGTTGTTGATAATGTTTAGTGTGTACAGAGTAGTCGATAATGTTGTAGAGTTCATAGTCGATAACGTTTTAGAGTTTGTTGTCGATAGTGTTTAGAGTTTGAACTGTGAAGTCGCTAATGTTCTAGAGTATTTTGACGATAAAGTTTAGTGTGTACACTGTAGTCGATGTTTTAGAGTTTGTTGTCGATAATGCTTAGTGTTGTACAATGTAGTCAAAGTAGCCTCCGACACGCCATCAGAACGCCTACGATCACCATAGCTCTAGCCTCTGATCGTCTTTCGCCAGTCTGTGGATTGGAACTCGCGCAGCTACTATGGCATCTGTACAACGATGTGTAGCCTGGCCGATGTGTCCAGCGGAGTCTTTCCCATGGTATTTGGCTCGGCAATAAGCTCCTAAATTTCTATGTTTTCCTAATTCTCCCATTCCCGTATTATACTTGGAACTGAGCACAGAATCTGGCGCATAATTTTCCTCATCGCCATTAGGAGTTTATTTTCCTTTTAAAGAGCCGGTGTCCAGGGCTCATTTCCATACATCAAAATGGTTCTGATGTCTGGTCAATAGTCTTGTATATTCGAAACTTGGTCCTCCTACTCAGTAACCTGGACACGACCACCTTAAGGAGAACTGCACTACAACGGAGGACGTTGTGGATCTGAACGTCCATTTCCTCGTACCTGCAAGTAATCCTAGTTGGTTGCTGCGCGGAGAGCGGCGGCACGATGACTCTGACGCCACCGCCGCGACATCCACGCATAGCACCACCTCGGGCGTCCACCAGGAATGATACCAGGAAACTGGAACACCACACCACTTCCGTGAGAGAGAGAATGTTACGCAGGAAATCATGTTTGATGATCAACATGCTATAGAAGAAGCTGGCTGAACAGAGATACGTAGCTAAAGAAATTAAAAAGTAAAAGCAAGGGTACAGTTACAAATCTTTTCAGAATAACACGATGTCAGAAAGTTATGTTTGATCTGTGGTAAAAATAAAAATAATTATCAATATAAAAAACCGACTTCAAAATTAGTAAAATACGCAAATCGGGTACTCGGACGACAATATCCAAGTAAACGAATTTTCAGTTATTTGATTTAAAAGCCAAATTACTACATTGATTTTGATAAAATTTCTATGGGACTAATCTAAAAATGTATCTTATCATCCCTACCATATTATAAATGTGTAGATCAAATACCTTTACACATGACTTCTAACTAAGATAAAAATAAAGATAACTTAGACGAAAAAATATCGACTGCAATGGCTACCCTACGGGGTTGGTTTGAAACTAATGGCATAATTTTAAATGCAGACAAAAGCGTAATAATGAAGTATCAAGCTAAAAAAGGGAATATTACAGGCACCACAAAATCAGAACATTTGTTTTTAGGATACACGATAGATTATACCTTAAGTCACAGTGCGCATATAAACAAAACCTGTAAAAAGATATCTAGTGCAAACTATGCCCTTTTTAAACTGAAGCCATTATTAGACAAAAAGTCATTAATATCTGTTTACTATGCTTATGTGCATTCATTGCTAAGTTACGCCATAACCACATGGGGTAATGGTACAGATATAAAAAAGCTATTGAAGTGTCAGAAGCGATCCATAAGAATAATAAACGGAATCAAGAAAAGAATGTCAGCAAAAAAACATTTTTTGAAAAATGAGATCATGACTGTTGTGTCCCTATATATATACAAGTGCCTCATAGAAATACATACTGATAGAGATAAAAAATATCGGAGAATAATGGACACACATAAACATAACTTTACCTTGAGAAATAATGATAGACTAGTTCTACCCCGAGTGAGACTTTGTAAAGTTGAAAAGCAGGGAGTTCATAATAAACTAGTTATGTATAATAAGCTACCAGTTGCTTTGAGAAACTTAAAGATTCTTGAATTTAAAAGAAAAATTAAGCCCTTTTTCATTCGAAATGCGTTTTACAAGCTTAATGATTTCATGAAAATTAATTTTAAGAAATGCACATTATAGTAACATGTCAAAAATTATATTCTAAGATCTTTATCTAAATGACATGTATTGTTTTGAACTTATTTACTAAAGCAATATTAATTAACTTTTATCAGACAAATTTTTAATACTTTACATATATTTCAACTAATTTTATATATATTTTTCTAACGATATGACATATTTTAAATAATTTTTAATCAATTTTATTTTGACGCTAAAATTTGTACCAATATTGTAATGTGAACTTTTTAACTTATGTGTAACTGTGCATAGTTAGTTTTAAGATTTATTTTTCTATAACAAATGTATCTGACCTACCTAATATAACGAACCATTGTTATAAGGTGAATAAAAATCTGAATCTGAATCTGAATCTAAGTAGAAGCAATACCAGATATCGGTTTAACTTGCAAAAAAATCCCGTTTGCGTGATTCAGGTAAAGTGTCGTATTTACCTATAATACACGCACTTTTCATATTTGTGAAACTACGATCCATTTACACTCATTATTTTAGGAATTATTGAATACCTTATTACGTTTTTAATAATATTATTCGTAAAGTTTAAGCAAATTTAAATTTTTTTCGCAAAACATCGTTTCAGTACGCAATCTATTTTCAAACTATGGAACTACAAATCTGACGGCTGTCAGTTTGTTTGTTTGTCCGCGCACATCTTTTAAACTACTAGAAGGATTTCAAAGCAGTTTTCATGAATATGCTTATAAAATACCTGATTGAAACATAGGCTATATTAATTTTTGATAATAAATAGTAAAAAAAATTTTTTTAAATAATTATTTATAACGCCATCTAGCTTATTTTATAGTAATGTTGTCGTAATGACAGACTTCTACTCGCAGACATGGTAGGTAGGAAGACTGAAGCGGCTGTTGCCATATAATCTATATGTAAATAAAAATACAGATATTCGCCAAAGAACCAGAGTCACCGACATAGCTATTAAAATCTGCAAGTTGAAGTGGTAATGGGCAGGCCACATCGCTCGAAGAACTGTTAACCGATGGGGAAGTAGGTAAGGTTCTTGAGTGGAGACCGCGAACCGGAAGACGCAGCGTAGGTAGGCCTCCCACTAGATGGACCGACGACATTGTGAGAGTCGCGGGCATCCAGTGGATGTAGATGGCAGGATGTCGTTCAGTGTGGAGGTTAAAGGGGGAGGCCTATGTTCAGCAGTGGACGTCTTCTGGCTGATGATGATGATGAAATAAAAACGAATAGCCGAAATGTATGTACCCGCATAACTTCCGATAGACTGCACCAAATAGTTTTTTTTTGTGTTTGTTATTTTCAGGACAGCGAACTGCTTTTGAAGAGGTTTTACAGTTTATTATGGCGTAATTTAAAGTACGTTTATTTTTGTATTGAATTCTGACGTGCTAATATACCAAGTCGACGGAGATTAAAATGAATAATTTTTTTTGCCAGGATCAAACTTAACACCAATAACAGACACGCAAAGTAGGTGAACTCGCGGCATCTAATCTGTTACTGATCTATGATTAGCAGCTATTTTGGATGTTATGGTGGTGAACGAAAGCGGTTTAGTTGTTGGAAGGGTCGAGGCGCAGAAGGCGGGCAAAAATTATTTAGACATCATTGATTGGCAGTCTTTACGCGGAGTAATCTTAAATAACAGCGATTAATTATAGATACCGCTCCATGCTTCCTACTTACTATTTACTAATAATTCAATAATAACGTTTGTCATGCATGACATTTCGCTTGACTTATACCAATTTTTTTTCCTTATTGGCTCCATGGCTCCACACTTCCAACGTATTTAACCAGTGAAAGTAATATATTATTTGCTTGAAATATATTTGAAACTATGGACATGTCGGGATACCTGTATCGAGTCAGATTAAAACTAGACTAAAATCATACTATGACGATAGTATGACAGTCCGCATTAAAATGGAGAGCAATAAATCTACAATCATGTCATATGTGTAGGTATTATCTATAAAATATTCAGTATAAATAATCCGATGGATTTGTGCCTATTTAAAGTTCCGTTCGTGTTCGTTAGTGTAACATTTATATTTGGATATGTCAGTCTAATCGTCCACCCACTAATTACTTTGCGCTACGCGTACGAAGTCGCGGGCATTAGCTAGTTTTATTTTAAAATCAGTTCATAAATGACAGAGTTCTGAGGAAACAAACAAAAAAGGTTGAAAATGCATGAAAAGAAATACTTACTTTTTCCATTGCAGCTTTTTCCTGAGATAACATCCAAAGCAGCATGGGCATGAATTTTTGATTAGGAATATATATCTCTTCTGAAATAAATAAATGGGCAGCCCTGTTAGTTTATAAGCCGTTCGAAGGCTACTTACTAGCTAGATGAATGATGGTATACGATAAACAATTAGGACCTAAAATTTTACGGATCATCCAACCTACAAGTAGCTCAGACGTAAACGCCATTCACAATCACCCATTCTAAGACTGCTATTGTCATCCGTCGCTTAACTTCGGTGATCTCGGAAAACTTAACCGAGCTACAAAATTATTATGGACCTATCCATCGTACATAAATTGCAATTGACGCGATCACACGTGTTATCATAAAACCTTATATAACTTGAATTTACCTTAAACTCGAGCTAGTACCGAAAAAATACTGGCAAAAACTAAAGGAGGCGATGTAAACACGTATTGCACACACTGACATATTCTTACTAGTTCTACAAACGCACACATCCATATTGAGCGGCACACAACTAAACCGAGATGATCAAACGGACGACCAAAGGGGTGGGGGTGTAAGAGCTAAAAGGGGAACTGTAAGTAAAACGTACGAAGTACTTCGTGGTCAATTTTATTGAGCGAACCGCTGAATGGGTGTTTTCCGATGGTTACAATCTGATCACAATTGAATTGGTTTCTTCTAGGCAAGCGTGCTCTGTCGTAGGCGGCATGATCGTTTGACAACAGGCGAGTTGGCGGTCAAACGCAAAATTAATAACTAATTTAAAAAAAACATTGTTCATCGCCAGCGGTTCCGGCAATAGTAACAAAAGGTTAAGTTTGTAGTAATACCAGGGAGTACAAAATACTTGCTCTCATTGTGGAATTTATTGACTAAATTGAGGTGACTTGAAGTGGTGAGACTGGTAGGTGATCATAAAGAACAACTTGCAGATTGTCTTTGTAGCAAAACGCTCAAGGTTAGTATGGGAGAACAACGTACATATTTGTAAAGACGTCTGAAATTCATAAATAACAAACTAATTCTGTTCTGAATACAAAATAAGTTAATTTTGTAAATTGTAGTAAGCTAAGGTTAACTAGTAAAATATACTGACTTAGGCTGCGTTGGGTCAACGTTGTAGCAGTATCCTTCAGGCGCCTGGTTGGTGCTGTAACGGCTAATGCTCTTTACCACCACCTCTTGCTGTGGCTGATATGGCATCCCGTTCACAGATCCTGGGAAAGAGTACAATTTAGTACAAAATTAAGATATGGCACCAAACGCATGCTTTGTGAAAGGGGTGCTTATGGGTCGACTGAACGACAACAGTGTTGATTTTTAAAATCTGTTTGAAACACATAGTTACACCCCTGTTTTTCTTGATCCCTGGTTTTTCTGTTTCTTTTTTGTTCCAAGTAGTTTTCGGGAGGCTTGCCTAAGGCAGCATGCTAAAGGCTGTGACCGCAGCGGAAATATTTATGTACGCTGACGATGTAGCCGCGGTAGTCACAGCACCCAAGGTGGATCTTCTGGAGCAGAGATTGAACGATACAACTTCTCAGCTGGCGAGATGGTTTAGGGTACGTAAATGGCCTGGCGCTAAATTTATCTAAGACACACTTTGTTCATTTCTGTCTCTCAGGTCACCAAACCCGACCCCTAATTGTTCAAGTGGAAGGTAATAGGATAGATCAGGTTGAGACCACGCCTTTCCTTGGATTTGAGATTGATCGGAGCCTGACATGGGAAACCCACATCAACAAACTTTGCGGCAGGCTGGGGAGCGCGTGCTTTGCCCTGAGTAGAGTCGCTAGAGTTGTGCTGGATGAGGTAGTGAGGTCGTGCTATTTTGCCACTGTCCACTCCCTGTTGCAATACGGTACGGAGTTGTTCGGCAGGCTGCGAACTGGGAGCGTGTTTTCTTACTGCAAAAGCGCGCTGTCCGATCTATTGCAAGGATCCCGCAGGATGTATCCGTACGCCCACATTTTAAAAGGCTTGGTATTCTGACTTTGCCAATACTGGTTATATTCCAAGTTGCGATATATGTCAGATTAAACCAAGCCTCTTACAAGACGCTCGACAGCGCCCGCAACAAGGGCAGGCTGGCAGAGGTTCCTCGCGCACTGGAGAGGTCGGCCAAGTCGTCGCATGTTATGGGCCCGACAGTGTACAATAAGCTGCCGGAGCACATCACCGCGGCACCCAGTTTAGGCAGTTTTAAGTCACGGCTCAAACGTTGGCTTATCGAGCAGACGTTCTATAGCTATGACGAGTTTATTAAATTTAAATTGTAATTAAATAATAGGCACTACGCAGCAATAGATATATATATATATATATTTTAATTGACATAGTGATTTATTCGTTCATTTTTGACATAACGCTAATGTTAATTATTTAAGATATTATGCATTTTTTTTTATTTTATATTACTTTGACATTGATCATTTAATTATTATTACTTTTCTTTATGTGGTTAATATGATAGGTACATTATTACCATTGTACTACCTATGCTAGTTTATTATAATAAGTTTGTGAACCTGTTTTATTAGAACTTAGATACTAGTAACATGATACGACCTGTAATTACTAGTTACCAATAAAATGATTATGATTATGATTAAAGGTGTATAACGTTCCTATAGAGATCCCGGTACCCTCTGTCTGGCACAGAGGCAAACCACCGAGGAGGTATCAGTAGGTAGAATCCTATTACCCTACATAACCTGACTGTACCCTAATACAGCCGGAAATCTTTAGTAAATTTTCCCTGAATGCGGTTGAAACTATAGTCGGAGTAACTGACCTAATCATACGTGAGTAATTCCCGTGTAACATAAATAAAATTTAGATTTTCCCTTTTGACAAAAATAAAAGATTAGGTACTGTAGAATCAGTTTCTTCTAAGTAATAAGCGTGTTCCATCGTAGACTGCATCGTCGCTTAATTTAAGGCGAGATGTCGATCAAACGCAAGCTTTTTGAAAGTATATATAGGTATTAAGAGTATCAATGTGTTACACAAGCTTCATTTTTATGGACCAGCACCACCACAATCCCACTATTGTTGAGAACGGACGTACAATTTAATACATATTGCACGTCTTCTGCAGTTATATGATTTTAACGGGATATTTACCGTGATAATCAGCATAATAATATAACTGTAGTGGACAACCGTGACAATTTTAAACAGTATATTGCACTACTGTTATGCTCTTGTGGCGTGCTAGCTCACGCCACCAACGTCACCCACACTCTCATCACCGTCATTTGTTGCTATCGCCCCATTGAACTTTGAGATAGAGAATGAGTTTAGCTTTAGAGCTACCTTGAGACATCTCCATGATATTCTTATGACTCAGTGCTGACTCAGTCCTCTCGTCCTTGGTCACATCGATGGGCAGGGAGTCGTCTCCGAGTGACTTCATATCATCCGCCGTCAGGTAGCGGTACGGCTGGTCGTTTAGGATGGTGTCTTCACCTGGAAAATGAGAGGAATTCAGTCATTTACTGTTTAAATTTTTATAACAACGGCTTACACTCACGATGATATTTATTAGTTAAGAGAGTGTTAAGTGTGGCGCGGGCGGCTGTGCGCACGACGCGAGCTGCTGCAACCGCGGCCTTGGCATCGCCAGTACGCAGGCAACCGTCTCCAGAAACACACGTATTCCCTGATGATGTAGCTATAACTATGGCTCTGAAATCGGTCGATCGTCTCGACCGATAAATATAATCTTGAGTGTAAGCCGTTTATATATTAATTTATATGAATCCTCATGGGAGTTTTGATGGAGTGATTTACTGTTTACATCTTAGCCTAACATGTGTAGAATAATACTGACCCTATATAATGATATCGCAAAAGGTATTCATCATCAGCCAGAAGACGTCCACTGCTAAATATAGGCCTCCCTCTTAGAACTCCACCCTGTCTACAGCCTGCCATCTGCATCTACTGGATCCATCCAGTGGGAGGCGTACCTAAGCTGCGTTCTCCAGTTTTTTTACTGGATTTACTCGTTGGAAATTCTCATGGCTAGATGAATTAAAAAAAATCTGAACATCTAAATAAAATTCCGACTCAGTCCGTACCTCCTTCTTCCTCAGAATCAGACATGAAGGTTTCAAGCATGGTCTCCGGTGCGACAACCTTGTACTTCTCCTGTGACGTGGCCGCTATCGAGGGTTCAGAGACATCCTTGAGAGTTTCCATCACGGTTACATAGCCCAGCTTCGAGGCTATATCCAAGGGCGTCTGTCCGTTCTGTTGGATGAAAATTGACCTTTATTATAATGTTCTTAAAGCTACATTATAAATTTTACAAACACCTCTCTTTTTAAACTTTATCATCATTGTTTTATGCAATTTATTTTTCTAGCTGTTGCCTGGGACTTTGTACGCGTAGACTTTCATATAAACTTTCAACCTCCTGTTGCACCCCTTATGTGGTGTACGTTTTTGATTTGGATTGTGATCATGATCGCGTGCCATCCTGAACGAACGGACGTCCATAATAAGCCAGATGTTAGGTAAACATGTTTTGTTAGTTTGTTTCGTTAGAATTTTGGGGCAGGAGACCGGGATTTATGATAGCATACCGTAGTAGTATCATTAGCATCAGCCTTGTGCTCCAGCAGAATGTTGACAATATTGATGTGTCCTTGCTGGGCTGCGTGATGAAGGGCGGTGTACCTGTGAGAAGGAAATGTAAACCTTCAGTATGATATCATAGGGAATAGTTTATATATGACTTCTGTAGCTGTCTTAGCATTTAGGAGATGCTAAAAATAGTCATCGTTATAGTCAAAGTCAAATCATTTGTTACATATTAGATGACTTATTTTAAATTATGACCCAATTAGGGTATGGATATATTGTATGGAGCAGCCGCTGTATTTAGGTTCCGTATTTCTACAAGGAACCCTTCTAAGTTCATCCTATCCGTCCGACCTAATTTTGTAGAAACTTTTAACCGTTATTAAGATGCACTAGCATGAAATTTTGCACAATTACAGTTTGCCTATTTTTTTTATAATTATGCTTTTTTAGGGTTGGCTCTGTTACATGTGAAATGGGGATAATAAAAGATTTTTAGGTGCATCCCCCTAGTGCGATCGTTAAAAAAAAACTACGGAACCAAAAAGGAATAAATACTGAAATAAAAACAGTTTTGTCTGTTGACTAGATTAACATCTGCGACATTTATTCAGAAAATACTGGAATAACATTAGGTACATTTATTCATAAAATAACAATCTTGTTTTGTAAAAGGTAATTTGAACATTTCAGACAATTATGAGCAGTAGGACAGAAGTTCATCCATAGAGCAGGGCTTCAGGCAGCATTCATTGGCAATTCCGTCCCTTTTCCCTCTTGTACCAGATAATGCCAGAGCGTTGTCTTGTCCTAGCCAAGGCCAGTATTGCTGGAATCCCATAGAGTTGTACGGCATAGATCTCTTCACTGCGTACTTTTCACAGACAGCATTGAGCGTTTCAGACAGAATTCTGCCACATAAGCGCACATCTCCGGCAGAATAAGACACGAAAAGGATGAAAAATCCGAGAAACAGTTGAACTTTCATGTTGCTATGATATTTTAGAAGAGTTTTGGTACCTTAGATGTATCTCCGATGAGAGGCGATGTTAGAATGAATTGTAAGAGGAATTGTTTCAGATTTTATACCGTGGAATTCTAATGAATATTCAGAAATGTTGAGGATACCTTAATGAAACCTGAATGTGATGACAGGTGAAAAGTCTGAAAGGTTGCGACTGACGCAAAAGCATACTTGAACGCACAGTAACGCCTGTTCCCGGAAATTATGATCTAGGGACGGGAAACAGCGAAACACGAGTAAATAGTAAACACATCGGATCTGCATCATCTAGTTAATTCCCTCCAGCTCATTTTTTTATCGGACTGCCCGAGTAGATATGAATAATCGTCGCCCCTTTATAGCTGATATTTCGAAAACCCATTCGAAGCACTTTGATTCCACTTTTACTAAGTGAACTGCTAGTCTGTGAAATGTGCTGCCTGAATGGGTGTTCCTTGATAGTTACAATTTGGGTGTCTTCAAATCACGAGCGAATCGGTCCCTTTTAGGCAAGCGTGCTCCATCGTAGACCGTATCATCGCTTAATAATAGGGTATTTGACTATATTAATAATATAATTAATACTGGTGTAATCCTAGAAGATTATTATTTTCAAAAAGTATTTAATCCCTATTTTTAGAAAAATACATAATAAAAATATGTTTTTCACTGATCACGTGACTTGACTGCAAACGCTCTATGTTAGCCGAATGTCCTTATGTCGTCACAGAAAAGTAAATAGAGGCAACAATTGTATGGCGAGATTAACTCGTATGTTTATGTGTGACGTCATTAATGTCACGTGGCCCCATGAATGTCAAAGGTAGCGTTTACGCGGTAGTTTAATAATTTGAATTTTGATCCGTCATTTAAAACACAAATACTGAAAATTATGAGGATTAAATTACAAGATTGCTTTATTTTAATGTAATAAACATTGTAAAATGGTTTTGTAAAATCAGTCAAATACCCTATTATGATAAAAGACTTGAGAGACTATTACTTTAAAAAAAAACACTTTTTAAACCGCATATACGAGTACAATGTTAGTACAATTAAGTAGACCCTTGTATCATGGTTTGCCTAGTAGGCCATAAGACAGAACCTAGAGGACATAAGAACAGATACCGCAAATATTTATGTATTACAAAAAAAAGGCGAAATTATTTCAATAATTAAAATATCTATACTAAAATATATATCTGTGACATCTATCATGTCGAAAATTATACCAGGAATATTCCAGTGTTTTTCAGTGTTTACGTGTTAGGTAGGTACATATTGGTACGAAAATAGCTCTCTTGGATGAAACGTGTCGTGAGTAATAGATGATTCCCATACATTTACATAATAAGTACAAAACGACACTTTACGTCTTCATCAAACATTGGACAGACATTCCTCGCGTATCTAAAATACTATTTTATATAAAATTTAATTAATATATCAAGAGTATTTAACCAGCCTGTGTTGCCAGTTGGGAAATATGGTATTGAGACGTGGTATGCTGGCTTTTGGAAAAACTCAGAATCAAACAACGGGCAATGGAGAGATCTATGGTCGGAGTTTGTTTGCGTGATAGAATCCGGAAAGTAGAAATTCACCAAAGAACCGACATAGCTACTTGTAAGTTGATGTGGCAATGGGCATGTCACACCGCAAAAATTACGCTGTGTGGTTACCCTCATTTTAAGGAAATAAACATCGCGAGATCTTTTTCACACGCCACTAATGATCCAAGCCACCTTCCAGGACAGCTTGCCGCCTGTCGCAACCAAATAAGGAAGCGAAATCGTATGATTTCTCACCCCTGGCGCGGGAGGAAATATTCACTATATAAACTCCGCAGGGCTTATTTTCCAGACCAAAATACTTAGTCAGTGCGGATGGACGTACGTCTGTCCACACTGAAAACTTAAATAATTATATTAAACATGACAATCAGTGCGTTTCAAGTATATCTTCTG
Source organism: Agriopis leucophaearia (assembly GCA_949125355.1). Lineage (NCBI taxonomy): Eukaryota > Metazoa > Arthropoda > Insecta > Lepidoptera > Geometridae > Agriopis > Agriopis leucophaearia. The sequence goes on from OX421286.1 coordinate 7,379,980, forward strand.
CGAAGATTCATGTTCACCTCAGCCCCGATCTCTAGGGTTTGTATTTCTACCACCTTGTATAAGTGCATGTACTGTTTTACCTGTGTAAGCATGAGCATCCTGAGTGGAGAGCTGCCAGGAGGCTACGTTATGTGTCCTATATAGGGAGCAGTTCTCCATTTAACCTCATGCCGACTTACCAGGAATTCTTCTGGGAAGTTGTAATATATATATAAATATAAATAAATGAGTAGAATTAATCTCCCATTGTATGACAGTGTGTTTTAATTACCTGTTCAAGGGTTTTTAGTGCTAATTAACTTCACGAGATATAAATCTTAAATTATGATATCTCGTGTAAAAATATTGTAATTTTTGTGTAACGTATGTATGTGTGTATGTATGAATGTATGTATGTATGAATGTATGTATATAACGGAATCTTTGAATTAGATTTTCTAGACTAGGTACTTCAAAACAACAAAATATTAAAACATACTTCAAAACGTCGAATCAAATTGAAATTTCGCACACATATCAAGGACCGATAACAATGCAATAATTTAAATAGTTTGATGCATTATATTAAACAAGCTTAACAAGTAGCTTCATCGTTATTTATAAGATAAACAGTACATACCCGTGCGTAGTCTGTGCCTTGACGGAAGCTCCACTGTCGAGAAGGTACCGCACCATGTTCGCCTGTCCGTAGTGACTGGCGATGTGCAGTGGAGTGTAGCCACCTTTAGTACAACTATCCACCTGGACAACGGAGTTTGCAGTTTAATATAGTAGGTATGGGAGCGATGCATGGCCGTAGCTGGAGTTGAATTTAAGGTAGGGCAGCGGTGGTTACAGGTAGGGCGGAAGTACGAACTTGTCGGGGATCGAACAGCTAAATCTTGGATTCGCCTTATTTTAAGGAAGGACATTGATATTTTAAGGTATGGCATTGGTGGGCACGGCCTGGAGCGATGGTGGCGGAGCGGTAGCATGTGCGCTTTACAATCTGACGGTCCGGTTTGATCCTCGGCCCTGACTTTAGAACTTAAATAAATTATGTGCAGTTTCAATGACAGCGCTCAAAAACGATGACTGGTGTTGCACATGCACTGGGCAATTAAATTTATGAGTTATTCAAAAAAGTTTTTCATAGTATTTTTATTTTTATCAAATATATATTTATCGTGTTAATTATCGGTGATATTTATCACTTTGAACCCTGTATCTAATTGAGTACATCTTACCTCGGCACCATTTTTCACCAGCAGTTGAGCGACGGGCACCCTATCTTCTTGAGCGGCAAGGTGCAGTCCCACCAGCCCGTTCTTGGCCTGCTGGTCTACTTCGGCTTCATGCTCCAAGAGTAGAGAGCACATTTCTGCATGACCCTGTTTGAAAATATAGTAGAATCATAAAATAAATAAGTACAGAAGGCCAGATATTAATAGCCTGCGCGCAACCGTCGTGCTAAGGCTGGCAAAAGCAACTCTGTAAAAAGTTTAGATCTCAGAGTTCAATTGTAATAATTTATTACTTATACATATGTTACTTTAAAAAACATTTATTTCTAATAGGAAGGGGTAACAAAATAACAATTAGTGAATTGGTTACCGAAAAGTACCTTCGTAAGGAATGCGTTAGATTAGGTACCTAATTTAATAAAAAATGGCAAGTCAGTTTTTTTAAATATTGTATTTAAACAACTAAACACACAACAACTCTGATAGGATTTACTTATTGTAAATTATGACAATTGTCGCACAAAACGATAATTGCATGTATTGCAAAGCGTGGGCAATCGCGACTGGCGTTTGACCGACTTGATCCAAGATCTTTGTACGTACGCGTCTTAATATGCGTGCGCCACTTAACGCTCGTCTTATGCAGCCGGCCTTCCGTACCTATTTATTTTGTGGTAGACTGATAAAAATATTAATAAGAGCTATATTTTTAGTGTTGCATGATCATGATAATATAGGTAATCGAAAGATCGTTTACAACAATACAACACATTTTTAGCAGGATGGTACCACGGCCCACATACCCAGAGCGTCTATGGTCAAAATGACGAGCATTTTTCTCGGAGAATTGACCATCATATAGGTGACATACCCTGGCACACAAGTTTACCAGAACTATCTCCCTGTGACTTTTTCTTGCGGAGGTTTTATCAAGTCTTGAGTATACAATAACTCCCTGGAACAATAAACGCTCTACAAGAAAATATTTGTTGCGAAATTTGAGAAATCTTTCCGAAGCTTTGCAAGCGGATCTTCAGCAGCATGCGGTTCAGATTGCAGGAGGGCTTTATTTACGCCAAATGGGACAACATTTGGATGTTATAATAATATTTAAGACATATAATCTGTCATAAAATCAAATACTGTTAAAAATACCTATCTCTCGCAAATAATCATATGACTGTAAATTCTACATGTTTTAACATTGTAAATTTAAAGAACTTTTTTAGAACTCGCAAGTTTTATATTATTTACCTGCGTTGAAAATCTACTGAACTGGCGGACATTTTGTATTGTATTTGTATGATGTCATGACTTGAATGACTTCTGTTATAACAGAAACCAATTAAGTCTTTACCTGCTGAGCAGCCAGGTGCAGCGGTGTGAATCCAGCCTTTGACTCGGCGTTGGTCAGGGCTCCATACTCCAGCAAGGTAGCTGCAGTCTCCATCTGATTCTTGCGAGCTGCTATGTGTAGTGGCGTGTGCCCATTCTTGGCTACAGCCTGCGGAAAATGAAGCATGAGTGTGACCTCCCGTACCATAATCACAATGAAACCCCTTTACCTTAGCATTGGCTCTATCTCCTGGTAGTGTGGTAGGCACTAGCTTGTTCTATTGAACTAACCGGCGATATAGAGAGAAGTCTTGCCATGCGTTTCTGCCAGCCTGGATGGTTAAATCCTCCCTTATCTTAGAACCAGTTCCTTTCTCATTAGTTCTTCCTTACCTTAGCATCAGCCCCCTTCTCCAGTAGTGTGGTAGCGACGGCTTGTTGGTCATACTGCGCAGCGATATGGAGCGGGGTCATGCCATTCTTGCCAGCCTGGTCGGGAGACGCACCATGTGCTAGCAGGAGGTTAGCCACCTGATGCAAATACCATGATATCATTATACGCAAAAGATATAGTTTAGATGGTAGAGCATCTGCCTACTCAGGTCCTGGTATATGATTTTATAGCGAAGAGCCTCGATGAACAGCTGAAGAGTCTTTCACTAGATGGTTAGATCAGATTTAGAAAGCAGTCCTTCTTGACACGTTACGCTTCGTCAAGAAATTCCTCAGTCAGTAGCCCCGACCTTGGCATACTCTATGAACAAAGTTGGTATATAAGGAAAATTAATCTCTTAGGGTACCCGTTACAAAGGACCTCACATAGTTGACAACGACATTATATCGTCTTTCTCTGTATATTTCTTGTTGTCATGGGCAGTTCTTCTTTTTTTCTCTAGTTAATATACGCACTAAATACAGTGCGACGATCTTATTTAAGATTCGAAGGGAGTCCAAAGCACTTTCGGAACAAAACGTACCGCAATTAACTAAAATTACCTTTAGATTTCCATATTTGGCAGCTAGATGCAAAGCTGTGAATCCTTTCTTTGTGGTCGCAGTCAGAGGTGCGTTATGCTCTATCAGAGCTGCTGCCACCTGGGAACAAGTTATTGCATGAAATTTTCTATATTTACATAAGTAAAAGCAATATATCATTCCCTTATTCACCGACTGACATATCATGAAATCTCTAAAACCACTTTACTAACTAAGCTGACATTTGGCAAGTAGATTCCGAATGGGGTGTAGAGGTGCGCTGAGGGTTTTGCGAATGGACCGAATTATGGAGGGCAATTAGAAGTCTATGCAAACGAACAGTTATATGATTATTAACGGGATAAGGTCCTGATATTTTGGCACAGTTACATACACTATGTTCACGGGCAGACAAAACAATGCGGGTGGTTGACCGAAAGTTATTTAGGTGCTGACAAAACGATCTACCCTCTATCTGAGCTCCATCCACAACCTTATCACGGTAAATATCCCGTTAATAGTATTAATATTAGATAATTGTAGTGAACAACCATGCAAACGAAGTCGCGGGTGACAGCCACTGATACGGAGTCCATATAGGGAACTACAATGTATGTTCCCTATATGGACTCCAAAACGGCTGTATCGATTTTAACGGGAAATTCAGTAGGTGTTTTTTTGCAATGTTTTGAGCAAGATACCTCCCCAGCTTAATACCTATTGTTACTTATAGTACTGGTTTATTGTTTACTTACGTCATGATTATGCTGTTTAGCTGCGATATGCAGCGCGTTATAATGGTCAGCGGTCATGGCTCTGACGTCAGCGCCGTGTTGCAGCAACAGTACAGCAATGTCGACATTGCCGAGCCGCGACGCTATATGAAGCGGAGTCTGACGCTCCCTAGCTTTAGCTTCCACTGCTGCGCCATTGCGGAGTAAGATACGAATAATGTCAGTCTGTGGGGGAAGCAGTACACTTAGTTTAGTATATCAGTTGATTTGCAACCTAATAAGGATGATGATTGGATAGTGTCATCCTCTATTTCACAAAGGAGCACTACTACTTTTTATTTTCTGTGCTAAAATGAGCTTGTGCTTGACCGCCGTCTCGTCTTATGTCAAGCCATAATGTGGTCAACGATGGAGTACGCTTGCTTACAAATAATATAATCACTCGCGACTTGCAGGTACCTAGATTGTAATCATGGGGGAACAGCCATTTAGGCAGCGCATTCCTCGTATATTCATTATTTATAGTCTAGAAATTCGCACAATTAACGTGGAATTAAGGAGCTTCGTTTGGGGTTTTGAAATAGCAACCAGTAAACGATGTCTCTACAAGACTTTGAAGCATAGTCTGTACAAGGGATCGTTTCTGTAATTTTTTTTGGAACGTTTCCCAATGGACTCACACGCTAGAACTTACCAGATCCACCTCAATGGCGCGAGCAGTCCTCCTCCTTACACGAATGAACTTTATGCCTGATACAAATTCAGTGACGTGAAACACCGCCGCACCTTCGAGAGGGTGGGTATCCTCTCGAAGGTGCAGCGGTACAGCTTTTTTTTACCTGGCCAAGGAGACTATGTCCGACAGTATGTTTTTTATGAATGAGTATACGTTTTGGCCTCACATTGCTTCGGCGTGGTGACCGAGTGGTTGACAAACGCAGATGACCTTGAGCTTAAATTTTTAGAGGTGACTAGTGCAAAAGCACCTCTATGGTATGAATTTCGGCTTAGGCCATCGATTGCCCGAGTGGGGCATCAGACTTGGCCTGAGGCCCGTTAGCCATTACATCTTGTAATGGTTTAAATATCCGGCAAACGGCGCGATGCAGGTTTCCGTCACTGATTAGCTATCAGCGGTGGCGATGCATATTGATGGCGGTATATTAGTTCAGCTGCATTAGATAGGTGGCGCTCGCTGTTATGCACAACTCTACCAACCTGAGAAAGATCTAAAAGTTACCTGGTAACCGTGTAAATGGTGCACCGCCTGCACTTACAACGTATAGCTATGTGAATAACACAAATGTGTGTCATTTTAATTGAACTCTGTACAAAATTTTCGGCAATATTTACACACAAAGAAAGTAGAAGGTTACCTGGTTAGCCCTTGCAGCCAAGTGCAGCGGCGTCTCTCCCCTGATGGTGGGTACGTCAGGGTTGGCCTCGTGCTGCAGCAGGTAGATCACGATGTTCATGCAGCCCATGAAGGCCGCCACGTGGAGCGGAGTCAGACCGGACTCGGTCGTTGCTTGGATACCTGATACAGGAACAGAATTTTAATAGTGACCATAGTCAATTCTTTTTTCAGTATGTAATATGTAAAATAGGTTACAGTAGGTCGAGTGGTCAGTCTTGGCTGTTTCTTTTTTAAGTTGATTGAATTAGGAGTTACTTTGCGAAAGTTCGTCTTCGAAACTGTTTCTTAGACGAATTTCTACGGTATTAATTAAATAATTATTGACATTACAAGTTAGTCTTAGATAAGTATATAATTTTTTTCCAGATGTAATAAGTTGTTGATTCAGGTTATGGGAGATAGGCTGGGTGGAGATAAAATGAGTGGGCACAGTGCGACTATGGACCTTCTGCGCAGACTATCTTGGACCTACTCTGGCCCCTATCCTTGTACATACCAAAACCTGTACAAGTCTTCCCTCTGAGAGGTTGCTGTGTCCAAATACTGAAAGATATTATACATTTTAAAATCGTAAACACGAAGAAGTACAGCTTTACTCACTTGCACCATACTTTAGAAGAAGCTCGACAACTTTGATCCTGTTCTTCTTGCAGGCTATGTGCAGGGGAGTGAAGCCATTTAGAGCTCTTGCATTTGCATCGGCGTTTCTGTGATCAGAAAAATATAATCTGCTTTAAATATGAATAATTGGTAAAAACTAACAGTGTTTTCTTTTTCGCTAATTTCTTATTCGTTCTAAATCAATGAGCCTTCTAACCAGCTTGATTATGGAATCATGCAATTATATTATTAGAGCGTGGTGGCTTTTATTAAATTAAAAGAGCGGCAAACAAGAATGCGCGGGAAGAATACGGGACGATGTGAGATTTCTAACTCTGCAAGATTTATTTATTATATTTTGCATTTTTAAGAAAACTTACAGCCTAATAGTATATAACTAAAAAAATAGATTTGGTGACACGTTCAATTACAAGTTTCCGCCTAAAGATGTGGAGGTGAGCGTCGTGTGTGTGTTTTAGGGTGGCTAATCAAGCATGACCCTAAATTTTAGTCCAGTGATCAACTACTATTTAAAACTTAAATTAGACAATTACCTCAATACTCAATACTCAATAATTTATTGCATAATTATTATGAAGTTCACATACAGATGTTAGGTAGCATGTTTAAATTAGGTAATACATAATAATAACCCTGATTGGGTATGGCAATATAGTACTACCTTGTACTACCAAGTACATGTACCAAAAAAGAACCTAGAGAGCAGATTAGGCCTGTTTTCCAAAAAACAACACTTGGACTTATATTCAGAATTTTTGATGTTACATGTTACCTATATACCCATGTGTGTATGTTTTGAATGTGTGTTGTGTGTGTATGTTGGGTTTGTGTTGTGTGTGTATGTTTAGGTACCACGAATTTTGCCAGAAAATTGTGAACAAGGCCCCTGTATCTAGTAAGACTCCCCTGCAGAATGGAAAAGCATTGCCAAAGTGTGCGCATGCTACCATATAGAGACAGCCCCGTTAACTCAGTTGGTAGTGGACCTGCCTTCTGCCCTTGGGGGCGTGGGTTCGATTCCCACCTAGGACAAACATTTGTGTGATGAACATTTGTGTTTGTTCTATGTCTGGGTGTTAATATTTTTTAGTATGTATATAAAAAAAAGTATGTATATCAGTCTCTGGCAGTCATATTACAAGCTTTGCTTAATGTGGGGTCAGATGACCATGGGTGAAAAAAAAACCTACAGTGCTGTCATGTACGTAGTGTTAGACTAGTGTTAGTAATACATCGACATCATCAACTGACACATGATTAGTTCGAAATTCAAACGCCACGTTCTTTTCGTGACCTAGAAATCGGATTCTGTTGGCGCATTTGCTCTCAAGACTGACCTGTCCAAAAGAAGCTTGGCAACTTTAGCGTGACCGCAATGTGCAGCCACGTGCAGTGCTGTCAGATAGTCTACAGTGACGTCATCAACTGGTGCCCGACGGGAAAGGAGTACCCGCGCTGCGTCTGCGTGGTCGCCTTGCGCCGCCATGTGGAGTGGGGCAAGACCGTTCTGAAAGAGGGTAGTTGTGAATATACAGAACTAACGAGGTAACTGTCCTGGTAGAGCTGAAAATTGGCTAAACATTTTGGACATAGAGGATGTTATAAAGTATCATCTTGTAACATGTCATGATAATCTAGAAATGGTATTATATTAGATATCTGAAAAAGACATTTTGTAATCGATAAGGTTTCAAAGCCGAACCGTATTCCGTAGGTAGCCAAAGGAGTCAAACCTACGCTGTCTGTTCAACTTTTATTGGACTAATAATTTGAAACACAAGAGCCAATTGAAATTTTCACAGGATATGTGATGTTACGGCGGATTAATTTAGAAATAATAATAAATTAAAAATTAAAAAATAAAGGGCTTATGATTTACCCCACATTCTTCAGTTTTTTTTTACAATGTCATTGCAGCTGACAGAGTAAATAATTGCTTGTACCGAACATAGAAGAGTTACCATGTTGCGTATAGTGACAACCTGCATGAAACGGCGGGTAAAAACTGGATGCAAAAAACTACCGACCGAGTTCAGTGGCGTGCATTGGAAGAGGCCTATGTCCAGCAGTGGACGGATGCAGGCTGATGATGATGATTACCTGCAGGCGGATTCTTTGTCCTTACCTTACTTTTGCTAGTGATAGGTGCACCTCTATCCAGCAAGGCCTCCACGACCCTCTCGTGTCCGGACCGCGCTGCGCAGTGCAGAGGCGTTAGACCATCACGGGTTCTCGCCTCCACGTTAGCGCCGTTATCACATAGAAGGGTAACCATGTTGTCTTTCCCTGGTAAAGGATTGGAGTTTTAGTAGTGGTCTACGTTTTTTTTTTTTACTAACACGCTTTTATTAGCTTGGTGTGTATCTATGTAATGGAATCTTTGAACGTGATTTTCACTCCTTTAAAGACGTCGGATTGATTTGAAACTTTGAACACTTATCAAGGACCGATGACAATGCAATAATTTAAATAGTTTTTTCCATTATCATTACCAGTATCTTCAGGATTAGCAATTTCAAAGCGTGTTTTTTAGTTTTTTGAACAACGAGAATTATATTATTACTAGCCGCCCGTCCCGGCTTCGCACGGATGGAGTTTTTTTTAAACATTCTATTAATAAATATATTCTATGTTACTCAAGGATAAATTATTTATCAATCTAATGGTGAAAGTACTTTTAAAATCGGTCCAGTAGTTTTTGAGTTAAATCGTTACAAACATCCAAAAATACAAATATTTCCTCTTTATAATATTTGTGTAGATTTCCTTCTATCCGAAATCGGACAGGCCATGTCATGAGCAAAAAAAAGTGTATGAGTGTGGTGGTTATTTTTTGGGTAACTTTTGATCCGTATTTCTCACTTTCTTTCTCGTACACTCTACTACACTTTCACTATTCTCCATCTGTATTTCTTTCCCAAGCATTATAAAGTCCTCTAGTTATTGAACACCTTAATACGCTGTGATTTACAGCAAATATAATTTCTCTCTCTTTCCTTCCTAATTTAGATTGGAGCCTGACTTTTTAAAAGGAGATAGAATCCTTCATGTTAACACGAAGGATCAGAAAAGAGTTTTAAAAACGTTTTATGTTTTTTTAATATATACATTCATTCATTAAAGTTCACGATGTATGATTGACTGCTTCGATGATCTCTTACCCCATTTAGCAGCTACGTGCAGCGGGCAGATATTATGTTTAGCAGCGCAGTTGACATCAGCTCCTTTGGCCAGCAGTAAGCGAGCTACAGACTCGTTGCCGTAGTGCGCTGCGATATGCAGTGGAGTGAAGCCGGACTTGGAAGTAACGTCTGGGTTGTGTTCATTCTGATGACCAAAAGAAATCATTTTTTTTATTTAACTAGGTTTTAGACACAATTTCCTAGAATTATAGTAAAAAATAGTAAAACTGTTAAAATCAGTTTTTCTAAGCTTTACCCATTTAAATAAATTGGCACTGGCAGCCGGCGGCGGATGCGGATAATTCAATTCTGAGGTAAACTTAATAAGCCATTCCGCTTTATTTGAGTCGTAGACATATTGTCTGGAATCTAGATCAATCCAGATCACAAATTTTACCTAAACAATAGTATCGTATATATAATTATTTTCACAAAACTCACCTCAAGTAAAAGATTAGCAGCTTTGACGTCGTCCTTCTTTGCAGCGATGTGTAGAGCAGGCAAGCGGACTCTACCACGAGTGTCTGCTTCCAAGAGAACAGCCACCACCTTCTCGTGACCTTGCTGCATCGCCACTGCCAGAGGAGTGAAGCCGTCCTGTTGAAAAATCAGCAGGTTTAAGATATTCCTATTTTCGAATCAGAGATTTGTTTATATAGATAGATTTAACCATTGGAAGACAGAAACAGCGCCAGCGTTGGCCTTGCAAAGGTCGCCCAGTATACTTGGGCACACGAGCAAATACTCCATGGTCCGGGAGACTGTACCAGTTACACAGTTCCATCGGAGGATCAGCTAGATCCCATTTGCACACATTGTATCTGCAATGGCCTATTTGTACTCGCAGCTAGTTTATGGGGGTCTAAATAAGCCATTTCAGAATTTGCAGATCAGATGTCCTGGGGGAAGCTTTTCCTCCGAGGGTACTAAATTAGGCTTAAGATCAAAATAATTTTGTCTTCAGTATTGTGAATTTGTGTTTATAAATTTGTTTTGGGACAGTGCCAGAAACATTTATTTAGTAATGTTTTTTCAAAATGTAGTATAAGCGCTGTTCTTTTTCAACTTTAGGGATGCAGTATTCTTGGGTTTTGGAAAAAACGTACCTAATATCTATCCATTTTGTGTAGACCACTCGAGATATATTTAGATCACCCGTAGGCCTCTGAGTCAGAGGCTGAATCAGAATGTTGCCTAAGATATGTAGGAAAGAACAAGTGGGCAAGACCCGCGATATTAGTTTTGTCGGAGTAACTTTAATTTGAAATGAGATAACTTCAACGGGGACAGAAACAATATCGCATGCATAATACCAGGCCTGGTAGAAATATACTGTGTCTCACTTGCATCGGAAGGTCATTAATAGTTTACGTACCTCAGTAGCCAAGCTCTGGTTAGCACCGTTGGCGAGCAGGAACTTGACGACTCCATCGTGGTTCTCCTGCGCTGCCATGTACAGAGGAGTGAAGCCGTTCTGAGACTGAATGTTGACCTGAACAAAAAATGGGATTTTTGAACTAAAAAAATTACAAAATTAGTAATTCTTATTATGGCTAAAAATATCACTAAGCCATGGTCCAACAGCCGTTTTTAAGTTATTGATGGTTGACAGGCTAGGCGTTTGGCCACAGCTCATCATTATCAGCCTATCGTGTTCCCAGTTTTTGAAAAAACAATAGGTATAATACAAAACTATTTAATTAGTCTAATTAGTTAACATACAAACGAGTTTGGAGTCATAATAATTACATATAAATTTATTTGTATAATTTTTCTAATTAGTTTGATTTTTATTGATAAAACGAAATTATTATCTAGTAACATTAAATTTTTATAGTTGATTAAAATAATTATATTACCGTAATATTACCGTATAAAGACTTGTGAGATTGCTGGTATTATCAACTTTTTCATCCAACACTATTTCTTATATTTTACTTTATATTGTTTTTTAACAGTTTTAATTCAGCCCGTAATTTTTATTTTGTTTTATGTACCCATAACTCTGACATTTGTGAACCAATTTTTCATTAACTTATGCTTAGTTGTTTTTGAGTCGGCTCTAATAATACGAGTTATTCGAGCGTTATGCTTTGGCAAAAGCAATAATTTTGTTAGAGCGCTTACTAATTTTGAAGTCGGTTTTTGAGACTGAGTATTATATATTCGTTTTATTGTTCTAAAAATGTTTATTACAACCTAACTCTCACTTCGACAACAACATAAGATGACAATTCTTTGTTCACACATTTGCTAAGAATTTATGTTTTTAATTCTCTTCCAGAAGAAGTGATAGATCTCCCGTATAAGCGTTTTTGTACTGAGTTGAGGAAGTGGTTGGTAAAGGAGTGCTTCTATGAAGTGGAAGAATTCCTAAAGAAAATGGCATGTCGTTTTTATTCTTATGATTTTGGTTGTTGATAAATTATTATTAAAATAAATTAATGTAATTCTTTTGACATATTTATAATCTAATTTAATTTTGCACGCCCATACGGCTGTTAATGGATGGACATTTTATATTTTAAGACTTTGTATACCCATTGGCAAGCAAATAAAAACTTTAACTTTGACTTTTCTCTTATGACAGAAATCATAACAAACAAAACGAAGAGCATTTTTCCCATGTCAATCGTGGGTAATGTTTTGAACATTTATTATGTAAAAGCGGAAACAGGTCATCAATTTGTTTATTTTGGATTGCAACCAGCATTTTTGCGTTGCGATGCTTTTAGCGTAATTTTAGACATCGTAATGAGATAAGTTCTTTGTATAATAGGTAATTATGAGTCATTAGCTGTGCCCCGCTAAATAACAGGAATAGCATTTTTTATATAATAATAAAATAAAAATAAACTTTTTATGTATTTTCTGAACAAAACTGACCATCCACAGAAAATCCGTAGAAATCCGTAGTTTCATCCAGATCATTCCAGATAAGTTGGTTGGTGTGACGGTAGTAGCTCTTTGAGTTTGGCCATTTTTTATAATTTATCTATTGTATTTATTATTTATTTTTTTATTATTTGGATTGAAAGGCGGTTAAATGTTTATATTTTTTACCTATTTTAAGCGGCCGCCTGTAGCTGAAAAACCCTCATCCAAATTTTTCCAGTCTTCTCTATTTTTGGCAGTTCTGGAACAAAGCTTGCCGCGATATTTTCTATATCGTGGTGTGCTGTCTTTGGAAAGGCCTGCCTGGCTTACGTTTTCTCTCTCTAGGCACCCACCCAGTTAGTCACAATCTGTGCCCATCTATCTGATTCTACTCATTGGATGTGACCAGTCTTCTTCCACTTGAGTTTTAGGTTTTCTTTTATGACGTCTTTAACTTTTGTTATTTTTCTACTCAGTGTGTTATGTACACGGATACTTAGTTTGAGGTTCATGTAGCTGATTTCTATATCTCATTGGCAGATCCTAAGTTTTCCATTTGTTTGTTATCCTAAACGTATTTGCGAATAAGTTTGACTGACAATACTTGCACCATTGTTCAATGGTACATGTACTGACTAACAAGCAAATGGTGAAAGGTGTGTCTTAGCTTTTAATTATTATTTATACCTAATTTAATGTTGTGTTTTAATTTTAATTTTTCTATGATCTAAATAATTGGTCGAAATAAATGAATTGAATTAGCAGTGGAGTCTTTATTATAAGCATATATATTTTTTTAGGTCTATGATAGAAGCAAGTTTTACTTTGGGACTAAGTATGAAGTCGAGAAAAAATACATAATTTTATTCATACATTTCGTCCAGTGGCAATGAACTGTTTGTATAAAGCTGTTTTTGTTGAGATTTTGCAGTTGATCCCATAGAAATTTGAAGAACAAGTGGATCACATTAAAAACCGACTTCAAAATTAGTAAATACGCAATTTTGTTTAATTGAATGACATGACCCAGCGCAGGTAGGCCTCCCACTAGATCAACCGACGATATTGTGAGAGTCGCGGGCATCCAGTGGATGCAGATGGCAGGATGTCGTTCAGTGTGGAGGTTAAAGGGGGAGGCCTATGTTCAGCAGTGGACGTCTTCTGGCTGATGATGATGATGAAGGACATGTTTTTCTGTTATTTTGATTTTAAAACCCAACTACTAAACCGGTTTTTATGAAATTCACAAGGGCCTACCTCTGAAGTATGACCTACCCAACAAAAAAGAATCATCAAAATAATTTTATAATTGGCGAAGAAATCGGTAAACATACATTAAAAAAAACAGTGGAACATAGAACATCTGCCTTTTTTTAAGTCGATGATATTTTTATTTTTTTTATAAGGAGTACAAGAATTGCATAACGTTGTATACCAAAGGCAGAAATACACAGCAAATTTCTAACTTTGCTAGTCCTTGATGACTTACTTGGGCTCCATTCTGCAGCAGCAGTTTGACCACTGCCTCCTGGCCAGCCAGAGAGGCGATGTGGAGGGCGGTGTTGCCCTTCTTGGTGGCTGCGTCGATGGCGGCTCCACGGTCCAGTAGCTCATTAACCACATCAACATGGCCGTCTTTTGACGCTAGATGGATGGCGTTCAAACCGTTCTGTGGACAGAAAAATATTTTTACCTTATAAATAAAAAAAACCGACTTCTCAAAATTTGTAATATACGCAAGTTCGGTTACTTGGATGACATAATGTTGTCATCCAAGTAACAAATTTTTGAGTTGTTAGGGTCGGCAACGTATTTGTGATGCCTCTGATGTTACAAGTATCCATAAGCGACGGTGACTGCTTACCATGAGGCGGCCCTGCTTGTTTACCACCTATGGCTTAAAAAATTATTTAAAAGCCAAACACTACTGGAAGCTGGCCGAACATGTTATTGTTATACTATAGGGGCTATTGTTTCACGTTCGGCCAAGGTTAATGGCCCTTCAAATATTGGCGTCCCTCCAAATGGCTCACGAATTTAGTATAAATGAGTTTAGGCTGTATAATTGCCACATTTTATGTGACTGGGTGACGAGAAACTAGGTGACGAGTATCTTGTTGATGAGTAACTGGGTGAAGAGTAACTAGGTGACGAGTATCTTGTTGATGAGTAACTGGGTGAAGTGTAACTAGGTGACGAGTATCTTGTTGATGAGTAACTGGGTGAAGAGTAACTAGGTGACGAGTATCTTGTTGATGAGTAACTAGGTGAAGAGTAACTAGGTGACGAGTATCTTGTTGATGAGTAATTAGGTGAAGAGTAACTAGGTGACGAGTATCTTGTTGATGAGTAACTAGTTAATTATGATGAGTAACGAGGTGAAGAATAACTGGTTGATGAGTAACTGTGTGAAGAGCATCTAGGTGATGAGTAATTGGGTGAAGAGTAACTAGGTGATGAGTAACTTGTTGGTGAGTAACTAGGTGAAGATTAACTAGGTGCTAAGTAACTTATAGGTTAGTAACTAGTTGATGATGATGATTATGAGTAACTAGGTGAAGAGTAACTAGGTGATGAGAAACTTGTTGGTGAGTAACTAGATGAAGAGTAACTAGGTGCTAAGTAACTTATTGGTGAGTAACTACATGATGATGAGTAACTAGGTGAAGATTAACTAGGTGATGAGTAACTTGTTGATGAGTAACTAGTTGATGATGATGAGTAACTAGGTGATGAGTAACTTGTTGGTGAGCAACTAGTTGAAAATGATGAATAACTAGGTGAAGAGTAACTAGGTGATTAGTATCTGGTTTACAAGTAATTGGAACGAGTATCCGGGTGATCAGTTATGGCTTGATAAGTAATTGGAGGACGAGTAACAGATGATGAGCTATTGGTTGACAAGTAATACGGTGGCAGGTACTGTGTGACATACGTGTGACTGGGTGACGAGAACCTGGTGTTTTATGCCGGTGGCAAATAAGCAAACGGGTAGCCTGATAGTAAGCAACCACCACCTGTACCTTTAACACCAGAGGCATCACAAATACGTTGCCATCCTTTTAAGACTCTACTGACCCGCTTGGTTAGCGTCACGATTGCTTATTTTAGTTTTGTGCCACCCAGAATATGGAACTTTGAAAGTCCTGCGTGACTTATTCTATGCTTTTAAATCACGGAACACAGTTACATCACTGCTAAGCCATTCAATAAGTAGCGAAGGTGTTTTACTTCGTTGATTGAATCAGGCGTTACTTTGCGGAAGTCCATTTTCAAAACTGTTTTAATGATGAATTTCTAGTGTAATTCCGCTTCTACGTCGCTTCAAGTACAATAAGGAATTTGTGATAAATATTTGTTGATAATGTTAATTTTATTGAGTTTAATTTAAATTAACATTATCAATAAATATTTATCACAAATTCCTTATTGTACTTGAAGCGACGTAGAAGCGGAATTACACTAGACATTCATCATTAAAACAGTGTTTTACTTCCCCAGGTACTCTCACCGCACACACACCGCAAAAGAGTCCTATCGCTACCAAACGACTATACCATAGGAAAATGAGAGATTTAAACACCAGAACGTGAGTATAAAATCTTGGAGAACGTTGCGGTGTAGCAGAAGATGAAGTGACAAAGATAGAGAAAGGGATGCTTGTAGTTGGTTCGGACATAAGTTATAGAGTGGATGGATAAAAGAAGATTGATAAAGGAAATTTATGTGGCAAGCGTGTCGGCGAATATATAAATAAATAATAAATAAATACCTGGGACATTATTGCACAATGGTCATCTGACCCCAAACTAAGCAAAGCTTGTAATATGGCAGCCAGAGACTGATATACATACATATATATTTTTAAATACATACTTAAATAGATATTAACACCCAGACATAGAACAAACACAAATGTTCATCACACAAATGTTTTTCCTAGATGGGAATCGAACCCACGCCCCCAAGCACAGAAAGTAGGTTCACTACCAACTGAGCCACCGGGGCAGTCAATCACGACCAAATTAAAGACGTTTTGAGAAAATTCCTCGTCAAAAGAAGCGGTAACCGACCAGGAGTGCGATTTTTGAATCGCTCGTAGGACTTTTTCTATTCGCATACGCAACTAATCACCGGTGACTTCAAAAGCGAGTGATCCAGTTTTTTGGTATTTTTGAATCGCTCGACTTCTGGGTTGCCGTATTTTTACAAAACACTAATATTTTTCCATTTCACGCAGCACCTTACAGATTTGTACAATAACCGGCAAACCGATAACTTCCGCAAAGTAAAGAAACGTCAATTAAAAAAAAAACGGTTGATTATTTGTAGTTTGTGTACAGTATGAACAATTTATCTGTACATTTGAGTAGAGGCGCTACAATCGTATTCTCGTAACCAAACTGACAGCTATCCGTAGAATGGTTATAGTTCTAAAATTTGACCAACTGTTTAAATAAGTTGGTCGCTTCTTGACAACAAACCAAAGAGAATTAAAATACTAAATACTAATTTTATGTCTTGTTTTGCATTTGCACGTTATTGTGCCGCGGAGTATGTAATAGTGAGTTACCTTCACAAGCCACTAATATAAAACAACATCGGAAATGAATACAGTAATTTGCAAAAAAACTATCGCAATTCTCATCCAAAAAACATATATATATGATCATATGTTCTGTGTATCCGCCATTTTTTTTCACATCTGTCAGACTTTCTATCGATAGAAAGCTATTCGCATGATATAAACCACTCGTACAGTTACGAGTGATATGACTAGTTCAAAAATACGACTTTTCTGGATTTCATTCGTAAGTTGATCACATCGCATGAAAAAAGTCATACGAGCGATTCAAAAATCGCAGCCCAGATTGGAAAATTGTGTAAATAGAGAATTGTACAAATCAAGAATTACGATGGCAATGCTTTCAAAATTGTCCGCCAATTGTTGTGGGATGTCCAATTTTCGTCAAAGTGGTAATTTAATTATTGGGACACATTAATAACATTGTTGAGAAAAGCCCTTTGAAGAATCTTTTAAGTAAATATCCTGCTCTAAGAATGCCTACATACCCCACCAGACCACGTAACTAGCATTATAAAATCCAATAAAAGTGTTGGCATGGTAATGCCGGCGGCACGCGAAATACGCCAGTCACGAACGTCAGCAAATTGAGTTGCCTCCTACATTCTTAATGGTATAAAATTGCTTGTCTGTCTGTGTGTCTTGGTTGACCTCACCATCATCAATATTATCAGCCTATCATGTTTCCCCTGCTGGGACTCACGCCTTGTCTCAGAAAGAGAGAATTCGCGTCATGTCTTTCGAGTTTGCAGTCACGGCATATGAGTTGATTTTACTGCCAAGGCGTGCCATGAGACGTTTCTCGTGAAAAGTAAGAGATCCAATCTCTCCCATCTTTGCTCATTCTATTTGTATTGGGTCGGTTAAGGGTTGGTTACCAAAAGACCTTCATATGTCTACCACGTTTCGTGACAAAATTGCGTGCCCTCACCGCGTTTACCAAAACGAGAGCAAAAGTTTACCAGCAGCACGAACAAAATACAACTTTAGAACCAAGCCATAAAAGTTATTTCTGCTGGCAACTTGGAAAACTTTGAACAACTTAGTTATGTTAAACGAAAATCAACTTTAGCCGGTAGAGCGTAAAATTTCATATTGGCCTGATGTAATGCCCGTTTAATTTTCGCAAAGTAATAGGATAATTAGGTTACTTTATCGTGGTTACGTGGTTGAGGTCAAAGCGTTGGATTTTGTTTGCCCGCTGAAAGTTGCGGTATTAAAGCGTCTGATATCATAATTTTAACACTTTCCAAAGCTAATCCACCGAATTGTCACAGTCGCATTTACCGTCATCGTCTGGGAGCGATGGTGACCAACCGGTAGCATGTGCGTTTTACAATCTGACGTCACCCCGTTCGATCCACGGCCCTGCAATGTCTTATTTAGCAATAACAATAAATTATGTGCAGTTTCGATGCACACTCAACAACGGTGAAGGAAAACATCGTGAGGAAACTGGTATGTCCAAGAACCTTAAAAGTTCAAAGACATATTGACACTTGCCAGCATACACTGGACAAGGATGGTGGATTATAACACAACCTCTCTCTCTCTCTCTGAGAGAAGGCCTGTGCCCCAGCAATGGGAACATGATAGGCTGATAATGATGATGATCTGGGAGAAGAACAAGAATTTTCACTGTTCACAGTCTCAAACTATTATACATAATATTACCTATCTTGTGTGTCGTGTTATTTTTTATTAATGCCATGGGTGGCAAACAAGCAGACGCGCCGCCTGATGTTAAGCAGTCACCATTGCCTAAGGATACTTGTAACACCAGAGGCATCACAAATACGTTGCCGACCCTAGACTATTAACTCGCCGTTTGAAGAACCCTATGTTGTAGCTTTTCGGAAACACCACAGAAGGTAGGTCATTCCACAGTATCACTTACATCCCTTGTGTAGCAATCTACTAGATATATACAGTCAAATCTGGATAAGCGAGAGTTCAAGGGAGCACAATCTCATTCTCGCTTATAGAGGTTTCTCACTAACCCGAGTTTCTCGCTAATGCAGGTACGTGGGTAGCGTTTCTCTCTTATAGAGGTACGCAGCAATAACAAGTCACAGCAAGTAGGAATGTAGTAAATATGTAATATGATAAAATTATGTGCATAATATGCACAACATAATTATATTATACATATATATTTTTAATAGTGTGTATATGTTACGTTCATTAGATTTCGACATATAAGTACTTTATAAGGGTAATCAAGATGCTTACGAAAACAAAACAAAAATTCATGCACTATGTAATTTTATTTTATTTAGAACTTATTTACACTTAAAAAATCCGTCATTTTCGTTTGGGTTTCTGTTTTTGTATTTGGAATGTTTTTCTCTAACTCATAAATTTTGTCGAATATTGCTTGATCAACAACCGCCGCGTATTCAAAGTACTGATGGACCGTCTCCAACGCATTTAAAGCTAGTACAATATTGACGAGAAAACAATACAAAAACAATGGTAGGAAGTTCCAGGAAAGTTAAGAATGAGTTATGACTCATTCTTAAATAGCAGATATAAAATTTGTAATTTGTTTTGTCATTTGTTCCTCCTAAATAATATGAATAAATAAAGCTCGACTGTCGCTTATAGAGGTACAGATAAGTAGCAGTCTCACTTACAGAGGTCCATGAGGGAAAAACGACTCTCTCTTACAAAGGTTTCTGTTTCTCGCTAATAGAGGTTTTGGGAGCATAAAATGGCGGGTCCTGGCTATTACTCTCACTTATAGAGTTTTCTCACTTATCCAGTTCTCACTTACCCAGGTTTGACTGTACATTCTTTTTGTTTGATCGTCAGATTTCTCCTCGAACAAAGGTTAGAAACGTTTTTTAACAATCATTTTATATCCATCATGCGTAATTTTTTTTTTCCATATATAAGTTAGAGCTATATTTCTCATCAAGTTTCGTGGGATCAATAAAAGGCAGTGTAAAACGTTATTTTTTCGCGAATATGTCTGTGTTTGACCACCAACTCGCCTGTTGGTAAGCGATGATGGTTTTGTTGCGGCTGGGCCACATATATATTTTTCTCTCACAATCTGCTATTATCTCAATGTAGGTGTACACATGGTACTGAGACGTGGTCCTTAACTGTTTTTGGAAAAACTCAGAGTCACAACGGGCAATGGAAAGAGCTATGCTCGGAGTTTCTTTGCGCGATAAAATCCGGAACGTAGATATTCGCCAAAGAACCAGAGTCACCGACATAGCTATTAAAATTTGCAAGTTGAAGTGGCAATGGGCAGGTATATCGTTTAAAGAACTGATGACCAATGGGGAAGAAAGGTTCTTGAGTGGAGACCATGAACCGGAAGACGCAGCGGCCTCCCACTAGACGGACTGACGACATTGTGAGAGTCGCGGGCACGTAGTGAATGCAGATGGCAGGATGTCGCTTGGATATGCCTATGTTCAGCAGTGGACGTCTTCTGACTGATGATGATAAGGTGTACTTACAGCATTGCTAACGTTGATGTCCACACCTTGCTCGAGAAGGCTGATGATCTTCTCGATCTGGCCAGCGCGAGCCGCACGGAGGAATGCCGTGCTGGCATCCGCCTGGGGACAAGGGAAGTTTACAATTAACAATAACATTAACCAGAGTACCTTCAAGAGTTAAAATCCAGTATTATGCACACAAACTAGTATTAACATGACCAAATTGTTTTAACCTGAGATTAAGATATTACTAACTTTCCTCTCTTTGTATATGTGAATAACTAAAGTAAATTCGTTTAAGTTAACAATTTTGTAGTTAAGTCAACAAAAGTGTCCCTGAAGAAAAATTAAATAAAAAAAACTAGTGGTAGTTTTAAGACCACCTGAAGGGTTCTTAAGAGAACCTAGCATTTGCTGCCCTATTATAAACCCTATTAAGAAAACAATTACTTGTATCTAGCCGTTAGAAAGCAACCATGTGGAATGTATTATGTATTTTCGCCTTTTTAGCCGGCTCAAGAAAGAAGGTTTTAATTGGACTGTATTTTTGTAAATATTATAAGCGTTATTTTCGCTGATTCTGTTAACTCCAGATAGTACGAGATCCGACCGCGTGATTTATACGTTCATATGTTTGATTAATAAAATATAATTTTTATCGATATTTATAACTAAACCAATGCAGATCCGCAAAGGTGGCCATCCAAATTTGGCCGCAATTAATTTTAATTAAAATGTAATTAATTATTTATTTTTGAACAATTACGTTCACTTGTAATTGTTAAAAAATATATTTCATTAGAAAGAAATATACCTGAGATACCGAGAAAGTTCAAGGTGCCATCCCTCACTTGGCCGCAACCTAATGTCAGCCAGGTGTAAACAGGTATAATTTCGTTAAATATATACGTTCATAATGTATTATCATGTTATACATACCAAATTGAAGATTAATTCTTTCCCTACATGATGAGATATAGGTGCCTATGCAAAAATGCCCGCAAATAGTGACTGCCAACGATTAAAGATAAATAAAAGCGAGAGAAACTTAAGATAAACACCCCATGTCGAATAAAGATAGAGCATCCCAGCTGCTTGTCGTTTTTATGCTACTGCGCATGCGTCCATAGATAAGGTGCTCAACTAGTAGCTCGCGTATTTGCTTGGAGTTTAAAATACTCCAAAAATTGAGCAGTAAAAATAATATGTCATAATAATTAATCTACCAAACTAGTGTTTTCAATATTTTTTTAATTATATTCAACTAAAACAATATTTTTTAACTGTGAAACGTCATTTTAAATATAAAATTTATCTTTTAAATAAATTTTGTTTTATTACAATTTTTAACAATATTAAGTTTCGTTTAATTTCGGTCTTCATAAAAAATGTCATAAAAATTACTATCCAAACCAGTGTTTTTAATTTTTTTTTTAATTATATCCAACTCAAACAATAACTTTGAACTGTAAGACGTTAATTTGAATCTATATTAAAATTTATCTTTGTACACAAATGTTTTTTTTATTTTTATTTTCATCAATATAAAGTTTCGTTTATTTTCCTTGAATCCTTGATTAAAGAACTGAATTAAAAACAATGGTAACAGAATTAAACAGAATTGATTTTTTAATTCTGTTGAATTCTGTTTCCATTGCTTTTAATTCGGTTCTTTAATCAGGGATCTGATTAATATAAATTTTTCAGTTTTATTTTTTGAAAACAAAAAATGTTGGAATCATTTATTTAACAATTATTATTTGTTTAAAAAAATTATTTGTTAATTATATATTTTAAAAGAAAAATGCACAAACCTTTTTTATGATACATAAAATTTTTGTGACGTCGAAACAATATCATTAAAAAACACTTTTTAAATGATACATCACTAAAGTTAAGCACTTCTTGCTTTTCATTACACAACAAAAAACACTTCTTCATTTTATTCTTACGTTTTAATAACGTTAAGAATGAAATATATCAATATTAATATTAACAAAGTTTTATAATTTTGGACTTGAAAAAAAACAACGTGGCGCATAAGACTGTCAAAAACATATGATTGCAATATTCAGTACGGTATTTAGTTGAGCACCTTGCCTATGGACGCATGCGCAGTAGCATAAAAACGACAAGCAGCTGGGATGCTCTATCTTTATTCGACATGGGGTGTTTATCTTAAGTTTCTCTCGCTTTTATTTATCTTTAATCGTTGGCAGTCACTATTTGCGGGCATTTTTGCATAGGCACCTATATCTCATCATGTAGGGAAAGAATTAATCTTCAATTTGGTATGTATAACATGATAATACATTATGAACGTATATATTTAACGAAATTATACCTGTTTACACCTGGCTGACATTAGGTTGCGGCCAAGTGAGGGATGGCACCTTGAACTTTCTCGGTATCTCAGGTATATTTCTTTCTAATGAAATATATTTTTTAACAATTACAAGTGAACGTAATTGTTCAAAAATAAATAATTAATTACATTTTAATTAAAATTAATTGCGGCCAAATTTGGATGGCCACCTTTGCGGATCTGCATTGGTTTAGTTATAAATATCGATAAAAATTATATTTTATTAATCAAACATATGAACGTATAAATCACGCGGTCGGATCTTAGACTAAGATTGGTCCCATTTATATTAGAAGAAAATATTCCACTTCTAAGGGTAGAAAATCAGGGGATGAATCCCATGTATTAAATTTTACCCACTACTCGTGCATTACGTTTGAATTTTTCTGTTAAAATGCAATTTATTGAGGTCACTGGAAATTCAAAACCTCGCTTAAAATGAGTTCAGTCAAAGAAACAATAAATACTAAGATTTTGGATAGTCTTAGGAATTACAACTATAGCCTAACTTTTTTTCTTTGACAGCTGCTAATAACACTGAAAATCAGTTTCAGGAATTTACAACACTACTTATATTCTGTGCTACAGCTTTCAGCTAAAAACTTGGACAAGTTCAGAATAGAAATACATTGATGCCAGAAACAAACTATTGATTAAAGTTACATGATTATTTACGGGATATTTACTGTGGTAAGGTTGTGGAAGGAGCTCCCGATATTGGATATGGGTGCATGTAACTGCGCCGAAATATCGGGAGCTCCTTCCACAACCTTACCACGGTAAATATCCCGTAAATAATCATATAACTTTAGTGAACAACCGTGATAGTTTAAAACAGTGTTAAACTATTGATTGTTGAAATAGTCTAAACTTAGCAATACTTGCGCAACAACCCTTACTCTGAGACTGTATTGAGCTTTCCAGACGCAAGTTACGACCTTCCGTCTATCGCATATAAATCAGGCTGTTTCACTGTCTACACGAGTGCTTTATTTCGGATTGTAACATGAAATTAGTTCATTTACAATGAAGTACTTATCTACACAGAAATTGTATAATCTCATAGCCCTTAGGCAGAAAATAATAGGTACAGAAGGCAGCTTTATCAGTAACGCACTCACACAAAGACGCGTACGTACCACGATCTTGGACCAAGTCGGTCGAACGCCAGTTGCGAGTGCCTGCACTTTGGCAATACACGTAGTTATCCTTTCGTGTGACAATTGTCATAATTTACTATGATATCTCCATTCTCATATTGCAATAAACTTTATTTAAGAATGAGGCTTTATTGTACTTTAAAATATAATAATCATGTCTTATGTACGTGTTGTAATCGACTAAATGACTTCTCGGTAACCAATGTATAGGCTTTTATTTATTTATCCCTTTTCTATTTGAAACTAGCTCCGAGCCGCGGTTTCACCCGCGTTGTATACCTCCTTGAAGCAACCTCCTTTGGAATGTTGATTGATGACATTTTTTTCTATGATGTAATTTATGTCAATGTAGACTCCAATTATTATGTAAAATGTGAATTTTTCCGATACCGATATACTTCTTCTGCTATTCGGATCGGAGAGAAATCCAACAAATCAGAGGTCATGAAAATCGGTCCAGCCGTTCTTGAGCTATATACGATGTAACTAATCCGACTAAACTTTTGACAGAACATTATATTTACTTTGCTAGCCCTACTGTTGCGCGTAGGTTATTAAAATCGAGGTCAGCCGAAGTCGGTCTTCTGTACTATTTTTAACCGACTTCCAAAAAGGATGAGATTCTCAATTTGACTGGTTTTTTTTTTCTTCTGCTTGTTACCTCAGAACTTTCGACTGGGTGAACCGATTTTGATGATTCTTTTTTTATTTGAAAGCTGGTGCTTCCCGTGCCATTTCAATTTGGTCCAGTTCTGACATTTTTATGAAGTCGGTTTTTTTGTATTGATAATTATTTTTATTCAGACCTATGCTAAAACTGTACTTAGGTAATTGTGTAAAGTTTCATGCACTTACCTTAATAACTCTAGAAATTAGAAGGTTTGAAAGAATAAGGATGGACAGACAGACAGAAACGGATAGACAGAACGAATTCCTTATAGTACAACGGAACCCTAAATTATGATAAGTAAGTAACACAATAACGATATCCATATAATAACGTTACTCTTCCCATTATATCGCAAATCTGTATCCAATATTCAATGAGAAGGAATCCCTTATGATTATTACAGACTGTTACATTTTATTGTTATTAGTTTTCTGTTGGTATCGTAAAAACTTTTCCTTTCCTAGGTTCTGACGCAAACGTCTTCAAGGTGATAGGTACCTTCAGACATATTATTTATACATTTCTATTTTCATAGACGATACAATTGTGTCTATATTAGAATACTTTATTAGCTTTACCTAGTCTGGGATTTTAGGGCAAAACGTAATATGATTCCGTTTACTGGCAATACATTGGCAAATCTATCTTCATATTTTACAAGTGGATCACATTAAAAAACAACTTCAAAAATAATACGTAATAAGTGCCAATAAAATTTGAGGGTTGCCCTCGATTTCTCTAAAATCCCATCATCAGATCCTGACTTGGTGACAATGGGACCAAATTGGAAGTATACACCCTACCGGCCATTTTTAAAAAAATAATAATTATAACGCAGGGGTGGCTTTATGGCGAGCCGTCGGTGAATGGAGACACCGCGTACCCCAATTCCATGGGGCTAAATGAGACCCCTGACCTCTGGCTTGCCTTAACCGGCCGTCCGGGGGTGGAAACCGCAAGAGCTAAGAACTTAAGCTCCAGGGTGGAAGTGTTAAAGGGCATAACGCCACGAGTAGCTCTTAGTGAAAGTGCAGCACACCTCTGGACACCCTAAGCCACCCCGCCAATGTTGCCCCTCCGGTGCCAAGATACGGCAGCCTTTATGGGGGACCCATTCAGTGGGTGGCAAGTCATCACCTGCCTAAATATATTTTGAGATGAGACAGGATAAGGCAGGTGCCGTTTCTCATTCTATAGATCTGTTATTCCATCCACAAGTTGTTCACCTCAATAGCCCAGACTTTTTTAATCCTAACACCTCAACAACCCTCCTGTGCAATATTTTCATATTCCTTTTTATACATATTTCATAGTTGCATGTATTTTATATTCAAAAGGGCTTCTTGGTGTTGGCTTCGGCTCCACCAATGCCCACCAAATGTCCGGGCTAGACCCGAGAATTTAATGAAATAAAGTGGAATAATAATAAAAATTTATTAAAAAAAAATTGCGTTACAATATAACTTTACAATACTATCTTACTTAGGTATATTAAAACATATGCCCGAACTAGGTAATCCTCTATTTCAGCCGAGGGGAGCTAATATACTTCTTAAATAATCACAAAAATTATTAATAAAAAGTACAGATTAATCTAAATAATGGGTAAACTATATAAATATGACATTCTAAATTTTAAATCAATCAACAATGTGCGGGAAATCGGCTTGGGGCGTTAGAGTCTATTGAGAGACGCGCCAAGCGACTCATCGACAACGAATCCCTGGTTCAGACTAAGCACCTTGAGCATCGGCGCAAAGTTGCTAGTCTATCGGTTTTTTATCGGATACATTTCGGTGAGTATGCGTCGATCTGCATGATCTAATTCTCTCCTGACCATTTTTCTATCGGAATGGCAGAGCGGGCACGAAAAATCGACACCGCTTTATGGTTGATATTCCGAAAACCCGTACGAAGAGCTTTGAGTCCACTTTTATTGTGCGTACTGCTGATCTGTGGAACACCCATGCAGGCATGAATGGGTGTTCCCCGATAGATACAATCTGGGTGTCTTCAAATCACGAGTGAATCGGCTTCTTCTAGGCAAGCGTGCTCCATCGTATACCGCATCATCGCTAAGTTGGCGGTCAAACGCAAGCCAATTAGTTACTAAATAATCAATCAAAAAACTAAATATTTCCCTTCTAATCAGAGAGTACAAGCCTGTGCTAGGTACTCAAAAATATCCACGTAGCCACTTCAGATTCCTTTGAAACAAGCTCGATGGGGTTTCAAATAAATTGGCATGCTTTGTCTTACAACACTTGCCTTGCAAGTCATTAGGATAAGCACTAGTCATTACACCGGCAAGTGACTGGCGCTAGTGTTGGGTCTAGTCATTAAACTGGGTACTGGCTTGGCACTAATGAACTGGAGTTGGTCTTATGTGTCCAACGGTGCTTCAAATATTACGAGTATCAGTGGAAAATATATGAACAAATATTCGGGACATTTTTGCACACGTTTATTTGACCCCAATTTAAGCAAAGCTTGTAATATGGCTGCCAGAGACTGATACTTAAATAATAAATAATAATAATAATAATAAATAAATATCTGGGACATTATTGCACACATGGTCATCTGACCCCAAACTAAGCAAAGCTTGTAATATGGCTGCCAGAGACTGATATACATACATATATATTTTTAAATACATACTTAAATAGATATTAACACCCAGACATAGAACAAATACAAATGTTCATCACACAAATGTTTGTCCTAGATGGGAATCGAACCCACGCCCCCAAGCACAGAAAGTAGGGTCACTACCAACTGAGCCACCGAGGCACTTATGCATATATATTTTTCAATACATACTTAAATAGATGTTAACACCCAGATATAGAACAAACACAAATGTACATCAAGGTACTTAGTTAAAAATGTTACTCAAGTTGATCTTTCTATGCTTAAAGTTGCTCTCTCAACTTTTCGCTGTGTGTAACGGCAATCGTCACACGCGAAAACGAGACAGAGCAATTTAAAGCATATATCAACTTAAGTAACGTTTTAAAGTAAGACCCAAAGTTTTAAAATTTTGTAAAATATCATCCCTTCCATATAAAACGGTCATACGGCCGGTTTTTTTCGCTATTTCAGGGTCAGTCTTATAGTAAAAGCCAAAAAGCCAAGTTGTTCATAATGGGTTAAGCTACCTCTATACCAAATTTTATTGAAATCTATTCAGCTGTTAGTGATACCGTGGTAAGTGGGAACAAACATACAGACATTCACATTAAATATATAATCAAAAATACATATAATAAAAACGAAGAGATAAAAAATCTGTAATTGAAGATATAAAAAAAAATTACACATGGCGTCTTAAAATAAGCAGCTGAACACGATAAGACAGTTTTAAAATTTTTGTCTGTTTGTTTGTTCACGCACATCTCCTAAACCACTGCACGGATTTATATGCGGTTTTTACGAATATGACCAGATTGAAGTACATGCTGTTATTTTGCGAAAGCGCCGGATTAAGGTAGAAAAAAAGGATTGAAAGATTATATGAAAATATACGCGTACGTCGCGGGCAACAGCACTAGTCAAAACTATTATTGTTTGAACCATTAAAAATATTTTTTTATAAAACATAAAGCATTTTGTATTAATTCTAAATAAAAATATAATTTAAACTATAAAAATTTATTATTCAAGAATTAAAATGAAAACACCAGAAACTTTCACATCAAAATAATTGATATAAATGCGAATCTTTTGCAAAGAGATAGTTGCGGGTGCAGTAGACTTTTTAATTCGGACATAAGATACTTTTTAATTCGGATAAATGCATAGTTTTTGAGGTAATATCCACGTGGTTGAAACCACAGGGCGCAGTTAGTTTTCTTTTCTTTATAAAATTTGTCACCATACCCATAAATTTCCTTTAAACTATCTCCATTCTTATGGGACAATCATTTTGTTATCTGTCTAATGGATATTGCGCAGACTCAGATAAAAAACTATTACATTTTATTAAAACGCATGAACAATGTAACGTAACATGGAAGGAGGAAAATGGCATTTTTCACACGCAATGAAATCTTACGCATAAAAATGTGATCATGTCAATCTATACGCGTCAAATTATGCGGTTGCAAAATATACACTTGTCGCGAGGTACGCTTTTTACAATCGTTTTAATGTTATTTTCTACAAATGTAGGCAATTTGAAAATAATATTTCTAATATACTTTTCTTGTGGTAGTTATTAATTTTATGAAGATTTTATATTTTGAAACGTTTATATGAGATGACATCAGCATCGGCAGAATGTCTCAGTGTAGGCTGCCAAAACTGTTTAAAAAAAATGTTTTTTCAGCTGTCAATGTCGATTTTTGCAGTTTTTTTGTCAGTCAATGATGACGTCATAAGAGGGCAAATGAAGATGGATCACATTTATTAAAAATATCCATCGTCAGCCATTATGTAATAAAGATAAATATGAAGTTTGTGTAGGTTAGGTTAGTAAATTCGTGTGATTTTCAGTTTTTGCAGTACTCGTAGGTTAGCAAAATGTTCATTTTACCTGTAAACTGAAAGGTTCGTCTGAAATCCCGCGTTGATAGTCGTTGACTGTATAAGTGCGCAAAGTATGAGTATTCGCTACTTAAAATAAATATCGAATTTCATACAAATTTTCATACGTATTTTAAGTAGCGAAAATTAATACTTCACCCACAGCTTTTATTGCCGAGACGGACCCATTCGACACATATATTTATATATCTAAAATATAAGTATTTGTAATAATTTCGAATAAATGTTTTTCTTTCTTCCTTCTCCATTCTTTCGCTTTAATTATCGTACAAAAACAAACAACATCCCATTATTAAAAAAACAATCACCTCAGCCAAAATCGACGAAAATTGCCGCTTTCGCACACCCTTCTCAAAAATGAGTCACATAACTTGAACATTAATCAAATCACCGAATTTTTCATCTCTTAAAGTACCAAAATTGCCTTGTCACATACCACATTCCAACTCAGAA
This sequence comes from Agriopis leucophaearia, assembly GCA_949125355.1. Taxonomy (NCBI): domain Eukaryota; kingdom Metazoa; phylum Arthropoda; class Insecta; order Lepidoptera; family Geometridae; genus Agriopis; species Agriopis leucophaearia. The sequence goes on from OX421286.1 coordinate 7,409,583, forward strand.
CAGTTCATAAAGAGACATTGCACGCTAGCAATTATTTCGCACCCCATTCTCCCCAGGGGTGAGTACCCTTCGGACAGGGGTGCATTCTGCGGTGATTTCTAAAGGGATGGGGGTTGATGGTTTTGTTGGGACCTTGTTACGTTGGAATGGAATGTGAGCAGTATACTGCTTAGTACATAAAGATCTTAAGTAGTTATATTTTATACAAATGTTGTAAGAAAGAGGTGAAATAAACAATCATGTACCTGGATCCCTGTCTCCTACACTATAACTATAGGATAACTTGTGTCTCGAGGTTTTGAATTTTTGGCAAGATTGTCTTCCCCGCAATAAAGTTAATGAAATTGGATATCAGTGTAGACACAGATCGTATTAAAAAAATCGCTTCTTTTTTAAACCTTTTATTTAACTTGCAATGTTTGTTTAGGTCAAATTGTGTAAGCTGAATTAGAACCAGTTCTTCCCTAAGATATTTTTACTTGTAGATAGGTTGTGCCCGCCACCATATTGACTAGACGAATGCAAGGCACATTATCATACTCGTTACAGATGTCTCTCAGTCACTCAATGCGAGTGTCCGGCAACACATCGCAGCTAATTAACTGTTTTAACAAAAATAATATAATAAAATGCCTTACTGTGTCTTTATAAACTGCATAAACTACACACGCTCTGTGAGAGACAAGAAAAATTTTTCATTTCACGCGTAAGTACTGTTTTTTTTTTAAACAGAATAATAATATATTTTTTTTAGAGATGTGTACATCGTCTTGTGTGAGAGAGTGATAGAGATCGCATCATAATCGACAACCAAAGCCGAATTCAGCCGATCACCACGGCAGCGGAGGGCTGTTTGCAACTTTTAGCATATTTTTTTTTTTTACATTTTAGCACACACGGTCATCTGACCCCAAACTAAGCAAAGCTTGTAATATGGCTGCCAGAGACTGATATACGTACATATATATTTTTAAAAACATACTTAAATAGATATTAACACCCAGACATAGAACAAACACAAATGTACATCACACAAATGTTTGTCATAGATGGGAATCGAACCCACGCTCCCAAGCACAGAAGTTAGGTTCACTACCAACTGAGCCACCGGGGCAGTCACCTTTTATCCACCCTGTCTATGAAGTTATCTATTGATTGGCACCCCATGCCAGTTATCGATGTCCTATGTGACGTCATCGCGTGGTGGGTGAATCGCAAAACGGATGTATTTCAGAAGGCTTGGGGAAGAATAAAACTGTAGGGAATCATTATTGTGGACAAATTGTTGATTTTAGAATGAGAGATTGCATGAAAAGTTTAAATTTGTATCACAGAAAAATTTACGGTTCTTGCTAGATTTGTCCACGAGGCAAACCTAGATGGTCCCACAGACCTCGCATTTTTATGGACCATATATTTACGCCAGGCGAGCCATTTTGCTTTTAAATTTATTTTTATAGACGAAAAAGCAGATAGACAATCACCCAGGTGATCAAAGTGGAATAAACCGATAGAAAATAGATAGATATAATAAATCTAATTCCCTCCTGCCCATTTATCTATCGGCCAGCCAAAATGAGTATGAAAAATTGACACTTGCTGCTATAAGGTTGAAATTCCGAAAACCCATCACATGAACAAAAATATCATCATCAACGTCGGGTGAGTTAGCGGTCTAACGCAAGCCTATTACTAACTTAAAAAAATATGAAACGCTTTGATTCCACTTTTATTGTGCGAACTTAGCTATCACAATAATTAGCACATGTCTCTCATCTCGCTCAAAACTACAGTGTTGCCAACTCTCTTTAATGAAAACGCACTGGGACGATTTCTAAAAAGCGCTATTATGAAATGCTTTCCGAATGTAAAACGCATTATAAAACATTTGGAAATAGTCTGTATACCTATATGCTGAAAGTATAGCATATTTATATGCATTCTGGATGCTTGTTCTATAGCGATTGCATTTTTACACGTAGATTTTTAATTTAAGAGGAATATATAAAAGCAATAGATTGGGTACTAAGCGAAACCGACGAAAATCGTACCTATCTGTGCTATAGCGCCGAAAGCGCTAAGTTGGCAAAAAACAGAGCAAATCTGTCAGGTCGTCACATAGTTTATAGGATACTAGCCGTCCGCCCCGGCTTCGCACGAGTGTAAGCTCGGCCTTCGGCCTCGCTACAAAATATAATATAGCCTATGTCACCCGGGGATAGTGTAGCTTCCCAACAGTGAAAAAAATTTTCTAATCGGTTTAGTAGTTTCGGAGCCTATTCATTACAAACATACAAATATACAAAAATAGGTACAAATCTTTCCTCTTTATAATATTAGTGTAGATAGGTAAGGTCGATGCATACCTATATTATAAAAGTGACGTTGAAAAACAGAGCGCCACAAATGTTAAAGGTCTGAACCACAAATTGGTTACGGTTAAATGAATTTAAAGTAAATTTGGATTGGAGAATTAAAACCCTAGATTAACACGATGTATATTAAAATTTGCAAATGAAGTGGCAATGGGCAGGCCACATCGCTCGAAGAATCGATAACCAATGGGGAAGAAAGGTTATTGACTGGACACTACGAACCGGAAGACGCAGCGTAGGTAGACCTTCCTGGGCCAGAATGGCCTACGACATTGTGAGAGTCGCGGGCATGCACTGGATGCAGATGGCAGGATGTCGTTCAGCCTGGAGGTTAAAAGGGGAGGCCTATGTTCAGAATTGGACGACTTCTGGCTGATGATGATTAACACATAGGCTACTTGTTAGATCGGGAATATAGATAGATAGAAACTCTTTATTGTGTAAACCAGATATAAAAATTACAAACAGATAGAAAACACTTACGAGCTAGTGCCACAAGTGGCAGCCTTATCGCTAAAAGCGATCTCTTTCAGGCAACCATTAGAATATGAGAAGTTCTTGTAGGACAGCTACTAAAATTGCTGGTCGCAGTTGTAAACAAGAGCTTCTCTCTCAAATAACATAAGCATTAAATAATACAAGTTGACACAATACAGAGGATGCCTCTGTTTCTTGTCTTGCTTCCCTTCCAATCCGCATGCCTCATTAGTTCCGAATGACGCCCCTAATTTGAGCTGAGTTAATGAAAACTGGGACGAAATGTATATCCGAGAAATACAAATGCGAATAGTGAAAGGAAATGAAGCCGACGACGTTGTCGGAGAGCTTTTGGGAAGATCTGCCTTACGTAACTTTAGTATAAGACGCCTCGGTTTCGCCCCGTGTTTCTACGAAATGGCCTTAGATCCGGATGCTAAACTTTGCCTACGTAGGTACACATACATATTAAGTAAAATTATCCTATTATCCACTATAATCACAGATGGGTACGTCTTTAATTCATTCGAAAATCCCAGTTTTTTTTTATATCTCTTACGTGCATTTCCTTTTTTTACAGTTAAGCTTTTTTATTACTTCATAAAAATACGACATTTTTATTATTTTTGTTTTGGCGTTAAGTACACGTTTTGTGTATTTGCCAAGGTCAAGTATTATTTTTTCAAGTTTGACTAAATAATCTGGTTAAGCGGGTCCCCCGACACATTTTTATACAGGGCCCGTCTTAGGCAAGCTATGCCATTGCTTCCAGCGGTCTTAAAAGTCTGATACTAGGGCTAATGATTTTGCCTACATGGACTTACATTGTTAAAAGTGCAGAGGTATTTTTGCGCAGACAAATATTGAAGAGAAATTTTCTCCCTGACTGTATTTTTGCAAACAGTAATATGAGACTATACGTAAGTACAGTAAAGAAGGACAAACGAGTCCGTGTACAAACAACACACCCCTGTCTGAACGTCAGACGCTTTTGTGAACGATCGTCAGTCGACACAGTTTATAAATACAGTAGTCCAGTTTGAGTAATTTGAGTTAAATTCAAATTCATTTATTTCAGGCTAAAACACACATAGCTTTTCACACTAATAAAAATCAAAAATAAAATAATAATACAATAATTCTCAATATAAAAAACCGACTTCATCAGAACTGGACAAAATTGAAATGCAACCAAATGGAAAGCACCAGCTTTCAAATAATAAAAAAATCATCGAAATCGGTTCACCCAGTCAAAAGTTCTGCGGTAACAAATATTAATAAAACCAGTCGAATTGATAACCTCCTCCTTTTTGGAAATCGGTTAAAAAGAAATAATGTCACAAAAAAATTACATGTCAAATTAAATAAAAACTAAATACACAAACATTGCTTCAAATTAATAATAATGTCAGGTACAATACAATCACTAGTACTTCCTCTCCGGCATTAGTACCGGTACATGTCTCTCACCACAATGCCGGAGGAAAGCACAGTCTGACCTGGCCGCAATCATTCTCAGGATGGATTTGGAGCTAGCCCCAACTCTGCGCACCAAGGACGTGACCTCGACCTCATGATCGAATGAAAACAGGCATGTGAGCATCCGCAAACAGCGTTTGTCAAAATGTAGAATTTACCTTCATTCGGCACTAAGTATTTCCTCATCACACGGCGAAGTGATATCAATTTGAATGTCAGTCCGCGCAAAAAACTGGGCTTTATTGTTTTAACACGGTTTAGTTCGCGCAGAGCGCCTCTATCGGACGTAAAGGGAAACTGAATTTTTCATACATTTGCTATCGTTTACGGAACGAGTACTTTTTCGCAAGTTCTCGTACTAACCCCACAGGTCAAACGATTAGTCAGTCTCGAAACATCTTAACCATCTATATCGTCATGATGTACGGTGCTGAAACGTTGGCTAAAAACTGGCCACGATTATTCTGGACAGGGCTTGGAGGAAGGACACCCGTTTTTAATCAACCTTTGTGTTTCCCGCTGCTGAGCATAGGTCTCCCTATTGAGGGATTGAAGGAATTGTCCTTACATTTGCTTCTGGCCCGAATAACGTTTTTAAGGGAAAGAAAAAACTGAAAAGTTGCCTTTTCGGAATTTGAGAATATGGAAAAAATTAACGCGCTCTATTCCTAAGCGGTTTTTGTATAATAATAACTAAAACATTTTTTAAATCAATCGGTTGAACAAGAAACTACACAATTGAACACAAAGCCCATAAAAAATAACCGCATTATAAATAATTATTTCGAAAGATGATGTACTGCATTACACGATAGGGTTGTCGCACGACAAATAGAGTACCTACGAACTAGCTAGTCAGTTTTGTCCAGAACTTTACTGGTACTTACTTTTCACCAAGCTTTCAACTTTGTGAGTATTTTTGCAGACAAAGACTTTCAAATTACATTTTTTCACATAGTACAAAGTAATATAAGAATAATGAGTAGAAGCCACGAAAGCATTTCAATTAAAATCGTTTCACAACCGCAAAAGTGGTAGAAAAGAAAAGAAAGATGGATGAAGCCGCGGCGGAAAGTTTCAACTTTCTTTCAAATTACGAAGGAGAACGGTTTTGTGAAGGTTCCCTTAAATTAGAGGTTTTAATGTGAAATTATTTTCTTGGTAGGTACTTCGATGAAACATTATACCCGGTACAAATTTATTCCTTAGCTCTGACCACAGAAAATATTTCTGTTTTTGTTTAAATTAGAACGGCTGTCAAGGCATTTTTGTAAGAAATTAGTTGTAGCTACTTGCACCCATATAAACCCCTAGCAACTGTGTTAGCAAATGTGACTGTGACGCGGAGTTCGACGCGTTGACATAAATAAGAATGAACATTCTTATTTTTCTTTATCTTCTCTTTTCTGTGGTCACAATACCTGGCGACAGATTTTCCTTCTCATTTCTGTTCTATTTACTTCTGTTTTCTGTGGCTCTGACAGGCTGTAATTGAATGAATCTGGGGTTTTGGTACTAACGTGAAAAAAACACGCTGTCTCATTGTATTATTTTCCTAAACTTGTGTTCTTTCAAGTGTTGTAAAAATTGTAAAAAGCTAAATAAAAAACAATTTCTTGTTATATTTCCTTGAAGAATAACGGGTACTTGCTAGTCTTACGTTCAAAATTCTAGCAATACATTCATGGTTTTCATTCAGATTTTCACAATTTTATTGCAGCTGTCAGAGCGAATAAATACTTGGACTGAGATGTGTCACAGATTTCTGGTATCATAATCAAACGTCTTTTCAAATCCGTTATTTCTTTCTAGCCAGTTTTAACCCTATCATTCACTATGGGACGCTTATGTTCAGCAGTGTCGGGCGGATGATGATGATGATGACGTTGAATCCCTCTAATATTCACTACAAAGTGTAGACCTTGATCCTAGTTTGATTATAGGTTATATTCACACGTCACTGTTAGCTGAACTATATTATCACCTTCACAGAATGAAGCCACGGAGTGGCAAAATTTTGGTCCAAAAACTTAATTTAAAATTAAAATAAATAACTGGCCAAGTGCGAGTCGGACTCGCGCACGAAGGGTTCCGTACCATTTTCAATAAAACAGCAAAAAAATCACGTTTTTCGTATTCTGTCAACAGTTTTCAAATCAAAAAGATAATGTGACCATAGTGCAGAGCATGTTTTGAAGTATTCTTTTTGACTAAACCATAAAAAGTACATCATGTCATGTCGGGATGATACATCTCTGAAATTGGACTGTTCAGCTTCGAATTTTTCTATGACCATCCAATTTCTGAACTATGAATACGACCAAAAGTGTATGGCTTTGGCCACGGAACCCTGACATTTGCTTGTCTTGACACGCTATTGGCTAGTTATTTCTTATTTCGCGTGCATTTGTATGTATACCTTGATTAAAAAGCCATGAAATGGAACTACTCTATTTATTTATTTCTATTTCCGTGTGTGCAAAAATGTCCCAGATATTTATTTATTTTATTTTTTATTTATTTATCTGTTAAAATATCACAGTAAAATTCATGCTTTATTCTTATTGCAAATATACACTTCCTTCTTCTAGAAGCTAAGTTTATATACCCTGCATAAAGGCTGCAGCAATGACTTATGTAGTAGCTGTTCACAAAACCACACCACGGACAGAAGTAATTTTACCAAAAAAAAGCATACTTAGTGTGATAGGTTACTTAATTATATATGAGATCATACAAAACTTATGGTGCTACTTTCTTAACTATTTATAGATCGATATTTATTTTCTAATTATAATTTTCCAAATTTTACCGTCGAAAAAATATTTTATCTCGTAATAAAAATTTTGGGTTAGAAAATTACGAAGTTGGTTCTGGAAAAGTGCTATTATTTCTTTATTGCGTCCGGAATTTTGTTGTATAGGTTTATTGTCATACAAATAGCCTTTTTTAAATATTTCTATTTGCGGGACTGAATTAAAATAGGATGCGGTATATATTGTGTTTTAAATGCTATCATAGAATACAATCTCCGTTTGAGTATTATATTCTCTTGGGAATAAAATACATTGGATTGAATCACCAAAGAGGTTGTAAGGCCTAGGATTTTATAACATCCTGGATCTACACGTTCATTCATCTAAGAAGGTTCCTTAATTTAAATAAAAAGTTTTAATCTTGCTGATTATCTGAATGACAGTTGACAGTTTCAACTTTTTAATGGCTATGTCAATAACATTCTCTTTACTTTGGACCTCCTTGCTTGAGGCTATGTGACGATCCTTATATTACGTTTCGGGTAACGATGAAAATAATCATTGATTTTTTAATTTCTTTTATGTAATAATAAAAAATTAAAATAAATGATATAACATAGCCTATGTTTTCATCTGGTAATTTCTAAGCATATTCGTGAAAACCGCATTTAAATCCGTCCAGTGGTTTAGGAGATGTGCGCGGACAAACAAACAAACAGACAGACAAAAATTCTAAAAACTGTCCTATCGTGTTCAGCTGCTTATTTTAAGACGCCCTGTGTGATTATTATTTTTGTTATCTCGCAATTACAGATTTTTTTATCTCTACGTTTTTATTATATGTATAGATATAGATATGTATAGATAGATGGTAAGGACTTGACTAGAGGCGAAGAACTTATTCCAATGGAGTACCAACATAGTACGCCCACCAGCGTAGGTAAGGGCAGCCAATAGATGCACATGGTAGGCTGTCGTTCAGTGTGGAGTTCTAAGATAGAGGCAGTTCAGCAGAGGACGCCCCTCGCTGATGATGATGAACATATTGGGACTCAATATTCCGATCTCTATGACTAGTTCCCATACATTTTTTTTCAAAGAAATCTTCTGAAAACTTGCAAAGTGAAGTTAAATAGACATTGTAATAACAGACTTGACTTGGATACCCTCGTAGGTATAAAGTCATTGGCTGGACAGACCCTACATTTCCACGGAAGATCGATAGACTGCTAAATGCAGCTTTACAAACTGGGTCGCCATTGTTACAGAGAACTCTATTTGTGAGGGGTGTTCGACCCGGCGTTATTTATTGATGTCGCTATGATAAAATAGAATAAGGGCGACTACTATGAAGTGACTATTATATTATTATTATGTCTACAGATGTGTCATAATCCGTAACATGACCATTTCTACCTTATGGGTAACAATTATTTTTGAGGCCCATCCTTCGTCCGTCCTCTTTCTCACTCGCGCATTACCTACAACAATTATTTTGATGTCATAAATTTTCATTTAATCATCATCCACAGCCTTCCTTATCCCACTGCCGGATATAAGTCTTTCTCTTGTCTTATTCTTCTCATGTTTTTACAAAATGTACCTAAAATGTGTTATGTACATGGTACATGATTAACAGCAAATATATTTACTATATCCAGACTATATTGGCTTAACAGCTCAATATTAGCTGTCAATTTTAAATCCAACTGACAAAATATATAGCGTTGAGCAAAATTAGTTTTCTAAACCATTTCTAAACTTATTAGAGCATCTTTCAATGTCAATGTTACATATCTGCGTTTGAAACGTCACTACTAATTTAGCTGTCAACGTCAACAGATGCTCGTGCACCACAGAGCATAAATATATAAACTTTCACGATGTCTAACAAAATTAAAAATATAACATTCCAAATTTTCGTTAAAAATAATATTTGATTCAAGTTCTAGGCCTGCTTAATCTGTCCATTGTAATACCTTTAAAATTGTTAGTCGCAGTTTTAAATTTTAGGTTAGTACTTTAAAATAATAACTCGATGCCGATAACGCTTACCGTACAATCGACTAAGAAAAGTAAACCCTACGAAACTCGTCACCTTTCCAATAAAACCCAGCACGTACTCGTATCTTCACGGCCGGCGCCGCAGCCTCCGATGTCTAATCAATACATCCCTGCAATCCGGGAACAAAGCTAGATCGTGGCCCAGTTTAAATTATGGATAAAGTTTATATTTAGATTAATGGATGAATTTTCTTGCAAACTACTACTTCGGGCTGTTATGGTTCAATTCGACTACATAAGATGAAATAAGACATTTACTTTATCAACACTCACTAGGTAGGTAATTACCATGGATGCCGTATATTATAGTACTCTTTGATGGATGCGATTACCTCATTTTCCGGGATAAAAAGTATTTGTCATCTGTATCTGTCTGTCTGTAAAAATCACGTCAATCCGTTGCTCTTTTGTTGCGGGAACGAGGAGCAAACAGACAAACCGCCCAAACGGGTAAAGTTGGTATAATGAAGGGGCAAGAAAGTATCAATTGTATAAAATTTGTGGTTTCCGTTGGTTTTCCCCAGCGACCGCCATTGAACACAATTTCCGTAGAAATCTAAATCACGTGGGTTATTATAATAACAGTAATAACTCTTTGCAGGTTGCCATTAGAAACTCAACCTCATCTGAGTATAATAAAAGTGGGGAGGCAGCTCGAATGTTAAACGTACAGTCACCAAAAAAATCAACAGCTTAATTCCAAATGCTGTCAACTTTCTATCGTATGGGATTGATGAATAACATAAGTGTTTGCTTAATAAAATGTAAACTCTCAAGATACAAAAATATCGCTTTAGATTCAAGCACAGCCAAGGCTGGTGCAGCTGCCAATTCGGCAGAGCAGCACAAGCAGCGCAAATATGCTAACCTCGGCTGTGATTACGTAAAGATATGTGAGGCGTTTGGAGTCGAGACGTTGGGCCCATGGGGACCGGGAGATCACCTAACTTTAAAAAATATTTCAGAGCACCTGGTTAATGGGACGCGTGACCAAAATGCTGACGTGTATCTGGTTCAACGCATAAGCATTGCCATTCAGTGTGGTAATGCCACCAGCATGCTGGGTACGCTGCCAACAGATAGTGGGCTAAAGCATTTGGATTATCTTTAGACCTTCAACGGTCTATGGGCTGTCTAACTGCTTTTGTAGTTTTAGCTTGTATTTTGTTTAGTTAATAAAGGCACTTGCCCCAATAAAAACACAGCTTGAATTCAAGCTATGCTGCTGTTGAAACGCGTTTGAGCTGTTATGTTTTATTTATTTATACTTTTGTTGTCGACTGTACTTACATCTATTGTTTATCGACACGTCCCCCAGTGCATAGCATGACTTTTGCCCCAGGGGAGACCAATAATAATTAAGTATAGTGATTTTGTGTTTGATTTCTTATTTTGGTCTTTAATGATCGCATGATCTATTGAGGGAAAGTGTGATAGACAACTGATCACATCTGGCGATGGAAAAATCTATAGCACATTTTTGGTTATGATAGAAAAACTATAAAGGGCAGCGAATTTTCGCTGATAATTTCGTCTTCAACTTGCAGATTTTAATAGCTATGTCGGTGACTGGTTCTTTGGCGAATATCTACGTTCCGGATTTTATCGCGCAAACAAACTCCGAGCATGGCAGCTATGCAATGGAGAGAGCTGCTCTCTCCATTGCCCGTTGTGTGACAGGCCAACAGTTAAGGACCACGTCTCAGTACCATATGTCATCACTGGTCAAAGACCTTTTTCTTTAGGCCTTTGACCTTTAAAAGAAAGTGTTTACTTTCAGCTTTCTGCAAAGTTATTGCAGCAGAGCAAATAAATGCTAGGAAATTTGTTTGCCTAGTTTGTGGCAACGGCAGGTCCTAAATTTTTTTGGCAGCGCATCTCAGCATTTTTTCGATCTGATATTGATTTCAGCAGCGTAAAAATAATTATGTATTAGGGTAAATAATAATTAGTTAACCCAGCGAAACCCCTCTTTTCCTAAGCAACCAATGTTTATTTTCGAAAAAACTGCCTTTCGACGTAAAAAAGCCGTAAACCTATTGTATATTTTCACATGGCACCATGCACCCTCAACGTGCTGGGGTGCATAATCAACCCCTGATGTATGCTAGACACGGCGTATTAATAATTTAAGAGCAGAAATATGTAAATCTAGGCAGGTTTTTTAATTGAGCCCTCAGAAGTCCAACAAGCTAAATGTAAGTAGGTACATAATTATAAAAGGATGCACGTCAAATCGAATAAACAATTTACTTTTCATTTTTAACCGACGAAAACAAGAAGGTTATCTAGTCGAACGTTTTTTTTTTTTTGGGCAGACTTGGGAAAATCCATCATGGACGCCTGGGACGAGGAGGATCAGTCAGTGCCGGAAACCCCTAAGATCATCAGGGGAGTGTTTTTTTTTAAATTTTATATATAAACCTTCCATGAAAAATTATCTAACTGATAGTGGAAATGGCATCAAAATCCGTTGCGTAGTTTTAAAGATCTAAGCATATATAGGGACAGACAGAGGGAAGCGACTTCGTTTTATACTATGTAGTGATCAATGAAAGTTTTGAAGTAAGTAATTATCTGGGACATGCTACATTATGTGACCTACAAATATAACCTAAAATGGGAATACCATTTATAACTCCCTTGGTATAGATCATCAACCCTATATATACCTAGCTTCAGTCACCAAAAGGACCCCACCCGTAACTCGTTTCATATTTCGCTAATTGAATTAATAAACTGCTGCTAAACTACTTATGACAGGTAGCACACCTCCGTCGTTGAAAAATACCAGCGAAACCGTTAATACCGTTTCATCATCATCGTCGGAGTTCACAGGGAACATACACAGACACACACATAGACTTGTATATATATTTGACAATGATGTATATTTAACTTTTCTTTAAGCCATTTGCGATTCTAAAGGTATTAATGATTAGTGAAATATTTAAAGATTGGTTAAATATTTCCCACTTTTACCTTCTAACATGTTGAACATGTGCCTAAAAGTTGATTTTGGCCGGAGAACGGGCTCATACCCCAGTAACGGTTTCGTTGCTACGTTTCTAAGGCGAGGGTGTGCTATCCGCGTATAATGTAGAAAATTGTAAGCTGAAACTGTTTCTAAGCAGTTTTGTGAAACGGCCCTAAAACCTCGTTATAAAGGGTGTTGGTTTTGAAACAGTAGTTGTAAAAGATAATTCGTTTATAAGCCAAAATGGTTACGACCTTGTCAACAGTAAAATTCTGTCTGAGAGTAACGGGTAGAATAATAATAAAATTTGGCTTCACATTATTCTCTTACATTTGAGACTTGCTGCACTTCGCAATTACACAAAAAAAACCTAAAAGAATGCCTACGTGTGACATTCCTTTAGGTACTTTTTAGGTCTTATAGGTATGTCACTCTCTGGTAACATACCAGCTAAAAGTTGTCTTAAGAAACTTCAGAAGGTTTATTTTTCCTAAAAGGTTCTCATTAGCACTAATGACTGCTTAATGGTCCTATTACTCGTTTATAAGAAAAGCTGCGAAGGTTTTTTGTGTATTATAAGAATATACGACTCTTAATGGGTTTCCTGTGATGCGTGTTATCGGTTTCGATAATGTATGACATATACAGAACGCAAATAGCCGTTTCCGGCAGTGTGAAATTTCAATTTCGAGGTATTTCATGTTTATGGAAAAGTATGAAATGAAACCCAATTCCATATTTGACAATCTTATCTTCTATCTATATCTATACATATAATAAAAACGTAGAGAAAAAAACTGCGAGATATAAGAAAAAACATAATCATTTATTATAACCATCTGAGTGTGGCGTGGTGTGGCGTAGTGTGGCGTGCTTCAAAAATGATCAAAACAGCGGAAAGTCGGAACTTAACGTACTAACGTTAAGTTCCGACTTTCCGCTTTTCAAAAACTATCTACGAAGATTTACAGACGTTCAAAAACGTTTAAAATCGGAAAACATCTTTGCTGGAAATATTTTCGGGGTGGGATTAAACGAGAAACGAGGAGATAAGAAACAACTACGTATTAGTTTCTTAAGGCTTAAGTATCCTAAGACTAGAACCGTACATAATGTTCACTATTAATATCTGTAAATTAGGGCGTAATTATGACCTTTCCCTATAAATCCCCTACTCGGTGGACGGGCGCCCGGACGCTGAGAACCGACACCGAAGCCCTACGCGGTGTCAAGGGCGCCTAATGTTCCGACAAATAGCTTGGTTACCGCAACCTTGCATATTTAGGTTAGGTTAGTTTAGGTTTATTTTCAACCCCTATACACATCACAAATTTCACAGCACCCTGTAAATTTCGATGATAGTAAAAGAATGGTTTTATTTTATTATGGAAACTGACGTGGTTTTCACACATTTTATTTATATTACACGCGCGCATTCACCTTGATAAAGACCGCTGTATGCGGTTGAAACTATAGTCGGAAAAACCGGCCTAATCTTACGTGAGTAATTCCCGTGTAATATAAATAAAATGGTTATATTTCCTGGATAAAGTCAATTTAATTCTTTACCTTAAATACTTCACTTTACTTTTTCTCAATATCGAAACTGAAAACCGATGGAAATGAAAGGTTCTTGATTGGAGACTACGAACCGGAAGACGCCGAGACGAGACCGGTAGGCCTCGCATTAGACGGACCGACGACATCGTGAGAGTCGCGGGTATCCAGTGGATGCAGATGGCAGGATGTCGTTCAGTGTTGCGCTCTAATTAAGGGGGAGGCCTATGTTCAGCAGTGGACGTCTTCTGGCTGATGATGATAATCAAAGGTGAAAGGCATTTGCATGTAAGTATATTTTCAGAATTAAACTTTCACAAAATGTATCGAGTTCCCGAGAAAATGTGTATCCATATTAATCATCGAGGACGATACCTATTCATTGAATAATTGAATTTTCAAAGGTTTATCACAACTCAATTTATATCATAAAATCAAAGGAAAACACTCGGCTCGTCGCTTGAATAATTCAAAGCCTTTGAATTAATTGATCGGATTACAAAAATCGGATTCTAGTATTTAGAAGGGTTATTTTCAAGTGTTATTTCTTATCAAATAATAAACGAATAATTTAAACTTATACGGACTTTAAAATAGCTGGCCAAGAGCGTGTCGAGACACGCATATGGTTCCGTAAACAAAGCCATATAATTGTAGTCATAGTTCAGAAATGTGTAATTATATCATTTTAAAAGACTTTGCAACAATACACCACCCGAGAAGGTACAGTGTAAAAAACCATTCCCATTTCACATGTACCACAGCCACCCCTAAAATGCAATATTATGTATTTTTTTATCTATATTAAAACTGTAATTGTGCAAAGTTTCATGCATTTATCATAATAATTATAAAAGTAAGAAGGTTCTAAATAATCCAGACGGACGAACAAACATACGGATGGAGACAAAAAATTTATAAGGGTTCCTTGTCGGACTACGGAACCCTAAAAAACGAATTGAGCAACCGTCCTTTTTTGAAGTCGGTTAAAAAAAGACAACACAATATCAAAACCATAATAGGTTTACTAATGTAAAGAAAAGTGCATCATGAGCACGCATAAAAAGGTAAATATATGTACTCTCTAAATATAGGTAGGTACTCTCTATCCCAAAACGTATATCTGAAAATCTGGAAAATACCATGAAACGGGGTAGAATAGAAACGATTGAGGACAAAACGTAGAAAGTTTCTTCTATATTTTCATATGCTCCTCTGTTTATGGGTATTCAACTTTCTAAGTTTCTTCTCTATTCTCTCGTCTTACGTCTCATCTTAGGCTGGATAAAAAAGTACAATAGTACTATGTCCTTAACTAAATCAATAATTTTCCAATGCTTCATGAACATTGACAGAAATAATCACTCAATAGGGATATTATAATTATCATCCATCAAGTGGCAAGTCAACCTACCTCGTATTCACATGGTATTGGCCCCTGAAGTGAGATTTTTTGTGGTATTGGCAGTATAAAATAAATTTTTGTAGTGTTTCATATTCATTCTTTTGAATTTCTTTCAGAATTTAAAACAGTTATAATAACTAGCTAGCTAGGTAGAATGGTTGTTCCCCGATAGTTACAATCTGGGTGTTTTCAAGTCAAAAGTGAATCGGTTTCTTCTAGGCAAGCGTGATCCATCGTAGGCTGCATCATCGCTTAACATCAGGCGAGTTGGCGGCCAAGCGCAAGTCTATTTTACAATTAAAAAAAAACTAGCTATGTGTCTAAGGCCAATGTCCTTGACACGGGCAATAAAGCGCCTGGCGTTTCAATGCGGCAAATCCACGTAGGGTTATAAAACTTACCTGTGTAGGCGTCGCGGTCTCCGTGGTCATCTCGGAGGCGAGTGGCGCACTACTCCGCCTCTTTTTCTTCTGACATGAACAACAGTCTCCGAACTTAGTCAGCGTACCAAGTTACTACCACCGGCACCCCGGACCGACTACAGACTACACATATATCGATCTTATACCGCGTTCGTGCACTCGCGACTAAAACCTACACCGTTCCAAAAGTCCTAACCAACATACTGGCTGGCTACAAAAACAATATGCAACAATAAAAAGATGTACGTCAAAATTTAAAAAACGAATCGAGTTCTAATTTTGAGCGAAAACTCTGCGGTCCGCCATTTTCCTTCCGTATTCGAATTCCGTGATTGGTCCTTTCGCACTGGGTTTTCCTTAAAACTAATCGATTGATTAATGAAACGTTAAGCGACGATTAAAGCTGAAGCGAAACACTTGCGATGCGCGTTAGAAAACGTTATATTTAGAGTATTTACGAGTAAAATACGTGTATTTTTCGAGTTGTTGCGTTTTGTAGTTCACCACGGGGGTGTAGAAGAATTTTGCCGGCTTTGGCTAGACGACAAGTGAAATGGGTGGGGTGGCGAGGGTTTACTGCGACTGCGCGGGTTTCATACATGTGTGCGTGATCTGCGTGCGTGATCACCAATTTTAGAAGATCTCTACCTCCCTTACCGTGTGTTAGTAAAGTAGTTCACAACGGGGTGGTATTTCGTGGTAACACAGGTCTAGATAGGGTGGTTTGGGTGCTTGTATTAATACAATCGATAATGTAGGACGCTCAGCGGGAAATGTTAGACATATCGGGGCCTGCAAAGAGAGTTTGATACGACTGTGTTAGACTGGGAACAAAGGTATTATACGAACTGAGATGCGAATTTTTGACTGAGACACCTCTTATTCCAAACTGAACCTAAGTTACGTTGGTGCCAGAGACATTATTCTTCAGGTACACACAGAATAAGATATAGTAGTTATTAAAATAAACTTGAAGTCATTACATAATAAAAAGAATTTAATAGTCTCAACTCAATGGGCCTTACTTAAAAACGTTACTCAAGTTAACATACGCGTAAATATGCTCCATCTCGTTTTCGCGAGTCACGATTGCCATCAGCGAGAAGTTGAGGGAGCATTTTAAAGCATAGATCAACTTGAGTAACGTTTTTAAGTAAGGCCCAATACTGTTATAGAGCCTTATTATAAAATGCAATCGGTATTTCGTTTATCTGGTATAAAATGAAAAAATAAACATGCATTTTATTGTGAAGACGGATGTAAAACAAATTAATAATAACATTTAAATTAATAATTTTGTCATTAATTTAGCGTAATTCACTCACAAACTTTGCTTCTTAAAGATTTACGAAAAACTACTTTTGTTAATTAATAAAAATAAATAATAAATCTTTATTCACTAATAAACAATTACAATGAATTAATTAATATGATAATGAATTAATTAATTAGAGGTAATAAGTAGATATGCTCTGTTTTTCTAATATTTGATGCCGTTATTTTCAGTAATAAATACAGATCTATTTATTACATAAATTGTTTTTTCTGTAGATCTTTCTATTCGATAGAATCAGAAAATATTCGAAATTTATTTATTTAAGAATAAAATAAAAAAATGTTAAAAAATCTTAACTTAATCCATGGAACCCATAACTAATCTAAGCTAACGTTGAAGAAAATAATTATTAATATAAAAAACCGACTTCATCAGAACTGGACCAAATTGAAATGGGACCAAATGAGAAGCACCAGATGTCAAATAAAAAAAGAATCATCAAAATCGGTTCACTCAGTTAAAAGTTCTGAGGTAACAAAAATAAAAAAACTGTCGAATTGATAACCTCCTCGTTTTTGGAAGTCGGTTAAAAATACGCACATATGCCGGGGACTAAACTATGCAAAGGGCGCATAGACTTTAGTCTGGTCCCCGGGAAAAGTATAATGACTAAGTATAATGACATATAAGTATAATGACATATAATGATATATAAGTATAATGACAATAAGTATTTTAATATAATACAAATTGCGTAACCTATATCTAATAATGACACACAAATTAATTACCTACTGAATTAATCTAAAAGAAGTGCAACAACTGGCGCTGCGCAGGAATCAGGATGGATTCTAATGGAGATGAAGCACAGAATACATATATAATGGCTGATTTGACAGGTTGTTATAGTTAACCGTTTGTTTTGCAACTGGCCCCATTTCCAAAAACATCGGAGTTTTGTGCCAAAATGAAGAAAAAAGTTGGCCGTCACGCCTGGGAGATGTTTTTTTTTTTTTAATTTATTTATTTCATATGTATATGACGAAAAACTAAGATGTTTGTATAGGTACTTAGAACTAAGATGTTTGTATCGGTAATTAGTGAAACTTATGTGAAACATTAAAGTTGATAGAGATGGGGGCATGGTGGCATTAGATAGCGTTATGTCGTTTGCGTTACGGTACACGAGCCGTCTTTACTGCAATAGACGTTTCACGTCAAAAATATGTCTCCTCATTTTATTGATTTCCTTAACCTGACTTGTGACTTAGAACTGGACTGAAGAAGAAAAATTTCGGAACTGGACTAAATTCAAATGGGACCACACGGTAAGGACTAGCTTTCAAATAAAAAAGTATCATCAAAATCGGTTCACCCAGGCGAAGTTCTGAGATAACAAACATAAAAAAAACAGTCGAATTGAGAACCTCCTCCTGTTTGGAAGTCGGTCAATGATCAAAATTGCTAAAAGTGGGAAAAGAGCACTTTATACATCTTTACAGGCGTAGGCGCATGCTGAGCACCTAAAATGGCACTACCTTTGTACTGTGAGGTAACGCACCACATTTCCAGATGGCGCCACCTACCTACTGCTATTTCCATATCCGTTCCGCATACTGATTTAAATATAAACCCCGAGCGACACTTTATTAGACGGGCCGACATGGGTTCCGTACGCATATTAAATAGGGAAATGGGAGCAGACGTGTCCGCAACTCACAAGATAAATGTTAATGTCCTTAGCCGTATTTGCCGCCCGTCCTTATTGCTGCTGCCTTTTGACATTCAAACTTCGAAAAAAATTATTTAGGTTAAAATTTTGTGCTGTTGCCCGCGACTTCGTATGCATAGATTTTCACTAAAACTTTCAAACCTTTTTTCCTCCCTTTCGCAGAATGACACATAGCCTGTACTTCAATCTGGTCATAGTTGAGCATATTCGTGAAAACTGCTTTTAAAACCGTCCAGTGGTTATACAGTGAGTGTGTTTTGTCGAGTTCGAGTTCCAGTGATAACCGTAGCAAAATACTAAGAAAGAGGGTAGATCGTTTTGTCTGCACCTAACTTTGAACTTTTGGCCAACCACCCGCATTCTTCAGTCTTCCCGTGAACATGGTGCATGTAACTGCGCCGAAATATTGGGAGCTCCTTCCACAACCTTACCACGGTAAATATCCCGTAATCATATAACTATAGTGAACAACCGTGATAGTCTAAAACAATGTTTTGTTCCATATGACGAGTGTCAAATCGACAGTTTTCTATGGAACAGCAGTTTTTTTTTCGATTTCAGGTTTGGTCCCATAGTAAAAGTTGTCCATAATGACGAGTACCATGACCTCCTTTCGGCGTAGTACAGTCTATATGCTTAACCCTCTATAGCCAGACTCATATATAAAACTCTGTTATGGTTTTCTCACGATGCATGACCCATATTTTTTTTCTTTGAGTGTTTTAAAAAAAATTTTTTGATCGTCATAAAGGTTTGGATCCACACACTTTAACCTCCCCACTGAACGACAGCCTGCCATCTGCATCCACTGGATGCCCGCGACTCTCACAATGTCGTCGGTCCATCTAGTGGGCCTACCTACGCTGCGTCTTCCGGTTCGGGTTCTCCACTCAAGAAGGTTCTCCTTCCCCATCTGTAATCGGTTCTTCGAGCGATGTGGCGTGCCCATTGCCAGTTCAACTTGCAAATTTTAATAGCTATGTCGCTGACTCTGGCTCTTTAGCGAATATCCACGTTCCGAATTCTATCCTTCGAAAAAGATTCTATCCCGCAAACAAACTCCCAGCATAACTCTCTCCATTGCCCCTTGTATGACTCTGAGTTTTACTAACAGGCCAACAGTGATGAAACTAAATAAGGTAATCAATATGATGCACTCAAAACAATGTCAATTAGCAGCATTGCTTGTCAGAATTTGGCAGATTCTTCAGGAACAGTCATTGATGCATTTAATGCTTTTATAATATATTGCATTTAGTGGTTAGTATTAATTTTAGGGTTCCATCATTTGGCTGCCGATCTCTAATCAGCGGCATCTGTGCAGTGTTATCGTACAATCACTCTCATCCCTACCAATTGGTGCAGTATGTAATAACAGTATGGGAACATCTATTTTTTTTCTTACGTGTTTTTATTAATGAAATAAATTATGTGGGACATTATTGCACACACAGTCATCTGACCCCAAACTAAGCAAAGCTTGTAATATGGCAGCCAGAAACTGATATACATACATATATATTTTTAAATACATACTTAAATAGATATTAACACCCAGACATAGAACAAACACAAATGTTCATCACACAAATGTTTGTCCTAGATGGGAATCGAACCCACACCCCCAAGCGCAGGAAGTAGGTTCACTACCAACTGAGCCACCGGGGCAGTCAATATTGCATTTAGTGGTTAGTATTAATTTTAGGGTTCCCTCATTTGGCTGCCGATCTCTAATCAGCGGCATCTGTGCAGTGTTATCGTACAATCACTCTCATCCCTACCAATTGGTGCAGTATGTAATAACAGTATGGGAACATCTATTTTTTTTCTTACGTGTTTTTATTAATGAAATAAATTATGTCATATGTTATTTATTGATAAAATGGCTATTACTGTAATAAATACCTAAATAAACTAACTTGGCCTATTATAAAAATAAACTGTTGGATTGCCCATAGTTTTTAAAGGTTTAGATACAATCCTCAATACCACTACCAGTTTGCAACGTATCTGCAGCATGCTAACGACAGCAATGCTTATATTATGGTCGTGACAAAATTTTACTTTTGCTAAACACCATCTCATATTGTGGTTTTAGGTGATGGTATATTCAAAGAACTGGTTTATCAGGGTGAAGGTTTCCACAGACTAAAATTAGCAACGGCAGCAGCACAGCTAGACCGCATGTTTTGTAATACAACGAACTGTATGAAACAAAACACACCAAATATGCTGGCAGCATCTAAACAGCGCAGCCGCGGAACAGCTTGTGCATGAGTGTGTAGTGGTTCGCATAGCTTTTTATATTACAAAACGCACTGGCTGGCGCTGTTGCTGACACGTGGTTGTAGGTCTGTGAAGGGTTTTTTTTTAAAGTAACCGCCATTCAGCCTATTTCTTGCGGTTAAATTATCTAGGTCTCTTAACGGCTTGTAAAAAAGAGTTTATTAACTTTTTTAAACGTCTATTTTGAAAAAACCTCCATACTGTCTACACGTGTGCCCAATGCATCGGAACTTCGCGTTATATTTAGCCAGTGCCGATCGCGTCCTCATCCAGCGCGAACGATGATCGCGCGATGTTTACATTAGCGAGTAAACTGATGTTTTTCATCAACGGGTTATTTTTATGACTGAAAATTCGGCAGCGCCTGGAGTTGGTTTCGAATGAGTTTCGGATTCGCGGTATCGCGCGCGGTCGCTGGTTACCGCTCTCTAGATCTCCAGTCGGACTGTGGACACTTTTCAAGACGATCTTCCTTCTTATTTTATCTGTGACTGACAGAACTGGGCATTTTTTAGAGGTGTTTTCTTTTTCAGTGTTAAACTTTTCGCGCGCGTTTTTCTTTTTCCAAACGAATGACAAGTGACAGTTAATTTCAACGCTCTTTAAATTTTGAATGCTGCGTTTTGTATTATCAATTCATATGAAAATTGTGCGGTGTCTTTTTTATAAAACGTAAATTCTGCTTCAAATTACAAAGTACTTCTGCTGTGCGGGTATTATACTGCTATAATTAAGGTAAGGATTAGTGTTTTTTTTATTAAAAGTGCCTTTATTATCTCAACAAAATACAAGCTAACACTAACACTACAAAACATTTAATACTGCCCATAGACCGTTGAAGATCAAAAGACAATTCAATCCAAATGCTCAAGCCCACTATCAGTTAAAATTATGATTAAGTTATGTATTTAAGATAATTTAGATTTTTCTTGCAGTCATTGATTTGTCTTTAATATGCAGAAAAAACACCCTAATTATGTATCCTAACACTTATTATACAGGGAGGTAAGAAGTCACATAAATATCTAGCTAAAATCTAGAAGATTTTCTGATCCCCTCAGAGTTGAGACGAACTAGCAACAAGAAACAAATTAAAATTGTTTCCATGTTCTTTTGGTTTAATTTGAAAACTTTATTGTCCTAGAAGCTTTTAAACCAAAATTGACCTTTTAAAGTTTATAAATTAGTTTGAAACCACGTTTCGAATGTTTACGACGTTATTCTACGATGCTGATGCGTCCGCGGTCGACGTAAGAAAATAATCCACGCCAATCACTCGTGGCGATAAATTTCGACTAACAAGATATTTTTATGGGCAAGGTGAAATCGTTTATTATATGAAATAGCTGGACCAGCAATTTTTCCGTTTTTTTTTTCAGTTTCCATTAAAAAAATCGGGATAAGAGTACCCGTAGTGTTGCTTTTGTAGTGGTAGGACTCTTTTGCAGGGGTCCGCCTGGGGAAGTACCACACCTTTGCCAGTTATTCAACCGCCAAGCAGTAGTGTGCAAACACTACTGTGTTCCGGATTGAAGGGCAATGTTTCCACCGAAATTACAGGGCACACAGAGATTTGACATCTTATATCTCGGGGTGACGAGCGCAGTGCATTGCCATCCAGGGTTTTGAACTGTTGAAGTTCAAAATTCTGAGTGGCGTTGTGCTGTTATGTGCAAGCGTGAAGAGCCATCAGGCGAGCGACTTCGCGCGTCTCATTACTCAGTATCATAAAATAAATATATACCTGTCCTACTTTCTTGCGGTCTTTTCTAACCGACATCGAGCGCTTATGTACTAATTTTGAAGTCACTTGTTGCATTGGATTTTATCGATTGTTTTCTTGTGAAAAGTACAACGACATTGGCTAAATTGCAGCAACACCGCAGACGCTACGAAGAAGGGTTGAAAGTAAAGACATAAATTGAGACAAGTGATAGACAGAAACAACCAACCTCAGAAAAAGGACTAAACATAGAAGTAGTGCTAACTTAGCATAAACGCATTAAATATGTTACATTCTTTACTCATATGCCAAAATTGTTGTTACCTGAACGAAACAGATATATTTTTACAGGACGGTGAATTGCAGGGTTGTACACTTTTTTAATATACTAGAGATTGGGCATGACGTCTAAAAGGCTCCAAAGGCTACATTTTATTTGACAGAAAGCCTTGTACGCCTTGCAAGTTATGTGACGGAGTCTTTGCTACTAGTACTTATTCTGTGAAATAAATAGAGTTATTTGTGGATTCGCATGACAATTTTACTAATCATAAGTAATATTTTAAGTATTTTATTTGATTTCTTTTTTATCATGATCATCAGCCTTTTAATGTCCACTGCTGGGCATACGCCTCTCCTAATGTACACTGCGATCTTGTTCGGCAGTTCTCTGCTATCTAAGAAACTCACAATTGTTACATTTTGAAAGAAATGTTTGATTTGACTACGACCTAATTCGATCAATTCAAAAAACATAAAAATATTTTATTTACATGCCCTAGATATAACTCTAAATAAACGTCCCAGAATAAAATTACGAGAAAGTAAAGTAAACAGTGTTTGAAACGTTTTCCAGGTTGTATATAATGTTTAACACATTGAACTTCAAAAATGAACTGAAAATATATTTTTATTACTGATAAATATTTAAAAAGTACTTTTAACAAATGTTTCTTTTTACATAAAGACGAGTTAGTTCCAAGTACGAGTAGTAATACTAGTACGAGTTTACAGTGGCCTTAGTACGAGCACTTGCGAAAAAGTTATCGTTACGTAAACGAAAAATTATGAAAAATTTAACAGCGCCTCTATCGGACGTGAAAGGAAACTTAATTTTTCATACATTTGCTATCGTTTACGTAACGATAACTTTTTCGCAAGTTCTCGTACTAACCCCACAGAATAGCGCCAACGTTGTAATGTAAATGCTATACAAACCATGTAGAAATAAAATTAAAAAATGTAGCAACTCAGAAATGGTGTAACATTTTTCTTAGTTGCCCCGCAGTTTCACCTGAGTACGAGTTCTGGAGAATCTAAGTAAATTTAATAACCTTTGTATTTGAATTTCAAACCTAGGTTGAAAATATTTGGAGTATTTTTGTGAAAACTAAAGATTATTTACTTTTTCTAAAACATGGTATTTAAGGAGTTTAGAATTTGAAGAATAAACCGAAATTTCATTTTAAGGCCGCGATGTGCAAAGAAGTTTTATGACGTTTTTTCACTAAAAAGAGGGGAATGCATAGAGTTATGTTATGCCTCAGGCAGTTCTTATTTTCTGCAGGCAACAGAACTACTACTAGATACCTACTACTATTTTTAACCATTGCCACGTGATAAAGACATTTAATTCATCGATAACAGAGATTAAAACTCTTTTAGCACTGTTCCATGACTCAAATGCCCGTATCTCGCAGTCAATAGTAAAAAATAGAGTACTCGTGAAAAAAATCATCTCAGTCCTTGCCTCCCACGCTCCGCTCAGGATTCTCCTCTAAAATCCTTCGCTATTCTCGGGATCTAATCTAGTCCCTCGAATTAAATTCCCTTTTTTCACTTGTTGTACAATGTACTATTATTTTATAACATGGGTATGTGTTATGCTTTAGTATTGATATCTATTCTGTAACTAGGGTCTATCGTCAGAGGCGTAGCTAGGTAACCAAAGGCCCTGTTGCAAAAAAAATAGGGCCCTACCTAAACTGGGTTAGGATTTATCAAGTAAAAATATAAATAATTTAAAGGTACAAAGCGACTTTATCATCAGCTTTTTATTGTGCTCAAAGCTACTTACAACATGTACCTCTGTGTGTATATGAAGAGCAAAAATGTTGCAGTTCAGTTTGAGGTTTGCTGATCAGGGCCCAAGGGCCCCCTGAGCTTGGGGGCCCCGGTGCACGGCACCGCCTAGCCCTCCGATAGCTACACCACTGTCTATCGTACCCATACTCTACACTAGTCGCTCCGTAGCGTGAGAAATGCGTGTCGCAACCGACCATGTCAAGGGCGATGAAAATAGTCACGCCCTAACTCTACCCACTGTCTTCCTTATCACCTGACGCTTAAGGTCGCTTTTACTTACGCTTACATAGATCTAGATTAGACACAGTAACGTCTCCGCATTTAAAAGTCAGTATAATTATTATCTGTCACTGGAAAATATGCGCATAGAAAGCACAGTCCATCTAACATGTCTCCTGACAGTCGACATTATAATATATTTAATTTTACTGTTTTTGTTTAGAGAACTATGTTGACCAAGCGAAGAAAAGTCTGAAATTATAAAAATAAACCAGCCAAGTGCGAGTCGGGCTCGCGCACTATGGGTTCCGTACCACCACAAAATACAAAAGACAATCACCCCAGGCGATCACTTATCCAAGTACCAACCGCGCCCTACGTTGCTTAACTTCGTAATGAACAGAATTTTGTCACCGAATCGCACTTGGCCATTATTTATAATGTTTTGTTATACTTTAGAGTATGTACTATAATCATGCCAAATTTGACGCTTGTACCTACGTATTACGGTTTTTACACCACAGCAAATACAAAAATACGTAAAAATACGTTTGTTGTAGTTTTTAAACTTTATTTATTTATTATTATTTCTATGTTGATTCCCCGTAACATTGCATGTTCTGTGAAAATTTCAACTGGCTATCTATTACGGTTCGAAAGATACAGCCGTTTAAAGGTAGGACGGACAGACAGACAGATAGCGTAGGCTTAGTAATAGGGTCCCGTTTACAACCTTTGGGTATGGAACCCTAAAAAGAAAGGAATGCTGGAGTGACCTTAAACTTATCATGGTGTCGGTACCTACTTATTAACCGACTTCTAAAACTGAGGAGGTTCTCAATTTGACTGTTTAAAAAAAAAGTTACCTCAGAACTTTTCTTTTTTTATTTGAAAGCTGTTGCTTCCCGTGTGGTCCCTTTCAATTTGGTGCAGTTCTGACAATTTTATGAAGTCGGTTTTTTTTTTTTTAGTTCCATTGGGCCGGCCATACTTGTACCAAGAATGCTTGTACTTAATATCTGTATACGAAATAAATATACAGAGAATAAATAACAGAACAAGCCCTGACTACCTTGTTCTAAACGAATATAGGACGCACAGACGTCCTACATTTTCGCACCTACATCTCGAACAACCTAAATGGGTAAGAATTCAAGCACTAGATACCTAGATAGGTTGCATGCAAACCTAACAGTTTATTGTAGTCTGTCTGTATTGATTCGAGTTATTTGTAGTTTATTGGAAAGCCGCGATTGTAGTCCCGATGTGAAATCTGCTCGTTCCAATTGTGGTCGGTTCGATCTGGTCTGCTGAGTTGAGGTTGTGATCGTTTCTAGAAAGTGGCTGTAAAGTTTTGAGATCAAGTGGGTGCTTAAATCGGATATAAAGTCTCTATTAGGTAGGTTTTTTTAATTATACTGGGTGACGAGACGAGCGAAGTTGCTCGCCTGATGGCTCTTCACGCTTGCCCATAACAGCTCAACGCCACTCAAAATTTTGAACTTCAACAGTTCAAAACCCTGGATGGCAATGCATTGCGCTCGTCACCCTGAGATATAAGATGTCAAATCTCTGTGTGCCCTGTAATTTCGCTGGACACATTGCCCTTCAATCCGGAACACAGTATTGTTTGCACACTATTGCTTGGCGGTTGAATAACTGGCAAAGGTGTGGTACTTCCCCAAGCGGACCCCTGCAAGAGTCCTACCACTACAATGACTAGTAGGTACTAACTATCCGTTAAATCTATGTACCCACTTACCTCAATGCGCGTATCAACAGCGACAAATCAATACTACTAGCTACTTTTTTTATTTGTTAACAGAAGTATTTTCAATATAATTTACCGTATTATAATAAACGATATCAAAATAAGTAAAACCGTCTTGAGCATCGGCGCAGAGTTACTAATGCTAGTCTATCGGTTTTTTATCCAATACAATTCGGAGAGTGTGCATTGGATTTGCATGATCTAATTCCTTCCTGCCCATTTTTCTATCGGACTGCCAGAGCGGGCACGAAAAATCGACACCGCTTTATGGTTGATATTCCGAAAACCCATTGCATGCGAAGCGTTTTGATTCCACTTTTATTTTCCGAACTGCTAGTCTGTGGAATGCGCTGCCTAAATGGGTATCCCCCGATAGTTACAATTTAGGTGTCTTCAAATCACGAGTGAATCGGTTTCTTCTTTCTTCTAGTCTAGGCAAGCGTGCTCCATCGTAGACCGCATCATCGTTTAAGATCAGGCGAGTTGGCAGTCAAACGCAAAACTATTAATACATATTAAAAAAAGTCTTCCTGTAAGTAGAGATGCTTAAATATTTGCCTAGAATAGGTCGTGCGATTTTACAAACATACCCCTTAAAATTAAGGGTCCTTGGACTAATTTAAATTGGGGCAAAGGCACAAATGACCATCCATGGACGAGTTTTAATAACGCTGGTAATTTCTGCCTAAGCTCCTTTTTTCACGAATACATTAGAACAAAAAGTTAAGTAATAGTAAAAATACTTTTCAAAAAATAGCTTTTATTAAACTGACGCTTAGAATAGGTTATAAAAATTGAATACGTAGGTATGGTATGTCTGTGCTGCTAACCATTGAGGAGTTCCCTAGTCAGGACCCAACCCTGAGTGCAGCAACAAAATTTCGTGTCTGTGCTATTGACCATTGAAGAGTTCCTTGGTTTTGAGCTAAACCTGGATGTCAATTCAGGTCATGCTTACCATAAAAATGCTTTGTCATCGGAACTGAATCAGCATGTAAATATTAAACTCCCTAGGATAAGCGAAAAAGTTTCTAATTCAGCTTACAAGATTTGACCTAAACAAACAAACATACAAATATTGCAAGTTAATAAAACGCTTGTAAAAAACAGAGTATTTTAATTTTTATTACAAACGTCAGATTTGTTGTGTTCAGACGCTATTTCAACGAAAAAATCTCATTTCAGTGTTTCAACTAACGTCACCAAACAAAAAATAAAAACACGGATGGAAATAGGACTTTCCCAAGCACGCCACCCCGTTCTTCAGTTAGGTATTAGATCCAGTCACTGCCAACTACATCCACGCATATCGTAAGTTACAGTTGCACAGCGGGTAATGGAAAAAGATATGCTTTGAGTTTCTTTGTGCTATACAATCTGAAACGAAGATATTCGCCGAAAAACCAGAGCTACTGACAAAGCAAAATGCTAAGATTTGCAAGTTAAAGTGGCAATGGGCAATTGTACAGGCCACATCCTCGAAGAACTGATAACTGATAACCGATAGGAAAGAAAGGTTCTCGACTGGAGACCACAAACCGGAAGACGCAGCGTAGGTAAGCCTCCATCTATATGGACTAACGACGTCGTGAGCGACGCGGGCATCCAGCAGAAACCTTACTTACTTACTTACTCCACTAGCGCAATGTGACCCGAAGTGGGTTTAGGCCTCCGACACCAGATAGCGCCATCTTTTCCGGTCTCGCATTGTCTGTCCTGTTTCTTGCTGGTCGGCGACTTGAAGCTCACGCAAGTCCGTCATGTACGGCATCTTTCCATCGATATTTAGGTTAGCCGACGAGTCGGTTTGGGATTTCCAAGATACGCCTTCTTGACATTGCAATTTTCCCCCATTCCCAGCAGGTTGCCTGTCTCAGGGATTAGGTCTCTCCCATTTTTTTTGGCGGCACTAGATGGCATTTAGATAAGCACCTTAATCTCCCCGTTTCTTCTGACTCTTCAAATCACGTCTTCTCTTTGGACTGGACCCAGCATCTTGAGAATAATTACTGAGTACTTAGTAACTGTTATTAGATATGCTGTACATATAAGAGATATAAACAGTAGTTACTTCTGTCAGATCTAAAACGAATGCAAATTAGCACTTGAAGTTAGAGAAACGCAACATTGTGAATGAATGCCGTCATTGTTTGGATATTGCAAGAATCTGGTGCTCGCGATCTGCGTGCACGCTGTCTATGTGTTATGTTAACGTACCGTAACAAATAGATTGTGGATAGTGCCAATTATATTGGGTGATGTGGTCGATTAACAAAAGTCATAAAATAAATTTTAAATAATATCTAGTTCTGGACGATGGAACGACGACATCGTGAGAGTCGCGTGCATCCAGTAGTTGCAGATGGCAGGCTGGCGATAATTGTGGAGTTCTAAGGGAGAGGCATATGTTCAGCAAAAGACATATTCTGACTGATGATGGTTATGTTGATCTACGGCGTACGGGCGTACAACAACTTCAAAAATATTCTTATTTTAATCTTCCATTCGATTGAATATTCTCTTCAATGGAATGGAAGTCTTGCACTTATTTGCCGAGAGAGCGAGACAAATCTCCAGTATTATTGATTAACAGGATATTTACCGAGGTAATGTTTTGAGTGGAGCTCCAGATATTCCGGCTCAGTTGCATGCACCATGTTCACGAGTAGACTGAAGAATGCGGGTGGTTGGTCGAAAATTTCAAAGTTAGGTGGAGATAAAACGAGCTACCCTATTTCTTAATCTTTTGATATGGTTATCATTGGAAATCAAACTCGAATACAAATCTCTTATATCGTATAAACTTCAGACCTATATAATAGGTCTCTGGTTGATACCACAGATTTATTTATTTTTTGTTGTTTAAATTAGAACGGCTGTCAAGGCATTTTTGTAGGAAATTTGTTGTAGCCACTTGCACCCATATAAACCCATAGCAACTGTGACGCGGAGTTCGACGCGTTGACATAAATAAGAATGTTCAATCACATATCTGTGGCGACAGAGTTTCCTTCTCATTTCCGTTCTATTTACTTTTCTTTTATGTGGTTTATTACTATATTTTGCAATGAATAAATAAATTATGAAACTACTCGTAACCACGTGCACGCACACCTCCTAGAACTGATTTTATAAAACTAGACTAGATCAGAATAAACTACCAGGAACTATACAGATTCCAAGATTTCCTTCAAAGAGCCAACATTCGCCCAGTGACTATCAAAACAACATTTTGTACCTACGTCAAGTTCATAATATCCGTTACGTAGAGGCGGCATGTCTGTAATCGTAAAAAATTATCAGAGCTAATCCGCTATTGAAAGATTCATCATATTACTGTTTTATAGCTGATCCATTACTTTGTATGAATCATAATGTTCGAAATGTTCCTCGTATAGTTTTAATGACTTTTACAGAGCTGAAGCCCGAATACTGAAACGTCACTCAGGTGACCCACTCAACTGAGCACTACTTAATTTCAAGAGGCAATTAAATTTAACTGGAATTTTCAAACGCCACTCAAGAATTTTAAGACCATGATCAGCTGAGCAGCCATCAAATTTTCTATAAATGGCAATATTTACTTGAAAAGGACGTTTTCAATTACAATTTTTATTATTTGTTATAGCTATTTCGTTTTACGCAGAAACTTATAACAAAAAATATTATTGTTTAGATATATAAATTGATTTAAAATTTAATTTCTATTGTTTTGTCTTAAGTTTGTATTGAATTTTTATAAGTTTAAAATTCATAATAGTGTGTTGGCAATTTGTAGTTTGCCTATTTTACAGCGTGATAAAAAACGGAACGTAAATTTTCATTCAATGGAGGCTGTCAAGCACGTCATGTCAATGTCATTTTTTTTAATTGGCGGCCCTAATTATTGAAGAAAAGTAGCTATTATAATTAAAATTTTGAGACAAAACAAAAGTAAATAGTAATAAGATGGAGAATGAAATGATAACTGTTAAAAAGAAAAGAGGATGCAATTACACATCGTTGGAGAAGGAAATTTTAATAGATATCGTGAAGGGGTAAGAATTTGTTTGTGTGATTAGTGTACGGTGTAAATTATAGTATTTTTTATAAATAAAATTAATCAACTTATATATGGCCCACCGGTGAACTAAACAATTCTATGCGTTTGTATTAAAATACTGCAGTATTTTAACAATAGGGGTCAGCAATATCTGAATCATCATCATCAGCCAAAAGACGTCGACTGCTGAACATAGGCCTCCCCCTTTAACCTCCACACTGAACGTCATCCTGCCATCTGCATCCACTGGATGCCCGCGACTCTCACGATGTCGGTCTATCTAGTGGGAAGCTTATCATATGCTGCGACTTCGGATTCGCAGTCTACACCCAAGACCTTTCTTCTCCATCAGTTATCGGTTCTTCGAGTTATGTGGCCTGCCAACTGCCTCTTTGGCATGTAAATTTTAAATTTCTCTCCATTTTCTTGATCTCTGAATCATCATCATCATCATTTCAAAATCATTTCAGCCATAGGACGTCCACAGCTGGACAAGGGCCTCCCCCATCTATTACCAAAAGGGCCGGCTGCAAGCAACCTACATCCAGCGATATCTGAATAAAATATTTTTTTAATACCTACTGACACTACAAGTATTAGCTCATATTATGCTCAACTGACCCCTACGTTTCTCTGTTTTAGATGATATTGAAGAAATAACGGTTGAGACAACTTTTTCAAATTCTAAACCAATAGGTATGTATTTGCTATTGTATCATGTATTGTGTAATAAATAGGTATCTATAGATAATAATTTTTTTATGATGTTCCAGTTTCAGATGATACAGTGATACCTGTTGAGCCAACTATCTCAAATCCAAAACCAATAGGTATGTTTTCTTACGCTGCCACTTTTTACCCTCAATATTCAAGATGAGTGCAGTTTCCCAATTAGTCACATTATAATTAGGCTACTTACACTTGGCTAAATGTAATGTTTAAAACGTAATGTTTTTTTTTCTATATTATTTCAGGTAAAAGAAGAAAACTAGTTAGAAATGGGAATTCAAAAGTACTACTAAGGAGCAATATTTTAAATTGAAATTACATACTGCGAAACTAGAAAGAAAATTCTTAATTCAACGACATAAATTGGAAATGGAACTACTAAGAATAAAAATTAAAAAAATCAGTGCTACAAAGCGCATAGTCTAGCTCGATAGTAGGTAGTATTTTAACTTAATTTAGATAGGTTTGCTAAATTGAATAAAAACAAATTGTAATCTGTGAAATATGTATTTATTATGGAATTCCTAACAGTAAAATTTTCATTTCCTGCATGTGATCCAAATTCCTGCACTGAATTCATTTCAGTGGTTTCCAAGAAATCATTCTCTTCCACAAAATCTTGCCTAGACAGAGCATCATCGTCATCAGATCATTTCTTCGACTACAGATAGCCACTTCTTCATCAGAAAGCGATGATAAAGATGAAAGAGACATTTTTTCTTCTACCAAAGAGTGCTTGTGGTCAATCTCAAGTTGAATCCAACTTGAGACTGGTCACAAGCACTCTCAGATTTAACGGCCACTCAAAGCATTTAAGTGGGACTTAAATAGCTGTCAAACGTTAATTAGCGTTTGTGAATACCATTTCTTTATTTAAGTGGCACTTATAATAATGGCATGTTAAATTTAAAGTGACAATTTAACTAGCGTTTCAGTATACGATTCTCAAGGATAACATGGTCTCAAATGTTTGACGAGAACTTATATATTTGATTGGCGTTTCAGTATTCGGGTGTGAGCTCCATGTACCTAAAGTTAAGTATGATCTGGTAAGCTAATAAAGCCATGTTTTAAACTATCACGGTTGTTCACTAAAGTTATATGATTATTTACGGGATATTTACCGTGGTAAGGTTGTGGAAGGAGCTCCCGATATTTTGGCGCAGTTACATGCACCATGTTCACGGGAAGACTCCCGGACGACGGGTCTTCCCGTGAACATGGTGCATGTAACTGCGCCGAAATATCGGGAGCTCCTTCCACAACCTTACCACGGTAAATATCCCGTAAATAATCTTATAACTTTAATAAAGCCATGTTTCGAGTAGTGGGGTAGTTTATTAGCTAAAGAGCGATTCATCGGAGCCTTAATCTTCCATGTCTATGGGCTTATTTCGAAAACTATTTAGGTATAGATATCTGCAATATTTTTTTCACAGCAGCTTAACTTTTTATCTAACTGAGACATATGATAAATTTTGTGTAATGGCCCTCTAGATTAAAAAATAAAAATATTTTAAAGTCCATTATTCTTAGTCATAAGACGTGTCCGTCCTCCAGTTTCTCAAAGAAATCAATTATGTCACATAATTGAAAATTTCTTATTTATCATAGAGACTCTGCAATAAAGTCCTACTATTACATAAAGCGTGTTGGAAAAATAATATGGAGTATTTTTTTTTATTTTTTTTTATTAATAAACTTCCGTTTGAATGCCAACTCGCCTGTTAAGCGATGATGCGGTCTAAGATAGAGCACACTTGCCAAAAAAGAAACCGACGCACTCGTGATTTGAAGACACTTAGATTGTACCTAACTATCGAGGAACACCTATTCAGGCAGCGCATTCCACAGACTAGCAGTTTGAACAATAAAAGTGGAATCAAAGCTAGAATATCAACCATGCTAATGCTAATACAAGTTAATGCTATGATTTATGGGTTCCTTTAATTGTCAGCGAGACGTATACAAACTAATACAGAGGCAGAAGGACACATCCTCCCACAGTTCAACGCAGTCATAAAGTTTGGCGAATACACAAAACCATAACGAACTAAACATCAACCGCTGTTTTTTATCCGTCGTCAGACTGCGAAGTTCTCTTAAATAAGCGAGCCCTTTATAAACAAAACTATAATGTATAAAACAAGGCCACTTGGGAAGACTTCCAAATAGTATCAAACCAGAACTTGGCCTATTTTTATAACCGCTGAAATAAATAGAGGTGTAGATGTGTTTACGTTGTTTTTATTGAAGATTTTGTTGATTTGCTGTATGTAGATGGAAAATTGGATAAGGAAGTTGAGGTCACCAATCATCATCAGCCAGAAGACGTCCACTGCTGAACATAAGACCGCCCTTGGCTTGCCATCCACGCTTGCAGGTGGCTTGGAGATTGGAGATCGCAGAGCGTTCGTTGGCTCTACATACCCGAATCCAAGGTTGAGATACAAGGGTACATTTTTGACTGCCCCAGTGGCTCAGTAGTGAAACTACCTTTCTGTACTTCTGCATCTAGCTAAATGTAGATAAAGGGAACTTTATACCAGGGGATTTTTTTACCGAAACGAAATAAATATGTTATGACAGATAGGAGCAGAATTCTATGACATAAAGTTTGGCCGCTGTAATAATGCGTCTGACAGTTGCCATAACATTGTAAAAAGATGAACGAAAACAGTAAATTTTGATCATTTTTACTAGCTTTTTGAACGTCATATAGTAGCTTAACCAATATACTACAATTAAATATGAGTATAAAATGTATTCATTACTTATGATGTTTGCGATGTTATTGCTGGCGTCAGATGCATTCTCTCAGCGGCTGCACTGTAGTTCATCGTAACAATCAACAACCATTTTCCATCTTTCCTAGTCCTGTGCCGAACTCCTCGACCATCTCCACATAATCTCGTGATCAATAAACCAGTTCTTCGACCTTCGTTCGTTGTCGAGTTTCTACGATTGGTATATAGTTACTTATAGATTTTAATAATTTAAAATTTTCTATTGTACCTACTTGGCTAGACTATTACGCACTGTGAGTAAGATAGACAAATTTTAAGGCATTTTTCTCACACAACAGAGATTTCGAACATTAAAATATAGAGCATAACGCTTCTTTTCCATGTTGTGTTCTTTTGTCAGTGACAGACAAACTTTTCCGTTTTACTAAAAAAATACACTTGGTATTTGTATGAACAGAAAAGTACAGATAACTGTAAATATTACCGACAGCGTTTTTAAAGAATTTTGAAGAATTTATTTTTTAGTCATGCCCAGAGGCAAGATACTAATACAAAATCCCGTAAAATTTAAACCAGAGAGACGACAGAAAAAATATATTTTCTAACTCTGGGCAAGCGTGCTCCATCGTAGACCGCATCATCACTTAACAACAAGCGATTTTATTATACAATAAAAATAACTATTCGGCTAATCCATACAAAACTACAAATTTACTTAGGTAATAAAAACCACCTAGTTTTTCGCATTTAAACAAATAAATAAAGTATCCTATTGCCAAGCGCTAAAAGCTTCCATCAGAAAGAAAAGACGTGATAAACAAAGTAAAGTGCCCTTATTTTAAACAGAATCCACACTAATATTATAAATTCGAAAGTAACTCTTTCTGCCTGTCTGTTTGGTACATAATCACGGCTAGACGGCTTAAAGGATCTCGATAATATTTTGGGAGGTAATAGTATGTATCATGAGGACGGACATAGGCAATTTTTTTCTGAAGAAGTCGAGGACGAAGTCGTGGGTTTAGCTAGTATTTTTATAGTTTGAAAACTTCGAGATTCCTAGGTATCTCGATGTTTGAAAACTAAAAAAACATGCTTGCATGCTTGAAACAAACCAAAGTATCCAAACTCGAGATGTTTATTGGTAGCGTAAGTGTAATTAATGTATGGAACTTGTTAACCAAGTGTAATGTGTGGAACTTGTTAACCAAGTGTATTGTATGGAACTTGTTAATCAAGTGTATTGTATGGAACTTGTTAATAAAGTGTAATGTGTGGAACTTGTTAACTAAGTGTAATGTGTGGAACTTGTTAACCAAGTGTAATGTGTGGAACTTGTTAACCAAGTGTAATGTGTGGAACTTGTTAACCAAGTGTAATGTGTGGAACTTGTTAATCAAGTGTATTGTATGGAACTTGTTAATCAAGTGTATTGTATGGAACTTGTTAATCAAGTTTAATGTATGGAACTTGTTGATCCTATCCTTGAGGGGTGTATTTGTAGCAATTGAAGAGTTTCAACATTTTGCTCCATCATCAGACCCTTGTCACAAATGTAATGTACAGGACTTGTTAAAACAAACCAAATTGTTCCAAACTCGAGGGATTTACGGATAGCTATTGAATAGTTTAACTATTCAGCTCTTAGCTCCATCATCAGATTAGTTCGGTGGTATCAAATTATTGTATTGTCATTCGAGTTCCATCTTTTGCTAAGCTTCATAAGCGACACTTATAGACAGGATTAAAATCGACGCCCACGATTTGATTACATATCTAGTTTGATAATTAAAAGCTTGTAAAAATATATAATAAGCTCAATGTAGAGAGCTATGCTCAGAGTTTCTTTACGCGATAGAATCCGGGACGAGGATTTTCGCCAAAGAACCAGAGTCACCGTTGCAAGATGAAGTGGCAATGGCCACTACTTTTTGTAGTGATACGGTACCCTCCCTCACTGCGCGAGCCCGGCTCACACTTGGCCGTTATTTTTTTAAATAAATGAAACATAAATAAGCAAAGGAAATCACTGGTGGTAGGAGAGGCGTTATATGAACAGCTGGATTCCAGTCTGGATTTCCTGTTTACTAAAAGTCGCAGAGAAATTAAAACGTGTAGATGTTTTTACAGCCGATAAATTATTACGAGAACTAAATTGACTATTTCTAAAATAGAATTAGTTTATTTGCTTATAAATAACTGCTGTTAAAATTTTAGTTAATAACGTCTATATTTAAAGCTCCAAGGTTTTGGTGGTCAGGGAAGACTTTGAAATAAACAAGGCTGTCATTTGTAGGTATTCCAAAATCATTTAAATCATTGATTACCAATTTTATTTTTGTTTCATTTGAAAAACATACAGTGATAAATAGCTAGATTAAATTTTTTAACACCATCAAGCAGTTTGCGAATCTAATTTACATTTGTTTGCAAAAGGAAATGGAGTAACGTTCATATTATTATGTTAGATTCATATTATGTAAGAATGCATAATGCAATATTAGTCAAAAATATAATAGTTAAATAGTATTTTACAAGCTTTTATATAGTTTCATCTGTCCCGGTGTCTCATCATCATCATTATCAGCCAGAAGACGTCTACTGCTAAACATAGGCATCCCCTTTTAACCTCCACACTGAACGACATCCTGCCATCTGCAGCCACTGGATGTCCGCGACTCTCACAATGTCGTCGATCCATCTAGTAGGAGGCCTCCTACCTACGCTGCGTCTTCCGTTTCGTGATCCCGGTGTCTGTCTGTAATCAAATCTTGCAAGCAGTGGCGTAGCTAGGTAACCAAAGGCTCCGGTGCAATGGGGCCCTATCTAAACTGGGTTAGGTTTTATCATGTAAAAATATAAATAATTTAAAGGTAAAAAGCTACTTTATCATCAGCTCTTTATTGTGTTTAAAGCTACTTAGGTATTACATGAATTTGTATGAAGGGTTTTTGTTTGCAAGGTTAGTTTGAGGTTTTCTGGTTTGGGTCCGAGGGCCCCCTGAGCTTGAGGGTCCCGGTGCACTGCACCGACTAGCCCTCCGATAGCTACGCCACTGTGAAGTTAAATTTGACCCGCTTCCCGGTGTTCGATTGATCTGTAACTTGTGAACTTGTCATACTTGATGTGATACTTGTCAAGTTCCGATGACAATACAATATTATGGTGACAGCGAGGTGATTCGCTGATGCACTCCCCGATGGTAATAGTAGACTGGAAGTGTTTAGGCTCATTTTGATCAGCACATTTACGGCAAATACGAAAAGTGAAGCAATTTTTTGAAACTTTTGTGCGTAGTCGTTTGATGTTTTCAGTATGAAAAGCCACGTAGTTTTGAATGCGTATGTGCGCGTGAGTAGTTTTGGAAGCGATTTTGACTTCAGTTTGGCAATATGCTGTAATCCATTTGTTTTTTTTATTTGATCTGAGCAATGAGCCAATATGTTTGTTTCACGTTTCAAATCTTGTGTTTTCGGGTGTTGGCATCCTAATTTTTAATTTTCAAATAATAATTTAATTTTTAAATCACAATAAATATATCAAAACAAAGCACCGTTCTCCAAAAATAAATTTAACAAATTGCCGAACAAGTACTTAAAGCTAAGCTGTAAAACTGGAGGGGCATTAAATAGCACGGCTCCTTAGCCACCTTACGTCGATTTTAGTGATCAATAAACCGATCATAGCACTTTGCGAGCGATATAGCGTACATAAGGCTTGTCTGTCTAGTAGGTACCTACCAGCGCACTGCTGGCCTAGTTATTAGTCTGGATTTTAATACCGACTAGTTTATGTGCTTTAGGACTAGATTTTTAATTTGAAGATCACATTAATATTAAAAACTCGAAAGTTGTGGATACAAATAAAAACCGTAGTAGCCTATTTCAAATTCCGGGCCCGTACCAATGAGCTCTTCGGAGTTTATGTACGGATTTTTCTATCATTGGCTTTTCAGTGAAGGATAACATCCGTGACTTACCGTGATACACACGTTAAACTTAAAACAGCCCTCTGTTTGCGTCGGAGGTTAAAATGCGAACTCGAACTCATTGGCTCATTACGAAATTTCGAAAATTAATTGATCTATGAAGCTGAAATTTGACAGGTAGAGTCATATGGGGTGTAAAGATCTGCTAGCAAAAGGATTTTGCCAGGCCAAATTAAGGAGAACAAAAAGGGATTGATATTGTTTTATAAGCTAGTCTACGCGTACGAAGTCACGGGCAACAGCTAGTACGCCTAGCCACACTAATCCCACTAATATTATAAATGTGAAAGTTTGGATGGATGGATGTTTGTTACTCAATCACGCAGAAACGGCTACATAAATTTGGATGAAATTTGGAATATACATTGCTTATGTCCTGGATTAACACATAGGCTACTTTTCATCATCATCACCATTACCGATTTTCTTCACCACGCGGGTGAAACCGCGGGGCGCAGCTAGTATTTATATAAAAGCGAAATACCACTGACTGACTAGCTCATCACAAAATCACGAAAAGTTCTTACCTTACTGAAACCTAACTGAAACCTTCGAACCTAACTGAAATTTGGCAGGTAGATTCCTTGAGAATTCAATACACTCCCAACTACGGCATTTAAATAAATAATTATATTCGTATTATTGTTTAGGTTTATACCTGAAGCCTAAAGTACTTCCAGAAGAAATATAAAATTGAGCAGGTAGCCGCGATGTATTATTCAGACATCGTGAAACATTGTGCCTCTGAAATAACTTTCAGAAATCCAATACCTAGGTTTTTTCGCGTTGGACCACTAACCTTATCTTTTTTTTACCTAGTAAATACCATAATAAAAAGGAATATTGGGGACAGAAATATTTTGGGACGATAAAAAAAAGGCATAATTTTGGGACGAGAAAAAAGGAATCGCCATAGGCATAGTTGTGAAGCTTGTAAATATATTACTTTTCAACGTTTTCAACCCGTAAATTGGTACTGTCCTTGAAAGTACGATAGTGCCAAATGGGTGCCTAATTTAAAAAAAAAAATACTTTGAATATAATTTTTTTCTCAAGTTGTAGCGTGACCAGTGGCCTTTTAGTACGAGAACTTGCAAAAAAGTTATCGTTACGTAAACGATAGCAAATGTTTGAAAAATTCATTTTCCTTTCACGACCGATAGAGGCATTGTTCAATTTTTCATAAATTTTGCTATCGTTAACGTAACGATAACTTCTTTGCAAGTGCTCGTACTAAAGCCACAGGAGAAATAGGGGTTCATTTATATATAAATGAACCCCTATTTCTCCTTACGATTTCACCCGCGTTATATGCCTCTTCCTCCTTGGTAGCGACAAACATACAACAACAAAAAAAACATCTAAGTCAAAGGAGGTTGTCCTTTATGATGTCATATTAATCTATATATATATATACAGTGTAAACTCTTTATAACGTTATCCTTTATAACAATTATCTCCCTGTAACGTTGAAGTGAGCCCAACTTGGTTGGTTTGCGTTAAAACCCACATATTGAAACACTCTTTATAGCGATACGCCATTCTCTATTACGAAGAAATGTGTTCATATTTTTAGACAGTAAATATTTATTATCGGTATTATTGTTTATGTTATGTTATCAGGTAAAAAAAGACTTTGAAGCTCTGAAACATCCGAGGTCGGTCTAGCTTTTGTTATCCTTAATTGCCTTGAACACGTGCAGTATGACGCATTGTTTTCTCGGAAGAGATGGTCTTCGACCAAGCATACTGGGTACCTATCGTATTATCAGTCGTAAACCTACTTTGAAACTTACAAACAAAAACTTACAAAACAATAATTTATAAGTATTTATTATCCATACATAAGACATCCATAAGACATACATATTAAAAATTATTGTTAATTTGGTTGATTTTTTGTTCACTCCATATAACGATAACTCTCTATAACGACAAAAAATGCTCAGTCCCTTGAGTTTCGTTATAAAGAGTTTACACTGTATATATAAATAGGTTACTGCCGCTACCTAGGAGGTTGCTTCAAGGAGGTATACGCGGGTGAAATAGCGGAGCGCAGTTTATAATAAACGATAAAACACCAGAGGCTATTGTTCTTTTTATCAATGAATGCTCCAGAATCCGGCAGCAAGCCAGCAACACGGTGTTTACCATATTAAACCAAATAATTATTTCATAAAAACATTTCGCCGTATAGTTTTGTTTGATATCGTGCCAAAGAGAAGCTGTAAAAATTTTACTACCCATTGTTTCATGCGCACATTTGAGGTTAAGATTTGATACAGTTTGGATGGAGATTGGAATTTGTTCTAAGTATCAGCTTCGATCTGATAGTTACTCTGATTATCCTTCTGCAGGCGAAACTAGTCCGATTATCGGGACTAAAATAAGTGTTAACATTGAAATAAAAGGCTCAGTAGTCCAGTAGTATAACAGCGGACAACCGAGATTAAATATATATATATATATATATATATATATATATATATATATATATATATATATATATAATATACCGGGTGTTTGGTAGAGGGTCCGACAAACCAAATGAGCGTGTTTGGGGGCCCATTCGGAGAATACAAGTTGGCCAATAAAAATCCCTGACCCCCGTTTTTTTTTTTTTTTTTTTTTTTTTTATTAGAATCCTGAGCGTTAGCAAGGGAATCAAAAGAGCACGAGGTGAAAAATCTTTGCACTCGAGTGCAACACGTAACTTTTCATCCCACCTCAGCGAGGAAATTACCTAAGGTTTTAACAATATGACGTGAAATGAAAATGGTGCGCGCATAGCAAATTAAAAAAAAGTACACCAAGAAGGTTCTGAGTCTGAGTTATTAACAAATTAAAAAAGGTTGTATGATAAATTCGGCACCATGGAGGTAGAAGTAAATATAGGTTTAATGATGTTTTGAATTCACAAACTTAGTGCACACGATGTTCTTAATTCAATTTACTTTATCCTCTAGTTATTAAAAACGGCTTTTGCACTCAGATATCGAAGAGCAAAAATACTCTTACTGAAATGGGGGATGAAAAAGTAATATCTCTCAATGTTTCACCAAAAATAAAGAAACTGCTTCATCCAACATTAAACAAGTAAGCTCCGTGTTTACACCATTTCACGATGTTTTAGTCCATTTTATATCATTTATGAGAACATAAATTCAGTGAGATAATTGCTCCAGATGACTTTTACGTGTGTTCTTTCTGGACGCGCAGCCATTATTGTCCAATACCTGATGCCCTGTGTAATATAATGATATGTTTTTACGATTTATTTTGTTTGGAGTGCTAATTTTATGATTAAATTTGAAGGAATTGATCATTAAAGAGCTTATTAACAAGAACCTTAATCAAATCATTTATTTTCACAGATCCATGTATAATTACGTTTCGTTGTTACATCGTTAGTTGTATTTTAATTCCTGCTTACTCAATAAATGGCGAATACAACT
The DNA here is from genome assembly GCA_949125355.1 of Agriopis leucophaearia. NCBI lineage: Eukaryota > Metazoa > Arthropoda > Insecta > Lepidoptera > Geometridae > Agriopis > Agriopis leucophaearia. Next base: position 7,451,148 of record OX421286.1, read on the forward strand.
ACGTTGACGACCCATAAGAATCTATTAACTCGCCTTTTGAAGAACCCCATGTTGTAGCTTCTCGGAAACACCGCGGAAGTTAGCTCATTCCACATTTTGCAGAGAGGCAAGAAAGATCGCGTGAAATCTACTAAATTATCACGACAAAAAGACTGGAGTGACTTTGATGGAATTTGACTAGAAACTAGTGTACATCACGAGAACGAGCATCGTCTACTTTTTGTGTTAAAATTTGAGAAAAAGTAAATAATCTCAAGTTAAACCGCGAGAAGCAACTAGAAGAGGCTAATATAAATCTTATCGGGGATCTGCTGGAGATTTTGAATAATATGTATCGAGATCAGCTGTGGATCGGTGCCGCCGCGCCACTAGAATAGAATGGACGAGAGTGACCCCGCGACGATTGCACTAGCTAGCTGGAGATAAATGTAAATTGTGATAGAGGATAGGACAGATTCGCATCAGCATTCAAAAATTGCAGCTACATGTAGTCATCTGTGCCGAGGCTGTCTGCAAGTATATGAGACCGTGTGCATGTGTACAGACACCAAGCCCACAAAAGGCATGTGATTAAGGTCAGGACTGCTTGAAGGAGCTCCACAATAAGTCTCCAGTACCACAACACATGTCAAATAGAAGTGGAACCGTTATGTCAGCCGACCCAAAGCTGTGATCCGTAATTTTAAGGAGCTTGGCTGTTTTGAGTATATAGGCTGACATGGGTAATTGCATAATACACCCCAAGTGGGACGTAAAACATATTTTTTGTTTAACAATAGGCATGCGTTTGATTGCTATCTCACATTATGTTAACCGATGATGCGGTCTACGATGGAGCACGCTTGTCTAGAAGAAACCGTTTCGCTCGCAATTTGAAGACACCCAGATTGTCCTTATTGGAGAACACCCATTCAGGCAGCGCATATAAAACGGTCACTATGAAACGGTCTGTAAGCTGGTTTGCTGCTTTTTTTTATATTGTCGCGGTGTCAACATAGTAGGCGTTCCGTTGATGAACATTTTTTTAATTAAAGTTTTGTCATGCTTTCATCGTGCTTATCTCAGTACTATCCTTACTCAGTGAGATTTTTTTAATAAAGAAGGTCAAATGTAGCGCAAAGATAGAAGGAGATTCCGTAGCATTAGTTTTATAGTTTTTGCTGATGATACCATTACATATTTGTATGTTTAGGTCCACTGTTGAGTGGTTTCTTTAATCAATTTTAACTCTACAAATGGGTACGCAGATAGATCAGAAGCAGAATAATGATATATCGGAATTTTCCCTGAAAGCAATCGATCAAGTCCGCAGGGACTGCCTCCAATCATTCCCTTAACTTGTTTACTAGAACTTTCCTACGACAATATTTCGCAACCGTGAAATGATATTCATATGAATATATGAGAAATATGTAACGAATGTTATATTTTTGAGTGTTATTCTAAACTATAGGAAGTTATTTAATGTATATATTTTGTCTGAAAAAAATACATATTCATTTTCCATAGCCACTCGTGTGCTCGCAAATTGAGTACTTGCGATTAGCTGCGCGGAAATTTACCCGTGACAAAAAGAAACAAACATCCGATGAATATTTTTTTACAGCACAAACTGTTCTCCTAATTATCAAGGTAAAAGAAGCCTCAACGACATTAAAATACAATAGAAAACACAATACAGAAATCATGTCTTGCTGACCTTAGTCTTGACCGAGCAAACATTTGCCGTATTTTAATGGAAGCGGTTGAAACCGTGTGGATTTGTAATTTCATTAACATCAATCCGAATGAGTCTACCACTGAACATAGGCCTCTCCTGAAATACTTGGCTCGATTTTTGGCTGTTCTTGTCCCACTCGCAAAATATCCTACCGTGGAAACTTTGCTGATGCACTATCTCCGCTAACCCAGCGGTGATCAGATATCGCAGACATTGTATAACCCAGATATCCCAGAACTAATAATTAAGGAAGCAACGTATAAGAAACTAATAATTAATAATCAACGTATAAGCATTGCCATTCAACGTGGTAATGCCGCCAGCATGCTGGGTACGCTGCCAACTGATAGTGGGTTTGAGCATTTGGATTGTCTTTAGATCTTCAACGGTCTAGGGACAGTCTAACTGTTTATTTAGTGTTATTTTTAGCTAGTATTTTGTTTATTTAATAAAGGCACTTGCCAGTATTTAAGTATGTATTTAAAAAAAAAATTAAAAAATAAGGACATATCACATTCTCAATACCAAACAATAAAAAATTCTCAAACAAGGTACTTAAGTCTTCTTTATTTGAAGAACATCCTTCGACAAAAAATTAAACTTTTGGCCTCGACCTTTCCATAATTTGCAGACAACTTTGGCTCCTTTAAACTAATACATCTATACAATATTTCAATGTACGAAGTGGTTTCATACAAAGACGTTACGTTTTTTCACTAAAAAGAGGCGATGCACAGAGTTAATTTATGTTAGATATAATCTAAAACAAAAAAAAGATATTTCCAGATAACTATGGCTGATTTTCTGTTATCGGGTCATAGTACAAGCTAAAGATATCTTTGGAAATGTTTTTTTCTTTCGAAATTTGGTTACTAGACAAAGTTTTCATGTAATGTGAAAGTTACTTCAAAATATAGGTAAACGTATAAGTTGAAGTGAAAATCCACGCAGTGTTTGAGAAAAGTATTAAAACCTCGGCAAAAACAGGTCTTTTATGGGCTCGCACATGCCTCAACTATGCCTCGGCCTACATTTTCACATGTATGAGTAAATATGCCTCTGATGATGCCTGCCAATGTAGTAATTAATGTACTCTATATAAATATTTAAATAAAAAACTCTATATGTGATAAAAAAGTATATAAAGCTCTTAAAACAAAATCCAGTGGCACATACGATTTCGACGCATAGTACCAAAAACGCAAAAAGGCAAAGCACACATTTTTCGTCATTCACGTATTTCATGATTTTTTACATTGGCATAAAAAATACAATTTTAACAAAGCTTTTCGCGTAAAATAACATAGTTCTTATACGTGAATGAAACAAAGTCCAAATTAGTACATCTCGTAATGTATAGATTCTTACGAAGTTGAAGTTTCTTTCTAATGTAAACACAAATATTTTAGAAGCATAATACGAAATTCTAAAAGCGTAACCATTTTACACACTCCAATTATTATTGCTTGTCGTATTTTTGTCGCATTTTAGGACGTATTCTGTGAACACGGTTCAGTTTCTATTCGATTCAGCTTCGATTCCATTACTGATGGTTTTTAATTTTCTTTAAAAAAAATTAGACGGTTTTTTTTAATATATGTTTTCGTTGACAGACAACTTTCCATCCGCGGTCGAAAATTCAGAGACAGACCGAGGACAATATGGAAGAAATATTGCTAAAAAGCATGAGAGTATAAGATTTCCAAAGACGATGTCAAGAATATTACGAAATAGAGAAAAAAAACTAAAGAATATGAGAGAGTATAAGTATTTCAAAGACAATGTCAAGAATAGTGAGAAGCTAGAGGAGAAATATTGTTAAAAGACATGAGATACTGAAAGATTTCTGAAGACGATATCATAAATAGAGCGAAGTGGAGGAAAAATATTGCTGAAGAACATGAGAGAGTTTTGCTACTAAATCTATGGTCGGGACTCTTCGACCGTGAAGAGATACAGGTTCTTCTTAGGTTCTCTTCTTCAAATTTGTTTTCGTCTTTTTAATATTTATACTTATATTCGAGAATTCAAAATATTTCGCAGTTTTTAGCTAAATTCAAATTCTGTCGCAGATTGCCTATTTATACTAATAATTTGGCGGATCATTTAATTTACAAATCTTCTATCCAAAATGCGTTCGCCGAAGAAGAAAATTCTATTCCCTCCAATAGCTAAAAATTGTCTGTGGCTTTTTGTGTATGTTTAAAAGATTTAAATCCAGAATATGTCTGTGACTGTAGTATAAATGCCAACTTCTTGGCAATCACACTTCATTGAAAAACTAATCTTTTTTTAAAAAACGCTGACAAGTTTTGATGGATGAGTTTATTTCTTTGAATTTATTTTTATTTGTTTTTTCTGTGTGTAATTTTGTGTTCACACGCTGTAAACGTAAAGATAAGCTTTTAAATTGCAATAATTTAAATCAGTTTGCATTAGACAAATAGGGACGAGACGTTGGAGCATGTACTATTACATTGCAAGGCCACAGAAGACATACGATTAAGGTCGAGACTCCTTGATGAAACTCAGCAACAAGTCTCAAGAAATAGGAGTGGAATAGTTTAGGCATAGTCCCAGAGCCGTGCTCCGTTATCTGAAGGAGCTCCGCTGGTTTGTGTAGGCTGTCAGGGGCAAATTCACAATACTCTCCAAGCGGGATGTCAGTGCAGGTCTTATCACCCCCACTTTAAATTAGAATTAGAAGACAATTTGGGATAGACACTGAATTGGTGACGTCCTCATAAATACAAGATGGCGAAATGTAAAGCCTCTACATTTTGTATATTCCATCGTGTATATTCCTCATCCCCATGAGAGAAAATAATTTGATTTAATTTGGGAATAATAGTTATGATTATGTGCCGCTTTTTCGTAGCTATGATGGCACGAGAGTAATTTGATAGTAGTTTATCTCCATTGGGACGGTCAACTACTTTCGATGAGTTCTTATATCAGAAAAAGGACTGTGGCATAAAAGTATTGCTAATTTAGCATAAACGAATTAAACATGTTATTTACATATTCTTCACTTATATGCCATATTTTTTTAACAAGAACGAAACAAATTTATATATATTTATTTTATCCTGTTTTAAAAAAACCAGAATAAAATAAAATAAGTATTTGTTGTTATAGCGGCAATAGAAATACATCAACTGTAAAAAAAACAACTGTGTAACTATCACGGTTCATGAGATACAGCCTGGTGACAGACGGACAGCGGAGTCTTAGTAATAGGGTCCCGTTTTACCCTTAGGTACGGAACCCTAAAAAGAACAAGTAAAACACACAGTATGAGCTTTCAGGTGGAAGCGGCTGGTGCGGTGGCAAAACCATCGCAAAACCGCTACTACGGCTTCAGATTGAACATTGTTGATGGTTTTTAGAATGATTAATGGTACCAGGCTAACATAGGGCGCCTGTTATATGTTTGGGTTTTCGTGAAAATTGCCATTCTATTTTTATATTCTATAGCGTTTTTGTACCTTGATATTTTCACCTTGTTTACTGGGAAATAAAGCTCATATTTAAACTAAAATACCTTTATATTACTTCATAACTTTCCAAAGACACTGTACTGTAAACAAGCTTGGTTACGAGGTACGTATGGCGAAGCAAGGCCGCGGAACTTCGTATGTTTATAATAAACTAACGTTTGTTTCCATATTGAACTTTACTATCCTCGAAATAAGGTCGATAAGTGCTTGACCGGAACTTAGAGTTGTAAAGATTTTCGCGTTTGCCGAAAAAACGGAAAAATAAGGTCAAGGTACATTGAAGATGGTGCTAGATTTTCTTGGAAAGCGACACAATTTTTGTGAATTTAGGCTTCTGTTGCCTCTAATTTGGCTATTTACTTACAAAGTTTTTGTCCCTAGTTTGAGATATGTACCAACAAGATATAGGTTGGAAAACTTAAATCCGACAACATATTTATGTTTTATTTATCAATGTATCATATTATGTTTTTAAAGCCTTTCATAACTTTCAAATGATAACCAAGATGGCATCATAAAAAAAAACATAACTTTATGTCCTCCAGAGGGCGCCACATACAATTTAATGTGACGTCACATAGCCAACCAGCGGACGATTAAAACGCTTCCAACAATACCTTATTTGTCAAATTTTGATAGACTAGCTGTACAAGGGGCTTCATCCGCGATTTCTTCAGAAAAAAATAGCCTATGTCCGTCCTCGTGATACATACTATTGCCTAGCAAAATTTTATCGAGTTCGGTTAAGCCGTTTAGCCGTGATTATGTAGCAAACAGACAGACAGACGGAAATACTTCACATTTATAATATTAGTGTGATAATTTAGAAGTTATGAGGGAACAGAAGAACATACCTACACGTACACACATACATACATACCGTGATCAAACTCATGACTCTTTTTGCTACGCCGTAGTCCGGTAAAAAGTGGAATTAATCATTTTGATTGAAAGGACTGCTGCCCTGTAATAATAATAATGAATTATGGATGACTTATCAATGTTATCGACAATCCATCGCGAATTTTAAATGTATTTATAATTATCAATATAAAAAACCGACTTCATCAGAACTGGACCAAATTGTAATGGGACCAAATGGGAAGCACCAGCTTTCAAATAAAAAAAGAATCATCAAAATCGGTTCACCCAGTCAAAAGTTCTGAGGTAACAAACAAAAAAAAAAACAATCGAATTGATAACCTCCTCCTTTTTGGAAGTCGGTTAAAAAGTAAGCTTTCGCTTGACTGCCATCTTGCAAGATGCATTCTACGACAGAGCACGCTTGCATATATTTTTTTTCGAGGGGGAAATCTTCCAAAGATACCCGGCTGCATTAGGGTGCAGCCAGGTTATGTGGGATTGTACCCACTAAAACCCCCCCGGTGACCTTCCTTAGTGCTTGACAAGAGGGCTCCGGGATCTCCAGAGGAACGCACCGGAGCCCTCGGCACTGCGCTACGGCTACTCCCGAGACAACTGCGTGTTGTCTCAGTCCCTCCACGCGACAACGTTGGTCACACAACGTTGTTCTCTCCCTGGGCACGCTTTACAGAAGAAACCGATTCGATCGCGACTGAAGACACCCATAATCTGAAGTTATTCTTTTTCTTACATCAGACTAGGCTAACGTGATGATGGAAAGCGATGATGTGGTCGAAGGTGGAGCACGTTTGCCTAGTAATAACCTATTAACACTAGACTTGAACATACTAAGATTGTAATGCTGCGGAAACACAGAGAGAGGCAAGGCGTTCCATTGTTTTGCCGTTCTAATTATTAAGAAATCACCGGCCAAGTGCGAGTCGGACTCGCGCACGAAGGGTTCCTTACCATTATCTATAAAAACGGCAATAAATCATGTCTGTTGTATGGGAGCCCGCTTAAATATTTACTTTATCTGTTTTTTTGTATTTATTGTTACCGCGGCAACAGAAATACATGATATGTGGAAATTTCAACTGTCTCACTATCAGAGTTCATGAGATACAGCCTGGTGACAGACGCTAGATAGACACAGATGGACAGCGGAGCCTTAGTAATAATGGTTAGTTAGTTATAGTAAATAATCCTTCCTTCTTAGGGTTCCGTACCCAAAGGGACCCACCTTTGGGTACGGAACCCTAAGAAGGAGGCAAAACGTTTGCTGCGAATGAACGACATTTCGACCACGTAAGAGTGTCACTCTACCGTTTGTCTGGACGTATAGTAATGAAAAGATGATGGGGAACAAGTTCATGAAGTTCCATTGCCCACTCTCCGTAACGTTTCAATATTTCTGAACAACGTTTCTATAAGAAAGTGTAATATATTTATTTAATCAGTAATTCAAGATCCTAAAATACTGAGTTCAAGATCAAAGCAACATCCATGCCTGCAGTAGCGGCCGCATCACGCTCGTTTAGATAAAATAGCACTTCTAGTTACTAGGATTTATTGGTTTATCATGGAAAATAATGTAATTATACCTGGAATGGTTTATTTGTCTTGAAAATGTACGTCATCAGCATCATCATATAGACCTCCTACAGCACCACATGCGACAGCCTGCCACTTGCATCCACTGGCCCGCAACTCTCACAATCTAGTGGGTCTACCTATGCTGCGTCTTCCATGGCGTGGTCTCCACTCAAGAATCTTTCTTACACATACTCGTAGGTTATCGGTTTTTCGAGTGATGTGGACTGCCTATTGCCACATCTAAATGTACCTTATTGTGCGTGAAAAATTTAAAATGTACGTATCTCTACATAATATAATGCTGTTCATCTTGAAACTGTAATCATCAATGTATATAGACATCAAGATTTACCCATTAGAACTTGTGCATCCAGCCAGATGTTGCACTTTAGAAATTAGCGTCATCTGTGGAAATTTCTACCATGACGCATTTTAGGGTGCCGTAGTACTAAAAGGATTTTCATGGAATACTAATTCATTACGTAAAGCGTATTCGAACGCAGGCAAATATCGTGGAGCAGTTTTGGAGCGCTATTGTTTATCGCTGGGGATATTGTGTGCTTTTAGGGTTCTGTATTACTACAGGGAACCCTTATAAGTTTGTAAGTTCATGTCCGGCATAATTCTTTATATCCTTCTAACTTCTTTATTTATTACATAAATTGCATGAACCTTGTCACAGGTATAGTTGATTATGGTTCTCATTTTTAAAAGTATTAAAAAAAACTGGCCAAGTGCGAGTCGGACTCGCGCACGAAGGGTTCCGTACCATTATCTATAAAAACGACAAAAAATCACGTTTTTGTATGGGAGCCCCCCTTAAATAATAATTTTATTTTAATTTAATAATTTATGTTTAAAGTGAATATATAACTAAATATTCTGTGAATATTTCAAGCGTCTACCTGTTGCCGTACGTACATCATCTGTGAAAATTTCAACTGTTTAACTGTCACGGTTCATGAGATACAGCCTGGTGACAGACGGACGGACGGACGGACAGATTGACGGACGGACAGCAGAGTCTTAGTAATAGGGTCCCGTTTTACCCTTTTGGTACGGAACCCTAAAAAGTGGGGTGGCTCTGGTACATGTAAGGATGCTATTTTTTTCGCTGCACCCCATCGAGTTTGAATAGGTATTTTGAAATAAAAGTTATACAACACTTTTTTTAAAAGTGTATACTTTGTGAAATATGGCCCCCAAAAGTGGCAATTTTGGAAGTTTTTATTAACAATAACAGAATATAGTATGCAATATTATTTTTTTTCCTAACTACTTACAAAAAATGTTATTCGTTAGTTTCTTCTATGTACATAATATTTTGTAAAATTACTGATTGCAGGTTTTAAGTTTATATTCGCTAAAATACCTATGAAATTGTGACAGCATGTACGTTTTGATTATTCCTTGAGAAATTTCTGTCTAACCTTTACTGACTCATCCACATTACAAACTAATACTAAGAAAGATTTATCTTTGATCTGCAACCATTGACTTCCCACATTGATTGTTCAAGAGAATCATTCATCAAATATGTAGGGGGAAGCAGTCAACTTCAAAAATATAACAGCAGTGTCGCGATCGATATACTTAACCAATTTAAAAAAAAAACTAATAAAATAAATTGAAATTTTATTGTTAAATAAATTCTTTTAAATAGGGATTGTTTATTCAGGTTTATGTACAAATGTATATAAAATGAAGCAAAAAAAAGAAAGCCTTCAATAATACACTTATATCAAAAACAAGATGTTGTCCGTAAATTGTTTATTTTATTTTATTTACTTTTAGACACAGTACCCCTAGTACAAGATTTGATAGTTTTCGAAAACTTTTTTCGTTTTCGTTTTGTTCCATACATTGCTGGGCTAAACGCTATTCGAAACCTTCTTTCGTATTCGAGTGAAGCAACCTATACTGCCGATTACTACCGATTTTAGTTCTTCCACGTTTCCGCTAGAGGCGCTTTGCTGAAATGTATGGAACAATACGAAAACGAAAAAAGTTTTCGAAAACTATCAAATCTTGTACTAAAGGTACAGGAGAGACTGGAGTTATAATTAGGAAATACGTAACTAATTTAGAGCTGAATTAAAAAATATTGCTAAAACACTAACGTAGGTATCTCAGAGAATATTTTATTTATTTGTTAGGTCACCAGTTTAGTTTTCGTGTAAAAACCTAACTATCAAATATTGCATAGTCTAGGTAATTTCAAGATGTTTTTGCGATATCTGTACCAAAAGAGATTCATCATCATCATCAGCCAGAAGACGTCCACTGCTGAACATAGGCCTCCCCCTTTAACCTCCACACTGAACGACATCCCGCCATCTGCATCCACTGGATGCCCGCGACTCTCATAATGTGTGTTGTCCAAAAGATATTGAATAGATGGAATTGAAGTTTCTCAAATAAAATAATCAGGTATGTACTTTGGTTGTCTAAACAGTGATTGTAGACTTCGCAGTAAATGAGTTCCTTATGCGCGTTTATAGCAAATCCCTTTTTTTATCAGGGGATAGCTTTAGCTAAAAGACGCGCGGCTGACGCACTAGTCAGTGCGTCAGCCGCGCGTCTTTTAAGTGAGACTTTTTTCGACACATTACAACATATTTTAAGACAAAATTCGCTGAGTGATAATTTAATAAAACTGATTGGGCATCACAGTTTTCGTGTGAATAGAATATAATGGATAGGATTGAATTTAATGTTTATAGAATGGCGGAGGAGATTGAAAAAAAACTCGAAAAACTAATTTTTTTTTTATCTCTACCGTTATCATATAAAATATTAACACGATAATTGCTATAATATTATCGAAAAGATAATGCCTAATCCTTTTTTTAATACTCCTTTATTGCTTGATGTTTTATTTTCTATCATTCAAAATGTAGAAAACGTGTGAAAGAGGTACTTATATAGCTAAATCCGTTGGACGCTATTAGTCAAAACTCGCAGAACACCCCTAGATTTCAAAAGGTTAGGGAATCAAATTGGAGTCCATGAATAAATTTGTCCATATCTAGGAAGGTATTAAAAACGTATAAACCAGATGATGGGGAGGATGAAGGGGGAGGCCTATGTTCAGCAGTGGACGTCTTATGGCCAATGATGATGAAACCAGATGATTTGATTTTGCCGTTAGCCCAAGACTGCAAAACTTTTGTCATCACTTCGAAATCAAAATTGACGAATCTTGATTTCGAAATGACGAACACCACACAAAATTAACCACCGGCTGTGCCACCGGTTGGTCCATTGCAATGTTTGTACAACTGAATATTCAGTCTGCGGGAATCATTCATTAGAAATGTAGGTAAGCATCGCATCATAAGCCGTAACTCACGCTGATTGAACCGCGGCCAAAACGTGATCTAAACGATCGATCCACGATCGAACTCGTCAATATAACAATAGATAAGAACGAGGAAATAGGACTGTGTTGTTCATAACAAATAGTTTTTCCCTACGACGGAGTAGAGAGAAGGAATATGCGCTTGGGCATTTATTTGCTTTGACAGCTGCAATCGTCATCGTCAGCTAGAATACGTCCAATGCTGAACATAGGCCTTCCCCTTAGAACTGAACTGAACGACAACCCATCATCTGCATATAATGATGAAATCTGTTATATGATGATGACAAAGTTGATGAGTTAGATAATATGTTCATTAATAAAACGAAATAAGGTTGCCTAGCTAAATCCGAGACCTGTCGCAGTTTTAGGACCAAATTGAAAGAGAACCTCCCTTCTTCTGTAAAAAACAAACGAAAACTGCCTGGGAACCACAGACTTTTAATACATAAGTATTATATGTCTGTATTAAAAGTCTGTGCTGGGAACGAACTTGTGACAAACACGGAATTTGTTTGTTGCTTTTGCTCAGCACAATTTCGCAAAGGATATCATAAATAAAAACGGAATGGAATGGATACCAATACCGCTTAGTACCAATAGCTTTCTCACTGCAGTTCATTTTGTAAATGGTGCTAAGTGCATTGCAGAGCAAAGATTATGAGATCCAAATCAGATTGGACAGTCGCCATGGTATGACGATATTGTTATTATTTCAAGATGTCTGTGTAGGCGGTAGGCAAATTCCTTGATTGCAATCCTAAAATATGCTAGTGTCCGCTTTCAGCCGTATATAATTTTTCCACTTTCCGGGGGGAAACCTACCTTTGTTTTATGCAACTGAGGGACGAAACGAGCAAATCGTTTAGTGGATGGTAAACGTCACACTTTCCTTTAACAGTTCAGTTCCTCCAGAATGTTAAACTTCAACATTTCAAACCCTGGACAGCAACGCAATGCGCTCGTCACCCTGAAATGTTAGATGTCAAATTTCTTTATACCCAGTAATTTCACTGCAAACCCGCCCTTCAATCTGAAACACACTAATGTAATAGTGTGCACACTACTGCTTGGCTGTTAAATAACTGGCAATAATGTGGTAAGGGCCATTCAAGTTACCACAGAATACATAAAAGTTAACGTAAGCACATTTTTAGTCATTTTAACCCCCTTGTCATAAAAATAAGCAAAGAAAATAACCTCCACATTTTTATTTGAAATAAATCTTTTGTTGAGAATGCAACTCAGCGTTTCCTTTCTCTACAGTGGATAGAAAAAGGTTTCCAGAAAAGTAGAAAGCTACACTTGACGGTCGACACCGCCGCCACCGGCCCTAAAATATCAGACTAATATCGTGCGTTACCTACCCATGCCTGGATGATGATTCTTTTCAGGCTTCTTCTAAAGCACTTCACTAAGAAGTTTAGCAAAGTTCGGAAAAGCATCAGGTGGTATCCATCGTAAACTTTTTTTGAAGGGAAGTTTCAAGATATTAAATTTCTCAAAGAAATACGTATCGTATATACATATTACATTTATATTGCTCTTTTATTAGTATAGGATAGGAATAATCACGAGGTCAGAACATTGTCTTTCTGAATCGTACGATTAATCTCGACGCTTTATAGAATTTAAGTACTTAAGTATCAAAGTTCCACATCGACACACATTTCTCAAAAGCTTTCAGGGAGTGAACGAACCCATAAGAAATCAAACAGCTCGTTTATTTTGCAGCAGATCTCAGGATCCTGATTGCTTTCTCGGGAATTGGAGTGTCTTGTGTATATATTAATTCTGACAAGATCAGAAAATTAAGTGCTTTTATCAACACCATCCTTTTATTAGCATACTGCATTGCGATTCTGATATATACTTACGTCAAATCACAGCGCGGATTACGATTACGTCAGCTTCCATAAAAAATCTGTAATCTACGTTAGTTTTTTTAGCCAACTTAGTTTTTTTTAATGCTATAAGTGCCAAACAAGCTAACGAGCCGCCTGGTAAGCAATTACTATCGCCTATGGATAGGAACACCAGGGGGATCACACGTTGCCGATTCTTAAAGACTACATTAACAGCCCTTTTGAAGAACCCCTTTTTTAGTTAATGGTTATACTAAAACAAAATTTAAATAACCACGGATTTTGTATAACAGCGGACGTGGCTTCCTAACTAAATAATAACATTAGTATTTATTTAGTAACAATAAAATTAACACTTCGAAAACGTTCTAAGCGTAGGCGTGATAAAAATATTCAGCAGACGTAAAACTATTCAAAACCAACCCGCTGAAAGAAGGTTCAAGTTTTCTTTATATCAACATTAGATCAAAGGAATTTCATTACTCAATAAATAGAAAATCAACAAAACTGTTTTTCTGATGAATATATGTATGTAATTCCGCTTCTACGTCAATTCAAGTATAATAAGGAAATACAGCATCAAATGTATATATTAGTACATTCCTAGACTTCCTAGACATCTGGGACGCATATCTGATTATATCTACAATTCTAATATCTGTTACTGAATCATATTTCTGACACCAGGGCTGGCTACTAAACTTTACCAGGCTGGATTGCACCGGTACCGCACCTGTAGTAAGAGGCTACTTAAAAGGGACCTCTGGGGCTTTACGGAGGGCGTGAACCTGAACGCGCCTAGATACGGATTGCGGTCGCGCAATCATTTAAACAGAATCGTTTAAAACAGGAAACCGTAGGCACCTGGCCTCAGGGGCTTTAACCATCCACCCATGCGAGCCTCGGGAGAGGACCACAACGTTGTAACTGGCATTGTTGTATAAGGCGAAGGAGCTGAGTAAACACGCAGGTGAATACATTTTTGCGTGTTTGGTGCAATATAATTATGTGTTTCTGGCAGAATATCTTTTTTGGTTTTTCAGTTCTTTACGGTTTTGTCACATTTTTTAAGTGAAACTTCTTTAGGCTGGAGCACTTTTTGGATGAACAAAAATCATATATGGAACCTGCGTTATCGTCACGCTGTACCGTGTGTTTTAAAACAGCGCCATCTCTTGTAGAATAGGTGAATTACGATTTAAGTTTTAATTTCTGGCATAGAGTCCTATGACTGATGTTTTTTTAGTTCACGTACGCTGTTGGCCTTGCGTCTACAGCTTGACCGGACGCACACGGACTCATGGTTGGCGAACGCAGAGGGCGTTGGGCTTAACTCGTGGGTTTTGACAATTTGCGTCAAAACTGTTGTCTCGGAAGGAGCCGTAGCGTAGTGCTCCAGTGTGTTCCTCTGAAGATCCTGATACTCTTTTTGTACAAAATTAAGATTCAGCTGGTCTGCAAGGGGTTTTAGTGGGAATACCAGCTAATGACACATAATCGGCTGCACGCCAACGCAGCGGGGTATTTTAACGTCCAACGCGCCGCAAACAGAGAGGTGTTATAAGTTTCTGGCATCGTAGCTCTCAAACGGCTGAACTAATTTTGAATTAGTTCATTTTGTTTGAAAGGTGACTTGATCGAAAATATTCTTAGCTATGATTCAAGAAAATCTCTTTAGCTGTTTAAAGATTATCAGCTCTTTTATCTCTTTTTTTAACAACTTTGATTATGTATATGTTGGTATATGTCAATCAAACATCGGAGGTTAAAAAAGCAGTTTACTCCTGTTACTTTTGGATTTTTGACTAACTTTCCAAAGAAATTCCTGAAAAACAAAATTTCACTAAACTGAAACTTCACTGAAGAAGCTCCTAAGCTGGCTGAATTTATCGGAAGTTTTTGGTTTTTAATTATTATAATACTGACGTTATTATTATCTACAATACACTTAGAGCAAAGTTTAGTGGTTATTTTAAGAATTCGCTGTTACAAATCAAAACACCAACCAACGAGGCTCCTGACACGAACTCTTGGTATTTTCGAACGCAAACATTTTCAGCGTAAACTTTACACACACGAAAATCTTCAAATATACTTCTAAACAGCTTCATAAAGATGTAGAAAAGTCAATTAACCGAACTATTTCGTTCGCAAACCATCAGAGTGTAAACTATTTAATTTTAAACCAGCTAGGGTTTCAGGTTTTACGTAAAAAATCAAGAAAAATGGGTTTCAATGTACAGAAGTATCATTCAGTAAAGGCTTGCTTATTTATTATTTCTTCTTCTTGATCGAGTTGATGATCCAACATTTTAGAGACTCGATCCACTCCCAATATTTGGCCCGCATTGTATTTTTTTTTTTTCAGGATTTTGGTTTCTATCTTAGGTTTGAAGTTTTTAAAATATGTGTATAAAAAATATAAATTTAAAAATTTAAGTTTTTAAAAATTTAATAACTAAGAAAAACTGTTTCAATGATGAATTTCTAGTGTAATTCCGCTTCTACGTCGCTTCAAGTACAATAAGGAATTTGTGATAAATATTTGTTGATAATGTTAATTTTATTGAGTTTAATTTTGCCTAACCTGATATAAAATATTAATTACATAAATTGAAAATTAACGTAACCTGAAACAAAAAATTAATTAATTCTGAATTATTTTTAATTATCATTAAAACAGTTTTGAAAATGGACTTCCGCAAAGTAACGCCTGATTCAATCAACTAAAAACTAAGATGCCGTCGGCATTTGAGTAGAGCCAATTCTAGCGGTGGTCAGGGCTCCAAAGTGAGGAACCTCCTGACAATACGCGCCCAGGATGACTACCTTTTGTAGCTGTCTTTTCACCCAATCATTTAACAAGAGCATCTTGAGGTGTTGGATGAGGCTCTTCGCTGTAAGGCCGTTCATCGTGATAACTATCGAGACAATTGTGCCCCAATAGTACTGTGCAAGACTGCCCCGGTGGCTCAGTTGGTAGTGAACCTACTTTCTGTGCTTGGGGGCGTGGGTTCGATTCCCATCTAGGACAAACATTTGTGTGATGAACATTTGTGTTTGTTCTATGTCTGGGTGTTAATATCTATTTAAGTATGTATTTAAAAATATGTATGTATATCAGTCTCTGGCTGCCATATTACAAGCTTTGCTTAGTTTGGGGTCAGATGACCAACCATGTGCGCAATAATGTCCTAGATATTTATTTATTTATAATTAGCGTCGAGTCATACATCACATTTATTTTATTCCCATCTAGGACAAACATTTGTGTGATGAACATTTGTGTTTGTTCTATGTCTGGGTGTTAATATCTATTTAAGTATGTATTTAAAAATATATATGTATGTATATCAGTCTCTGGCAGCCATATCACAAGCTTTGCTTAGTTTGGGGTCAGATGACCATGTGTGCAATAATGTCCCACATATTTATTATTATTATTATTATTTATTTATGAATAGGCAAAAATTTATTATTATATTTAACTAAACTTAGTTTATATTGAAGCCAATAAATGGTAGGTAGGCAGTTAACATAATTATAAGTAAAAATGGGCTGTGTTCAAAGCACTTTACTAAGTAAAATAAATAAATATAGGTAGAGCAATGGTATCCGAGCAGTATCATGCGCGAATACAATCTGACGGCAACTGGAGCGATCCTTTACCAGACTTAGGTATTTAGTACTGAGATAATTTATGTGCAGTTTTGATGCCATCCCTCAATAAACCGGCTAAGTGCGATTCAGACGCGCGCACTGAGAGTTTCGTACCACCAAAGAATAAAAAAGTAGTGCAAAATTACAATATCACAACCCATCCAATTACCGACCACGCTCTACGTTGCTTCACTTGGTGGTGAACATAAATTTGTCACCGACTTACACTTGGCCATTATTTATTATTTTATTTGAGAGTATTAACTATAATTATGCCAAGTTTGACGCTTGTACGTATTACCATTTACAAATTAGAGCAAATACAAAAATACGTTGACAAAGACATGTGACAAGAGATGTGGAGAATAGAGCGAAGTGGAGAGATAATTAGGTAATGAAAGGCAGAAGGTGACCTCACTTTGTAGAACTAGAAATTCTATTAAGAAAGGAATTCCTAATGGACTTAACAGTAAGAAAAAAAAACTGTTTTTCTGATGAATTTCTAGTGTAATTCCGCTTCTACGTCGCTTCAAGTACAATAAGGAATTTGTGATAAATTATTGTACTTGAAGCGACGTAGAAGCGGAATTACACTAGAAATTCATCACAAAAACAGTTTTGAAAATGGACTTCCGCAAAGTAACGCCTGATTCAATCAACTATTAACAGTAAGACTTTTCGGTTAGACTATGACCATACATTTTGGTTGTAGGTATAATTGTTTCATTTAGGATCCATAAAAAATATTTTCTATCATTTTTATGCCACGTTGTTGTCACCTAAAGCTCCTGTGAATTGCAAGAGGTAACCCTACGCGCAACTAAAACCGAGTCCGAGGGGTAAACAATAACAAAGGGTGCGCTGTTCCAGCAGATTAATGAGTAATGCTCTAAATCTGGTATTTGGGTCGCTATGGGTAATTAATATTGGTTGTCAGGAACATTCGCGAGCATGGCTGACCATCTAAGGAGGTTCAAATGACATCATCTTATTTGACATAACATTAATGACATTATCTTAGTGGCTTCTACTACCTGCTTTCTGTTATCACTGTGGTCTGCAACGTAATAGATATACCTAGTCTGTGGTGGTCTGCCTTTCTTCGTCCACAGAACACAAGATGATATCAAGGGATCTGATTTTTTTACTTAATATAAAATGACTACAGCACTTTACTTTTTAATTTGTATCAAGTAGGTTCTTAGTGTCGAGAATTTCAAGTTTCAGTCAAATAAATATAGTAAAAACGTCATTATTTATCTTGTAACAAGTACATAACTTAAATATTTAATTATATTCAATTACATTTAATCGGACATCCAAATCTGGAAGAAGGCCTTCTTATTCTTCATTAATCTATTCTTTTTGCCAAGCTGTACTATAAATGTTTTTGGTCCAGTCCTGGCAGATATAATGAGTCCAATTGCTTTCTTTTGAAGTTGCTGTTTGCAGGGGATGTAATGGACAATGCTTTTTCACAACTACAAGTTGTAAAGTAAAAGTTTTAGCGGATAGATGTTATAAAATTATTGACACCATTTTAGCAGTAAAATGTAGTTTAATTAAATAAATAACCTTCTAGTCTAACCTTAACTATACCGTAAGTATTTACACATAAAGACAAATCACTTCCTATAGGTATTATGCTTAATTATCATTCAGTCTTTTTTATTGTTAATTATTTTCCGTAATCTATTTAAATGTGCTTATTTATTAATTCATAAAATTAATTAAGTTTTAATGAAAGAGTACCTAAATTAGAGCGTCTGCCCGATTCGCAGTGGTAAAAAACTTTGTACATTGAACACTGCCTTTTGTCGCAAATGGTTACAATATTAGAGTTTAGGCCAAGTAGTTTAGGTCATAAGTGTTAGATAACTGATATTTTGTTCAGGTAATGAATGCACTTGCCCCAATGATATTTTATACTAAGAGCCCTCTCACATTATTTTTTTGATGAAAACTGGATTTTCGGGTGCTCTGATTATATCAAATAGAAAGATCTATAGAAGATGTATTTTCTGTAATAAATAGATCTGTAGGTATATTTTATTGAAAATAAGTTTTTTTTTTTTTTAACTCAACTTATTAAGTACAATTTATAAAAGTTTTTATTTAACTGTTGGGGGGAATGTTTGAGAGTGGATTTAGTTAAATTACTGACATAAAATAATCGATTATAATTTTATGGTATACTTTTGTTATATTACTGCTTTATTTATTCAGTTTATGCCCGAAAATCCAGATACCTAAATTGAACGATTACATTTTGTAACACGGCTCAACAAACACATGACTTGCCCCAAAAAAAAAGTAGGCAGATTAACGGAAATCATTACGATGATCAAACGTTTAATAAATATATGTACTTATTATGCAAACAAAACATCAATTCACTGGTAGCCTTGAAGATTGCCTAAGCTTAGATTGTAGTTTTCAGAAGAAAAAAAAGACGGCAGGTAGTTTTATTTATTCTTTGGCAGCACATCATGAATGTGGAAACAAATCGTGGTTTTTTTCCACGATTAACAGGTATTGTGCCGTTTTTCTACTTGTTCTGTAGTCAAAGAGGGAGGGTGGATTAAGGTATACCACACCAAGCATGACGCACAATGGTGCAAAACTAAATCTACTGAGTATTCTAATAACTACTTATAGATAATTTCGAGTGTTACAAAGCAAAATTGCACTTATATTACCGACCGACGTCTAGTAGTCCAAATCACGAATATTTCACCGTTTTTCATATTCAAACATCACATTCTTGATGATGGCAAAAGATCAGTTTAGGCCAAAATGTAGAATCACATCCCAAATGAATTTATCTTACAGTACCTCAATAAACCTTAAACCCTATTGCTTACGAATTAAACCTTTGTGATTGTAGACCATTATCATATGTGTAATAATTCCTAGGTTTCATTATATACCGTATTGTAAACCAACTCTTGAATCTTCATCCTCAACATCATTTTCTTAGCCGGTCCCAACTTCTTAACATGCGGGAGCAAACTATCAAAGAAACCTACATCTTCATCTTTAGGCTCTTCATTGGTGACGCTTTTCTGACCTTCATCGTCGTCGTCATAGAAATCTGTTTCCATTATCACAGGTTTAGAATCAAATTCGTCGAATTCATCATCTTTAGCGTTGTTAGTGACAACTGGCTCAGCCGGGAGATCTACAGGAGGTTCTATGTTATAGTAGCTTGATCCTTGATCTGCGTCGTAGTCCTGGCTCAAGTTGAAATGGTCGTCTTGTAGACTGTCATTGCCTTCGTAATCGTTGAACTGATTGGTGAGGAATTGTAGTTTTGGAAGGAAATCCCATTCGGATTCTTGTTTGCGACACTCTTTTCGCGCTTGATCACGTAAGTATTTCCATTTTAGACGGGCTTCGTCTCCTGAAATCATGAGAGAGTTAGATTAACACATTGTTTCTAATCAACTGGAATTGTATAAACTATTTCACTACAGGTAAAGTTACTCATTATGTTGATTTAAGCTGTAAGTAGAAAATCCAAAAAGAGTAAACTGATCCAATTTTGACGAGGTATTTATGGTTTGAGTTTTATACCAAGGATTTTAGAGCAAACTTGACCATTTACGTCATAACAGTAAGGTGAATATTTACAATTTTGACTGGTCCAGGAGCCTCATCAAAATTTGATTTAAACACGTTTATATTCGCTTCACTTGTAACTAACTAAATATAGTCAAATCTTGGAAGTAGATTTTAACTACTTGATTCCACTTTTATTGTGCGAACTGCGTCTGTGGAATGTGCTGCTTAAATGGGTGTTCCCCGATAGTTACAATCTTGGTGTCTTCAAACCGCGAGTGAATCGGTTTCTTCTAAGCAAGCGTGCTCCATCGTAGACAGCATTACTGCTTAACATCATGCGAGACGGCAATCAAACACAAGCATTTTAAAAAACTACTTCTAATGGTCCTACCGATTTAAAACTTTGCAAATAAAGCGAATAAGCGAAGTCGCTCGCCTGATGGCTCTTCACGCTTGCCCATAACAGCTCAACGCCACTCAGAATTTTGAACTTCAACAGTTCATCACCCTGGATGGCAATGCACTGCGCTCGTCACCCCGAAATATAAGATGTCCAATCTCTGTGTGCCCTGTAATTTCGCTGGAAACATTGCCCTCCAATCTTGGCTTGGCGGTTGAATAACTGGCAAAAGTGTTGTACTTCCCCAGGCGGACCCCTGCAAAAGAGTCCTACCACAAAAAAGTCAAAGTCAAAGTGGGAGTGAATAATAGTAATTACTCTTCAGCGGTTAGGTTACTATAGTAAACTCTCCGCGTTTGGGCTCATTTGGTTCATTATAACTATTGACGCGATATACTGACCCGGTGGGTTCGATTCCCATCTAGGACAAACATTTGTGTGATAAACATTTGTGTTTGTTCTATGGCTGGGTGTTAATATCTATTTAAGTATGTGTTTAAAAATATTTATGTATGTATATCAGTCTCTGGCTGCCATATTACAAGCTTTGCTTAGTTTGGGGTCAGATGACCATGTGTGCAATAATGTCCCAGATATTTATTTATTTTATTTATTTATACTCTAATCTATGTATTGACGGCAATCGCTTGTAGCTCCTTTTTATTGTCATCAATGACATTATGAGAAAAAAGTTTAAACTTACTCGTAACTCCCAACTCTTGAGCAATCTCCTTCCAGCTCTCATCTAGCTTGTACCAATTGTGGTGTCCTTTCAGTTGCCTGTTCCAGATCAACTCTCGGGCCCTCACTAAATCTATCAGCTTATTCATATCAATCTCTATATTCCTTCGTTTATTCATTAACAGCTTCTTCCTCATTGTGTATCCTAGTTTTGGAGTCTTTATAGTATCATCTAAGGAGTTGAAAACCTCGTCAGCAGTGTCTGCGTCACCTTCTTCATCTTCAGCTAAAAACTGGTGGTGGATGAAAGTTAGTTTGGAGAAGTGAGGCCATTCTGACTTCGTCGGGTCGTTCCCGTTTTTCTTCATTTCTTTCCGGCATTGGTCTTTTAGGTTCTTCCATTTTTTGCGGCAATTTATACCTGTAAGGATTAGTTTAGTGAAATATTTAAAAATGTCAGATTATGTTTATATTAACTTAAGGCCTGGCCACACATCATATTCGCACCTTTTCAACATTATTGAATATAAAAAATAACTAAGTGGGAATGTATAATATAGTGCCTTAGTATAAATAACATTGCAAACATTTTAAGGCTGTGCTCACCGCCATCTCTTAGAGTAAAGTAGAGCTGTCTTTTGTATATTTCTAACATTTTTAAAGATTGAAAAAACCACTGAATGAGGAATGAAAAAAACATTATCTTTAGAATATCATTGCAAATGGTATAATTAAAGGGCCAGAATACAGGGAGCAGCGATCTAGCTCAAGCATTAAAAAAACTGTGTCTACTACCACATAAAATCACGCAGTTCCGATTCCGTGAAAGACAGAATAAAGTCGTCTAAGTAACCGAATTTTCCAGTTATAAACAGAAAATTGTCACGAACTCTCACTTGGCTATTAATTATGTTTTAGAGTGTGTAATATAATCATGCCATGTTTGACGCTTATACGTATTACCGTTTTACAATAGAGCAAATACAGAAATACGTAAAAAAATACGTTTGTTGTATGATGACCCCGCTTTCGTTTTTACTTTTTGACTTTATTATTGTTTATTAGTTAATACGCCGTAATATAACATATTCTGCGAAAATTTCAACTGGCTATCGATTATGGTTCGAAAGATACAGTCGTTAAAAGTTGGTGCGGCTAGACAAACAGTAACAGTGGCCCCGTTTTTACCCTTTGGGTACGAAACCCTAAAAATAATACTTAATATGAGTTGCGAGTAGGTATATTGATACAAAACCGGCCCCAACTCGGCATATTGCTGGTTGTACAGAACCAGCGCTGGTATTCTGTTGGGTCCGAACCATCCGTGCTGTTCGGACCCAACAGATTACCATCGGGGTAAAGCGAGAGAAGCGGTCCCTCTAGGCGCCAAATAACAGGGGGCGCCAAAATGCCAAAAGCGAAAGAGAGCACATTTATTATCTCAGAAAAATTATCGATTCCTGTACGATAGTTTTCAGAAATGAAACGCGCGGACGTCAATTTCGCTCCACCATCAAAGAGTTAGGTAGGGCTGGCGCTTGGTCCGAAGTGTCGTGATTCTCAATAACTAGATAAACAGGTCAATCTACAAATTAATTAAAATAATAAACAATCTGCAACATTGTTACCGTCATTCAGAGAAAACAGATCCGGATTCACTAACTAAACATTGTAGGTAAAACAGCGATCAGAATAACAATATAATCCGCTATTTTAGCTCGCTACTAGCGGCATACAGATCTACCAACATTAAATAGAGTTGGTCAAATGCAGGAACAGATGTTTTTTAGGGGAGTCTTTGAATTTAACCAAAAAAGTGCGATGGTGGCTCCGTTTTTCAACTCTACGGATAAGGTGGTCGGACTGTACCCAGGCCGTTAACCTTCAAGCGGAGACGAGATCCGCGATCGCTTCTACGCACGTGTACTAACTATTACCTATTCTACTCACTTGACGTGCCCACCTCCGCGGCGACTTCGTTCCAATACCGCTCCAATTTGAACCGATTCCTATGCCCTCGGTAGCTCTTGTCCCATAAACACTCCCTCGCTTGGACAGCCTCAATAAGTTTGTCCATGTTTTTGGTGCGGGCGCCGCGCTGTTTTGGCTTCATTGCGAGCGATTAGCGGGACGCGTGGCGTGAGCGGCGCGCGGCTCTGGACTGAAACTGAAGCGGTAGCGTCATAGCGTGAAGAGCGACCCGCACTCCGCTCCCGCTCTCTCGTATCGCTGTCCTCCTCGCTCGTGCGACGCATAATCCGCTGTATTGACTCACCACTCTCCCCTCTTTGTGTTAGCATTCCACTTCTGTTTATAAATCATTGCTCGTTTTGTTGATACTGATAAAGTATTTGTGTATGTTTACGCGGGAATGGTGAAATTGTGTAGCGATTGAATGGCAATTTGTTAGGGTGTGGTCGCTGTGGGCTAGCGTCAGAGTAGCGAAAGCGACAGAGGCAGCGATAATTATCGCCTTGTGTATGCATATTACCGCGTCTTGGCACTCGGTGATATCTTTCGCGAAATAATATTCGAGGCTCGAATATATTTCGAGGCATAATTCGATTTATATCGAGCTAGGTGATATTGAGTTTCTTCTTATTTCCTCTTAAAAGGATTTTGGCGTCTTACGTCTTATGCATTTGTAGTGTCAAATATTGAAATATTTTTAGATTTCATTAATAATCGTCAAAAAAGTCCTAAGTAGCCAGAAGTATACTCGTATGTACGAGTACATTATAAGTATATATATGTTGATAGAGTCTACTCGGCGAAGAGTCTACTCTATCGATAAGGAAAGAGACCAACGCTGGTAGAGTCCGTTGGTTATCAATAGCATCTAGTGTAGCGTTTGTATTCTCATTGGCAACAAGTTTGTAAAGGCTGTGATTTAACACGGTGGATATAAAAGCCATGAAACTAATTATGTACATTAAGTATAGTATATTATTTTGCAATGTTTTATGAAGTATGAGTAGTAGTCAGTATCAAGCAATATAATTCACGGTCTAGGCCAAGTGAAACTTTTCTAGATGCTTTTGTTGAGCTTTGGAAACAACACGAAAAGATAGGTTTCACCTCATTATATTCCCACACTAGCAAGGTCAAGAACGCCCAATAAATAATAACCCACCATTATTAATTATTAACATTCGAAAATACTCAAGTTTAGGAATATAATACAAAGAGGAGGCATGTTTTTTTTTAGTTTGACACCAAGACTCGTATCGAGTGTGCGTTTCAATTTTACAGCTGTTTTAATTGTACCTATTTATACGTAGGTACTGAATGCTCTACAGGGGCCTTACGCACAAATCTAAACGCGGGCCCGAACAGGTGCAGTTTGCAATATCACGCGAACGCGAACCTTAACGTGCCGAAATACGGCTTGCAGTCCGTGATTTTGAAAATTGCACTTATTCGGGCCCGCGTTTAGAGTTGGGCGTAAGGCTCCTGTACTCTACAAAACTTATTCTCCACCTCTGCATTTTAATAAACATGCTATGGCATGTTTATTAAAGGTGATATTATCTACTTGATAACAATAAAATGACAGTATATCGCTGCAAAATGTCATAAAACTAAATGCTCTACAAACAAAACTATCAAACCATGGTCTTTAAGAAATTACGTTATCTGAAACTTTTTGTTCGTCTGTATGTTCCCAGTCCAATTATATCTATAAGTTTCATTGCGCGACGTTTTCGAGAAAAAAATTATGCCGAATCGGGACAATGCAAAATTTTTTAACATCAAATTTATCAGAATAACAAAGAACTATTCTGGTTTTTATTATAATTTAAGTTTTATAATCGTACCCTGTCTCTCTCTCTTCCCGACTATGAATCCCACATGGTGGTGGGGTCAGCCTTCCTTACTTTTCTCCTCCACTTCGCTCTATTCTGCCCCGGTGGCTCAGTAGGTAGTGAACCTACTTGTTGCGCTTGGGGGCGTGGGTTCGATTCCCATCTAGGACAAACATTTATGTGATGAACATTTGTGTTTGTTCTATGTCTGGGTGTTAATATCTATTTAAGTATGTATTTAAAAATATATATGTACGTATATCAGTCTCTCGCTGCCATATTACAAGCATTGCTTAGTGTGGGGTCAGATGACCATATGTGCAATAATGTCCCAGATGTCCCAGATATTTATTTCTTCGGAAACCTTACACTCGTATTACCTTGTATTTTTTTAATTCGGACTAGCCTGTGATACTCAGGTCAATGAATCAAGGTCCAAGGACTCTAACGATACCACTTACATCAAAATTGGTTCAGGCTTTAAACAGGCTTTTTTTTTGGCAGTCGTGTAGATAGATAGATAGATAGTATTATTGGGTACACCAGAAATAAAAATTACAAACAGATAGAAAACACTTACCAGCTAGTGCCACAAGTAGCGGCCTTATCGCTAAAAGCGATCTCTTCCGGGCAACCATTGGAAAGAATTGACCATTGGATTGTGTAAAAAGAACTTACCAATAATTTGAGACCGTCACTGAGGCGGCTGATGAGAAGACCAGCTCCAATGAACAGGCCCATATCAAACACCATGTTTAAAAAACCACTAAGACCAAAACATATGAATAGTCATATTCATTTTATTTAATTTGTACAAAACACACCTACACACATATATATCTATTTACGTATATTAAGTACACATTAACTAATAATTATTTTATTCACACTTGTATAAATTTAAAGAGCCCTAAACAAATATTAGAATAACCAAACAAAAACACCCAAATTTCAATATGCCACAGTATCAAGAAAAACTATATTAGTCAGCTTATCTTTGTAGTTAGATTTCTTAGTTTGTTTTTAAATCGTTAGTCCACCCTTTACGGATAGTAGTATTTAACTGAATTAGCTAAATCGATGGCTCTAGAAAGTACATACGAGTACGCACTATCGACATAGAACTTTTTAACCTTAGGTGACCATACCTACGATTCTTATGGATAGATTGGTATGGAAATCGACATAATCATACTGTATCAAACCCTAGCGGCAATAAGAAATTTACTTTCTAGCATTTTCTCATATCTTCACCTCCATTGTGAACAAAACATAGCCTATGTCACTCAGGGTTAGTGTAGATTTCTATTAGTAATTTAATTTTCAAAATCGGTTTAGTAGTTCCAGACAAAGTCACAAACTTGACTGAATTATAATATTAGTAGTGCAGTGTATGTTATAACGTATTTAATTAGGTATTTGTGCCTCAGCTTCACCTCTGTTAAAGTTTTTCACGTTCATCTGCCATTTTAGGCTACCGCTACAGTAATGAACTATTTACTGATTTTTACTGCATTGTGTTCTTTTTGTGACCTCAAAGGACCAACTTCAATAGGCAAGTATTGTGACGGTAAAATGGTCTCCTGAATAACTGCACCATGGTTACTATTTGACCCCTTTATTGCATTAACGGATTACTTTGTTTACATAATACTAGTAAATGCATACTACTATCTATGTAATAATAATTTATATGTCTCAACCTAAGCTAAACAGTTTTAGTAGTTTTTTTAAGTTGTTTTATGTACGTGTATAATTTTTGGTGTGAACAATAAAGAGTTTTCTATCTATCTATCTAAACATATACTTATTATTTATACAGAGTTTATTACTGGCTTGGCTGAGCGGTAGCATGTGTACTTTACAATCTGATGATACCCGGTTCGATCCTCGGCCCTGCACCCTGTACAAAATGATGTATAGTTTTCGATTAAATCGCTCAAAACCGGTAAAAGAAAACATCGTGAGGAAACTGGTATGTCCAAGAACCTTAGAGCTTCAAAGACATAAATGACATTCATCAACATGGTGGATTAGGGCCATCTCTCTATACCTATGACAAAAGGCCTGTATCCCAGCGGTGGGAACATGATAGGCTTATAATGTTGATACAGTAATTATATACAAGGTTATTGATAATTAGCTCAGAACCACTTGTAGGTAGTTTCCCTACATTATACCTAACTACTTCAGTTAATCAATAACCCTGTACCTAGGTAAGTAGGTACATGTATATTGTAAGTACCTACAACGAAGCATTACGTCACAAAATATCCTATACCAGATATTTACTTGATGATTAACAAATAAATGTCTCCAGTTAGACATGAAACGAGATCTTACCTCATAAACTCTACCCCATTATCATAGAGTAGAGAGTTCTCAGACACCGTTAATTCCAATACAGTCAGGGATTTCACGGCGCATGACACCGGTGGAGTAGCTCTCCAGGCCACTCGTACGGCAGTACTTACAGTGTTTAACGCCAGTAAGCGTCTTGCATAATGATAATGATATTAAGGAATTAAGTTAACTAGGTGTAAAGAGGATTAGTCTATAGTCCGGGGTAAGTGCGTAACTAGGTTTTGAAAGAAGCTAGTTTGCGTTTCAGTGCGGAAGGTTTGGGTGATCACACATACCAGCCAAAAAGAAGGCTTTACGTTTTTGAAAAAATTTGGTATGTCATAAAAGATACACTATCTTTTTGAGTGTTCAAACCTTAGTTGCCAAACATAGATCAGGAATTACTTAGGTATTAAAGTTATCAGACCAATCAACCGTCAACCAATTTCCGCCATAGGTCATCGATGCAGTCATTCCATCCTTACGTCTTGAACTTTGGTTAAAGTCCGCCAATTTATACTTGTCATACTTACGATATCTGAGAATTAAACTGTCAGACCAAAGTAGACTTTCTGTAATGTTATTATTACGTGTTAATGTTGTTTGATAATTTGTTCTGTTGTTTCAGGTGTTGATCGACGCATGGCTCGCCAGCGCCAGCATCAAGATGTCGGGCATGACGGGAGCGAGCATGCTGCGCACACGCCGCAAGGATGTCAACGTCAAGCCGAATCGCAAGTGAGTAGTCTTTCTAGCTGAGGCCACGTGGTTCGACAGTGCGATTCGATCCATCGGACTATGAGAACTTTTTTCCAATAGGTACAATTTTTGAAACGCACCACCCGGTCTATTAAACCCAGGACCACGTAGTTCGAGCACATTACTATGAATGATGAACCACGACGAGCAGGCTACCTGATTCGACTCATCGAAACATAGGAGGATTTGACTAGTCCTGGTTTAGTTGATTGAGTCAGGCGTTACTTTGCGGAAGTCCATCTTCAAAACTGTTTTTCTGATGAATCTTTAGTGTAACAAATAACTACCGAGTAAAATTTATCCAAAATTCCTTATTGTACTGGAAGCGACGTAGAAGCGGAATTATACCAGAGATTCATCAGAAAAACAGTTTAGTCCTGGTTTGATTTATTAAAACATGAGAATTCCTAAGTTATAGTTAGTCAAACTACTCTAGGTACCTAGGCTACGTTCCTGGGAGAAGATGGCAACGTTGTGCAATTCCTGATCCAGTAAAACAAGGTCTGCTTTTGATAGGTAATAAACGAGGCAAGGAATCAAGAAGTTGAACCACAATCTTTTTATATATCATGCCATACACCACCATACCATACTTACTGATTAGTTTTTATATAAGCCACATAGTTCGCATTTCTACAATATTATCTACTTATGACACATAATAATTAACGAAAACCAACATTTAGGGAAAAGTAGAAGGAAAGAGAGGACCAGAAAGTGATGAAATCCTAAATGTAGCAAGTGAAATAATAGTAAAAATTACTAGGATATTAATTGTATTATAAAAATAAAATAATCTGTTTTACATAGTGGCAGATCAAACAATAATTATAGACAGAACAAAAGAAACTTAAGAACACTGTTTTAAACTATCACGGTTGTTCATCCCGTGAACATGGTGCATGTAACTGCGCCGAAATATCGGGAGCTCCTTCCACAACCTTACCACGGTAAATATCCCGTAAATAATAATATAACTTTAGAAACTTAAGAAATACTTCAGTTGAAAAAACACAAAGAAATAATACCCAAACCAAAGAGTCTTTATGTCTTCTAACAGAAAGACCAAAATAAAATAAAAAGTTATCTTTTATTTGCTCTAAAAATGCTCTCCTTGGTCTTCCGACAAATTTCATGTCGGACAAAGAGGTGAAATACCTGGAGGAGGACCGCGAACCCTCCACCTCCACCGACAACGCCATTGCTCTTAAATATTGAATGAAAAATAAGAGAGCCATACCTTATTGTTGAAGGTGTTCATAGTCGAAAATCCGTTCGCGCTTTTAATATGCTTGCGTTTGACCACCAACTCGCCTGAAGTTAAGCGATGATGCGGTTTAAGATGGCGCACGCTTTTGATCACTCGTATCACAGCAACAGTACTAAGTATGACTTTTTCTCGCTGTAATTTCCAACTTCGCCACTGGATCTAATGTGCTAGGCAAAGACTTTCTATACTAGTTTTACCTTGGCTATGCTGGGAGGATATACAATGAAGACGCGACAAGTCGTCAATACAGGGCTCATTGCCCCAATATTGGCTAAGAATAGTATGTGAAGTATTTACAAAATATTTTTTCCCTTTCAGATTGGACAGAAAGTCTTCGCGTGGTATGCTATACGAGAACGAAGAGCTACGTCTGCGCACAATTAATATTAACGCTGAAGTAGAGAGAGGTAAGTCACTCTGCCAACTGGAATTAATAACTTTTAACGGATTTTCGGTTGTCATAGGTAGAGTAGGTGACGGTTGTCCATACTAGTTCATAGACACGGATACTGTTTTCTGACAGCTCTAGGACCATAGTACTGCAACCATCTATAGATGGCGCTGACGATACATGTTTTTTCGTATTTGTTCAATGAAATCTACAATACAAGGAAAAGGGAGACATTTTAGAACACGGCTAGGCATGACACACTTATGTACCTACTAATTTCTGTTGTGCTGTGGAATAACAAGTACTTTGTTAGCAAACAATAACCACAAAATACTTATACTACGAAATATAATAACACAAATTAAGCATGACAGACAGATATTGCAATAAGCAAGTTTATTTTACTGACCTCTCTGTGGTTTTGACTGTGATTTTGCAAAATCTTCATCCATGTCTCGTCAACGCCATCTAACTCATTTTAATAAACTATTATATTTTAATGCCTTTTAGAAACCTCCTATTAAAATAATGTAAAATTAACGCGATAAAATCCGTTGAAAATGTGATAATCGCGAAAATCTAAGAAATCATTAACTCTACCTACTATCATATACAAATGTATCTTTGTATATTTTTATTACCTATAAAAATATACAAAGATACATTTGTATATTTTTGCCTATTTATTTACATACGAATAATATAATACTTTCTTTTTTTACTTATTAATCCGACGACGATATTTTGATAGATTTGACAGTGAGGCGTATTCTATTTTTTAAATTCTATTTCCAGGCCAGTCAGATATAAAGAAGCTGAAGCGAGAGAACGAGCAATTGAAGAGAGAGATTTCAGCTCTACGCTATGAGTACGACAGACTGGACAGCATGCTGCGTGAGCGCCGCTCTTCGCCCGAACACTCGGACGTGAGTATTAGCAAATATTAGCGATGAAGATAGATACAGTCTTTATATTTCACACCATAAATAACTTCATTAGCCAATTTGATATTCTTCCACTACTGGACGTAGGCCTCTCCTAAAGAACGCCATAAGGCTCGGTCTTCTGCTTCTACTGCTCATATTAGGAGGAGTTGCCCGTAATTGCCACGCTGGGCAGGGTTCGCAATCGAAGAAATCGAAGCAGCGACACAGATCGTAGCTCTTTGTCCGGTGCAAAGAGCTACGATCTGTGTCGCTGCTTCCTGACAGTGGTCTGTTTCATTATGGCTACGTGTGTTGGGATAAATATACCGCCATCTGCTGGTTCGCCAGAGCCTCGTTCGTTATCTAGTAGGATAACCGCATGCAGGTGAGGTGGATTTGCGTTTAGTTGTAGATAGCCCTTTCATCCCACAAAACATACAAGTTACACACGAAAAAACAGCTCAAAACTTAGTTCAAAAATCGCAGGCAACCAGGCTCTTCCAGGCAACCTTAGAATGTAGAGGATTCATACAGAAGTGAAAAAAAATTACTTAGTTGTTAGGTACTTCAGGGAAGGTATTCAATGTTTTTTTAACTGTAGATTAGGGATGTCCACAGCTCATCAGATTGTTGGTGTAGGATGGGCCCTAATCCACCAGGCTGGCCCAGTACATTTTGGTGAATGTCATATGTATTTGAACTTTTGAGGCACTTGGACATATCGGGTTCCTCACGATGTTTTCCTTCACCGTTGTTGAGCAATGGCATCGATCCAGTCGAGGATGGAATCAGGTGCCTTCAGCGCTACTGCTCAGCTATCACCGCTCTACTGTGTCGTCATTAAATAAAGCACACTGTTGTTGGCAGGACAGCGCGTCGGTTTGCAGCGCGTGCCCGGAGTGCGCGAGTATGGACGGTGTGTCGCGTGCAGTCGCCTTCAACGACCTCAGCGTGGTGCCTGAGGAAGGGGAGCAGGACGGGAACAAGGTACATACAATCTTATGATTTTCTTGGGACCTTTTAAAGAATCTTAACAACTTTTTGTGACGTTGAAGACTTTTGGAACCTTCTTGGGGACTTTTAAAGAATCTTGGAACCTTCTTGGGACCTTTAAATAATCTAAGGATCTTCTTGGTACTCTTTAAATAATCTTATGATCTTGGAACCTTCTAAAGGATCTTAGGACGTTCTTGGAAAAAAAATAAAGTTTACATGGTATCTTTAAACAATCTTAAGATCTTTTTAGAACTTTTGAAAAAACTTAAGGACCTTCTTGGGAACTCTAAAAGATGTTTGGGGCTGACTTGGTATTGGGAGTTGGGAAATTTAAAAGAAACCTGGCCATTTCTTGCAACGCGTCTGTTTGCATAGTTGGCACGGCCTGAATGAGCATCGGCGGCCTCCACGCTCCATGCTGTTGAGAAGAAGGACCAAGACATCCGCATGAAGCACCATTACGATTTAGATACGAGTATCTATTTTTTTACAATAATAATGCTGAGCATTTGACCACGTCTTATCGCTGGAGCGCTCTTGACAATGAAACAGTGATAGATGACTTAATGAAAATCCAAACAAAGATAAGTCACGAATTACTCCAAGTTAGCCCACGACATCCAAAATGGATTACTAGGACGCTATCTTAATCAAGCAGCAATAAATGCTTGGATCGGTTCCAAGTTTACTTTTTGTTCGAATCAGGCCAGACTGGACTTGCCAGAGCGCAGAGCTCTCATTTATTCGAAAGAAAGATTTACCTATTAATTTTGAAACGTGGAGATTCCGTGTGACGTATTATCATTGCTACAGTATATCCAAAATAGATCGTCTCTGAAAGCATTAGTGCTTATAGTTCAGTCTTCATCATCCGGATGGGATATAAGTCAAGGGCGGGCGTTTTTGAAGTAAGAAAATATTGTAACACCTAATGTTGATAAAAATAAACTCAGTTGTGCGTCGGACGTCCAGGCAAAGCGACAGAGTTCGGTGGCCACTGCCGGTTGGCATACTCTCGTGGAACTAATGTGCACAGTGACATGGATTGGATTTTAAAGGTCTTTATTTCGTAATTTTTAGTGGTTGTGAATACTGTGTCTTTGTGGAGGATGTAGTCGAAAAGTTTTGTGTTCGGAGACGGTGAAAAAGTTGATAGTGTATGTGGAAGGAAACATGCTCTACCTATGTTTGTTATTCTAAATTTTTGAAGCGCTTTTTTACCATTTCTTAGTCAATATAAACAATATTTTTTAACCTTCGTTATTTACGTCTGTAGTATGTTTTTTGTAGTTCTAAGGTCCCTAATTAACCATGACAGAATTCCCGAAGGTGACGTGAACTATAAATAAGATGGTAGGTATTTCTGACAACGTTACCGCAGACCTGACTCAGAATTTATTGTTTATAAATACAACATTGGATGACAAACTGAAGAAACAAAGCACATAATGCTTTGTTTCTTCAGTTTGTTTCACCCATAAGCAGTAAAAACTAAAATAATGCTAGATAGATTGAAGCATTTTATTGTACAGACCAGAAATAAAAATAGAAACACTTACGAGCCAGTGCCATAAGTGGCGGCCTTAAAAATCGATAATATTTTTGGATTTGTGAAAAAAAAAAAATT
Organism: Agriopis leucophaearia; assembly: GCA_949125355.1. Lineage (NCBI taxonomy): Eukaryota > Metazoa > Arthropoda > Insecta > Lepidoptera > Geometridae > Agriopis > Agriopis leucophaearia. The sequence goes on from OX421286.1 coordinate 7,484,477, forward strand.
TGAAGCAACGACAATTCGTATGTAAAAGTTCAATATTGAAAGAACTGTAATGTCCCTCTTTTTGTCGAAGTTTCTAGGCATTTCTTTCTCATTATAGAATTAAGCGCCCATTCAAATCGTGTAGACCACCCACATAAACTTTATAAACTTTCAAATTATTTGTATTATTAAATGGAGGAGTCTCTATCGTATTTTATAAGCAAAACTGAAAGCCTTTCTGGAAAACTTTTAGTTCCCTTATTTGACCACCTCAATAGAGAAGTTGGTAGCACTGTGGAAGCGGAACCGACATGTATTCACTTATTCTAAACACGCTTTATCTAATCGTAAGTAAGTCCAGCTCACGAATCATTTCCATATTGCAGAGTGGCGCCGCGTCTCCTTGCACGTGCGAGGACTGCCAGGAAGAAGCCCGCCAAAAGAATTTTAATCGGATGACGTCACCAAACAATGGGCGACGACCAAACGTGGAAGACAATGGCCCTGAACGGGTCGTCGACGTTCTTGTTCACGACTCACCACCAGTACCACAATACTTCCAATCTGTCACCTCCCCACCTTTCCATATCAATTCCCCTCCTCCTCCACCTGGATTCGTGGTCGCTCCGTACCCTCAAAGATTCCACACAGGAGGCAACGTTGAAGACTTACTAGGAGAAGTTCAATCAAATCCTTCAATACAGACCACTTTCATCCAGCAAAATTCCGTCTTCATGTGCAATACCAAACGAGTTATGCAGAACAAATGCTGCTGCCAAAAACGCGAGCCACTACCCGTCCTACAACCTGCAGCACCCGTCCAAAATGGTAATACAAGTCCTGAAGCAGAGCAACCAAAGTCGTACGTGACAGAGAAGAATATTGAGTTGACATACGACTATCCTAGAGGAACACCAGTCGCAAGTTCCAGTCCAAAGTCTGAGGAACTGACAACGACGACAGAAGTTGCCAGCACAGTGGTGTTCGTAGAACGACGAATACCAGTAAAGCCAAAGAAATTCGATTTCTTCTTCCGGTCGCGATCGGCTCCCGTTGGAGAAAATGAAGAGCCAATCTACGCGACAGTCAACAAACTGCCCAAGAGATTACGTAGGATGGAACTGGCCAACCTTGAGAAGGAGGTAGCTTACAAATCTGGAGAACCAGATTCTTCCATACGAACTGATATGACTCTGAAAACTGACTCTGAAAGCCAAGCTCCTCACCCAGATGATGATACAAGTAGATCTGAACGGGAGAAGTCAACGGTTCCACAAAGGCCTGAGTCTCCTAAAGCGAAGAAACGGAAGAGGTTTTCTCTCACTTTTAAGAAACGGGAAAGGAAACGCATAGAGAAAAAGAAGGATGTAAAGAATGGTGTAGCGAAAAACGGCGTTCCTTTGCATGGAGAGAGCGATAATGAGAGGCTGATCGAAGGGGAAGTCCATGAGATGGCGAAACACAAGCTCTGTACGAGACACAGGCCTAGGAATACTCAGTCGTCATCTAGTTCAGGCCCGCGGTATAAGCGGGATAGTTATCAGGTAAGAATTTAATTTATTATTACCTACTTTTGAGTATGAAATGATGAACTTACAATTTTAGAGTGGGCTAGGAAATTGGTGCTTTTGTCTCCTCAATCAGTAATAATGGTAAAATTAACAAATATAAAATGAAAAAAAACACCCTACTTATAAGAGCAGGTAACCGATTTTCTTTCATTATAACTAAGAAAACTCGATCAAGTCACCATACAAAAAATACAGTTCAGCCATTTGGGAGCTACGATTCCACAGACAGACATACAAATACACACGTTATTACGACATTGCCAAGCTATAATATATATAAAACAAAGTCGGGGTACGAACACTATAACTCGAGAACGGCTGGACCAAAAAACCATTAAAATCATGGTTTTTGATTTATTGTATTTGTCTCCGTCCGTAATAGCAGAATAACTATTAAAAGGCTGGACTGATTTGGATACAATTTTGCGTTCCTGGAGCGGGTCATAATAGCGAGGCCGAAGGCCGAGCTTACACCCGTGCCAAGCAGGGGCGGGTCGCTAGTTTATACAAATTTTGATACCGTTAACGTGACGTACGAATGCAAAGACGATTCTCCGATACGATTTTTTTTCTGTTTTTTGTTGTTCATAATGGATTTATTTTCATATTTTTTTCTGAGTATAACTTAGACAGACAATCCAGACAAAAGTTTTAGCCTTATCGGGGCTATCACCCTGATCTTTAAAATAAAATACCCGTGCGAGCAAAAAATATCGGTCAGTTCCGAAAACCATACTTGGCTGGCCTTGTAACTTTTGAGTAAGTTAACTTTATCAGAAAGATAGAGATTATTTGACTAAAGGCCGATTTTTCAATCCTTAGTTAGAGCATCAGATAGGATTTATTCCAGTGATAGCATGATTTCGAATATTTCAATAGTCAGTTAGAGGTTATCTGCAGAGTAAAACCTGTAAATTTATTGGACAGATAAATTTATCGATTTGTTAACTATCTGACAGTTTAAGTGCGAATTGAAAAACTGTCCCTTAGTATATATTAATCGATGATACCAACAGTAACCAAAGACACTGTCTGTCCTGATACTCTAATCGAATTTAATAGTTCTAAAATACTTACTATGGGTACTTAGCAGTTCCGTTTCATGTCTTAAATTCCTTCACCAACTTATCAACTCTTTCCTTCCTTCCAGGAGATGACGACATCCCACTCGGAGCACGAGCGCACCAACAGCATGTGTTCGTCAGTGAACTCCTTGCAATCCACTTGTACGCACAAATCAAGAAAGCTGTCTGCACCGCCCAACGAATCCATACCTTGGTGCGGGTGCTGGGGCGCTGGTTGTGTCTGATGTCTTTGATCAAAACAATTAGCAACAAGCAATTGGCAGACAGTGAGGATTTACATCCGGCGAGGTTGGGACCTCTGTCCCACTGTCCATAACAGGAGCATTTTAAGCAATTCTGTTTAGGTGATTGCGAAGTTGCGTGACCGGAAATCGTATTATAGCGAGTTAAGGTTTAAGTTATCGTGATTTTCCGCACTGCGCTGTTTCGAGCCCACGTTAAGAGGTAGCCGTAAGGGGTAGGGACATATTTTGTAAGCCTGGTGCGATGGTGTTTTCTCCTTTCACCAACATACTCGAGCCATGCGCGCGAACGAGATAGCACACAATTACCACCGTCATCAGACTTGCACATTAAGACCTCAGTATATTGGATATCAACCAGCCGGTCCACCTTTAACTGCCGCTATGCTCACGTTTGGCCTGGCTGGTTGACGCTCCAACATACAAAGCAATAAAAATATAAAGGTAGAAGAATAAGCTACCGGACAAGTGTTTGATATGTAAAAATTACAGGCATAGTGAAAAATTTAATTAAATGTGGCAATCGCACGAGGCCCTTTTTGCCCCTCACCTAGATCAGGGCCTGGTGTTTTTATTGAAGAGATGTGCGTATATGGCTGTGTAATAGAGACGAGCGTACTTTTGTAGTAGAGTCAAGTAAAACTTGGCCCAATACATTTATACGCAAAGGCACGCACTCACCCTGCCAGCGTGCCAGTACAGTGACTCATCCTGCTCGATTGCCATCGCTCCACTATAGGGTGTCTTTCCTCAGAAGCAGAGACGAGAGAAATGCTAGAATCAACCAATCACAATTGGTTGAAATCCACACCTCGTCACAGCTCCGTTTCAATGGACAGTCATAGAAGAGACGAGGATTGTATCAAACTGGATGATAAGCGAAGTAGAGTGGCGCAGGGGAGTGGAGTATAGGGGTGCGGATCAGAGCAGAGAATAGAGGTGCGAAGCGAGCGGAGCGAGGTGAAAATGTCATGTCAGCGAGATATCGCTACATAAGTCTCCGCTTCACAGTTCCGCTTGTCTCCACTTTAATGGAAACGCCCACGTTTTTTCACTTCTCTGCTCCGCTCCATTGGAAACGCACCCACACTCCGCCCCGCTCCCGTATCCACATACTGTTAAAAAAAACCTTCTTCATGACTATTATTTAGTTTCTTACAAAGATTTAGTAAGGAAAAATGTAGTTATGCATTTTTATACAATATAGTATACTGGTAGGATTATCTGCATCAATTTTATAGCATTACCTATAATTATTATTTTTTAATGCAACGATTGTAAGGGATCTGTGATTATTGTAGTTATCTAACGAGTGATTGTTGAATGATGAATAAATTTTTTATACGATGTAATGTTTTTCTTTCGATATTTCAACCTTTTTTTACTTAACGTACACCCAATAACATCATATAACCGACCACCCTATATTACATATAAAGGGTTGTCGGTTAATGATGGGACTTTTCTTAAGTAGGGCCAATTAAATAGACCACATTTGACTTTCATCAAAATTAAACAACGTAACCTTGTAAAGATATTATTAAATTTTTCAGTTAGAACATAAATTGCTTAACCTTTTTCAGTTAAAATATATATTTATTGTGACAAAAGAAGACAATTCTACGATTTATTTTGACAAAAATAAACAATAGATTGACAGGTGTCAAATGTAATCTATTAAATTGGCCCCACTAGTAAATTGAATCGGTTCCTTCTAGGCAAGCGTGCTCCATCGTAGACCGCATCATCGCCTAACATCAGGCGAGCTGGGGGTCAAACGCAAGCCTATTTATAATTAAAAAAAAAACTAAAAAAAATATTGTTGTTATGTTAGCTAGCCTACCTTTAAACCTTAACCTTTTTACCTTGTAACAATACATGAAAATAAAATGAAAGACATCGTCATTACACAGATGGTTATTTATTATAAAATATGACACATTCCTTTGAACTGTGTTTACAGTAATTGAGATGCATAGCAAAATGTATACGCCATGCTGGCATGCCGACACCCACCCACCTAACCCCACCCGCAGCATCCCCGTTATATCACAACATTCATCACTACGAGACAAGTTATATTACACCTACCACTTATTATAAGATCATTTGGAAATTCATCAATGAGACATAGCCTTACCCTCCTAACAAACACGGAGTCTCGGAATAGTTGAAAACAATTTACACCAAATGTTTTTTTATTATTACAATTTGGTGTAAGAAATTAAAGTATCAATACAGTGAAAGTCCATTTAGGTATGGAATTTATACATTTTGGGGTTTTTTTCCTGTCAGACTTCCAGAGTGGGCACAAAAAACCGAAACCGCTTTATGGTTCATCATTTCAGCCTATCACGTTCCCACTGCTGGGACTCGGGCCTTCTCTCAGAGAGGATGGGGCACTAATCCACCATGCCGGCCCAGTGCATGTTAATGTTGACGCTTTAAGGTCGATATTCCGAAAACCCGTACAACGCGCTTTGGTTTCACTTTTATTCGCGCTTTGGTTTCAGTTCAAAAGGAGGGTTAATAGATTCTTAAAGGGTCGGACACGTAGTTGTAATGCCTCTGTTGTTACAAGTATCCATAGGCAACGGTGACTACTTACCATCAGGCAGCCCGTCTGCATATTTACCACCTCACATCATCACATCATCAGCCAATTAACGTCCACTGTTGGACAAGGCCTCCCTCATAGAGAGGGGTGGAGGGGTTTACCACCTATGGTTAAAAAAAAAGTGTGAACTGCTTGTCTGTCAAATGCGCTGCCTGAATGTTCCCTGATAGTTACAATCTGTCTTCAAAGCAAAAGTGTAGCAGTTTCTTAAAAGCAAGCGTGCTCCATCATACACCGCAACATCGCTTAACATTAGCCAAGTTGGCGGTCAATCACAAGCCTATTATTGGACAAAAACATATTACGCTGACAGCTAAATGCGCACTTTACTGTAGCCATATTCATGGGGGGTATCATAACACGTTTTCCTTTTGCTCGATTATATAATAACAGCTAGCAATAGTTATATGATTATTTACGGGATATTTACCGTGAACAACTGAATAACTTTAGTGAACAACCGTGATAGTTTAAAACAGTGTTTATCTAGCAATAGCTTTCCCAGTAACATATTTTGGACATACCTACTATCTTTATTAATCAATCGTATTTAAATATGAACTTTCACTAATTTTAAGACACTTTAGTTTCCTTTACTACATTGTAAAATGCGCTCAGACGCGCGCTGTCTGGTGTAAAATGTACTTACTCCATTTTTTTCGTCTTTTTCTCGGTCTCTTTCAAGTGAGCCAAAGAAAAAGATAATTACTACGAATACCACGCTTCGATCATATAATTCTGTGCACCGTTACCGCCTAAAAATGGCACCGGCAAAACAACAAATATGCCTTGTTTCGCTCTAACGAATATGTGCTTAATTGTAATTCATTAGGCTTCATTTTTCAAGAAACTTTTTTGTGACATGTGTTGTTTCATTTATGATTTTTCTAAAAGTCATAAAAAATGATTGGGGACAATTTCTTGTTCGATTTTGCATGGATTTGTGCATCTACAGAAATATACGATCGAAGATACTACGTGTTTATTTAGAAGGGTTTTAATAAATAAAAAGTAAATATCACTGGTTTTGATCCTAAGACTTTCCCATTTGGGTTTGAAAAATGGACTTTTTGTGTACAAAGATTAGGGACTTATTTTCCATGCAATGTGATGAAATTTATTATGAAAAAGGATATGAAGTAATATTTATATCTCGTTGTTCCATTATACTTTTAATGCCTTACAAAAAAAGGTTGATACAAGATTAATTTAGAAAGAGACTTATACCTTTGTCTGTCTTAAAGCAGACGAGAAAATTCATAAATAACTTTCCTAATTATCGTTATAATATATCTCCCAATTATTTTTTTAGATCATTCTCAATATACATACAACACCTAATGGAACTTTCTTCATAGTCTCACTCCATATCTTACAAGCAATATGCCACCTTATGATATACAATATCTAGCGTCGTAAACACCAAAATCGTGAAGCAGATGTCGACACGCCAACCGGCAAAGCGTACATTGATTCTACAATAGAACATTCGAGGACCTACAGAATTCTCAACATAAAAACAACGCAACACTTTGAAAAAGTTCAATTTTAGGAATCATCGAAATCACCGCGAATTTTCAAACACAAATGGCACTTTTATAAAAAAAAAACAGTACAATAGTTTCGATAGAGAATAAAAAATAAGAAAGAAAATACAAATCGTAATTAACAAAATAAAATGTGATAAAAATCTCAATAAATAAATAAAAATAAAATGAACAAATGTACAATATTTACATCGAATATTATAATAGAAAAATTGCATTTTTAAAACATTAGGGGAAATCCATAAGGTAAATCAATATAATTTTCACATGAGATCTTTTAGAAAAGCGAAAATATCTATATAAAAATAAAAATTTCAAACAAGTACGCTCTATGTCTTTTTCGATTCATAGTAAAATATAAAAAATCCACATACATCATTCCCCTAATGGACATGATATTTGGCGTCTCTATCGCACGCACGCATCACTTGCTTACAAACGCGTGTGCGTGAAAGAGACAGTGATATACGACGTTACCATACCGATAAAAACTTACGTTAAATACGTTACTCCTAGGCTTAATGGAGACATCTAATATATTAAATATACTTAAATAGTTACATTGATTTGCAAAGTATGCTTACAAATTGCTTTTGCGAAATATCGAAATAATAATCAACCTTACATAAAAGCCGCTACGGTACATTATTGCACACACAATGTACTATACATAAGTCCTTGCAGAATACAACAGAGGGAGCTACCTAGTTTGAGATTTGCAACTATTAAATACTGTATAAATCTAGGCGTTTCTCTATTCTTATAACTGAATTATTTTAATAAAGAGATCTCCAGAGCTGTCAAAATCCCACCTCCGTTGATGCCTTATACACGTGACAACGGTAAAGTAGCATGCAGGTGAAATTTTGACAGTTCAATGGTCCTCATTTCAATGACAGATTTACAAGTCTAAAAATATTGTTGAAACAACTTTTGGCTTTATAAAATTTCGGCAAAAACAAAAAGTGGAAAAATACTTATTTTACGTGCAGTTTAAAACTAAAAGCTTTCAGTGCAAAAGTAAGCTTCTTCACAATTAATACAGTATTCAGATCAGAAGCCCAAGCCCAATCAAGTACTGAACATAATTTATTATATAGTATAAAAACGTCCATTTTTATAGACACCTAAGACGCGAGAGAAAATGAGCGTAATCGAGAAAACATAGTATGTTTTGATTCAGTCTATCTATCTATAAATGCATAATACACAACATAGGCCATTTGCTTGGATCGTCAGAAGTTGTATCTAATTATCAACTCTCACTCTGGGCCGCCTGATTTCGTATAGAATCATACAACTATTTTTAAAGATATTTTTATCTCGAAAAAAATTACGATTCCTGGGGGAAAGTCCACGCCGATGAAAACGCGGGGAACATCTAGTATTATATTTTTTATGAATATACTGTCTGTATCTGAGTTTATCGTAAAAAAAATGTAATCCACCATCTTGAAGCGGCGGCCATATTGAATTTAGTGTGATGTCACTTTACCTTTAACAAAGAAAAGGTAATCCACCATCTTGAAACGGCGGCCATATTGAATTTAGTGTGATGTCACTTTTACCTTTAACAAAGAAAGTGTAATCCACCATCTTGAAGCGGCGGCCATATTGAATTTAGTGTGATGTCAGTTAATCATTTTCTACTCTTCGAGCGTTTTCATTTGATACCCATAATAACAGCGTTGACATAAATATATACCATCCGCCATCTTGTGTCGGCGGCCATTTTGAAAATAATACCATATTGGGTATTGCATATTATATTCTTATCAGAACAAAACGCGTATGCAAAATTTCAACAAAATCAATTAGGAGGGGTTATTATTGGGGTTCTTCAAAAAGGCTGTTAATAGTCTTTAAGGATCGACAACGTATATGTGATGCCCCTGGTGTTGCAGGTATCCATAGGCGACGGTGATCGCTTACCATCAGCGGCCCGTCTACTTGTTTGCCACCTATGACATAAAAAAGGAGAAACTGGGTCCAATTCAGCTTGCAAGATTTGAGCCAAACATTGAAAGTTAAATAATAGCTTGTAAAAAGAGCTCTCTCTTTCGCGCGTGTGTGCATTGTCTCATTGGTCTCAGTGCATTGTTTATTTCGAAATTTGGAACATCGGAATTGATGGTGACATCTTCATTTAAATTCTCTCTGTTGGGTATACACCTCTCTCATACTACGCCATCTGCCTCGGTCCTATGCCAGGTCCATGCTCCCGATGGCACCAGCTTTTGAAAATATTTTTGTATAGTTATCTGATGCCGAGCCCAAGATTGTGAGCAGTAATTCTATTACACTATTAAATGTATTGAATTTAAAATATTGTGTAATTGTGTATGTATAAAATTTATTAAACAATGGCTTTTCAAAGCTGCATCATACGTAATTAATCATAACGTATGATGCAGCTTTGAAATTTGTTATATCAATTATTGATAATTACAAAATATCAATACAAAAAACCGACTTCAAAAAAATTTCAGACCTGGACCAAATTGAAATGGGACCACACGGGAAGCACCAGCTTTCAAATAAAATATGAATAATCAAAATCGGTTCACCCAGTCAAAAGTTCTGAGGTAACATACATAAAAAAATTAAATAAACCAGTCGAATTGATTACCTCCTCCTTTATGGAAGTCGGTCAAAAATGGCAGGATTTCAGAAAAATCTGTGAAAATCTGCATAGTAAGAAATAATACAGTTAAAGAAATCGCACTATGTGCCAATTAATGACTTCAAAACTGCCTTTATGTTGTTTTCAATTTATCATCTCATTTATTTTAAAAAAGCTGCCCGAAAGCTTCTATTCGTAGAAAAATATTACTTATAGAAATCGATACATTTTCAATAATTCATGGTTTGTAACTCGTTCCTTCTAATATATAATCGAAATCAATCAATTACTCGAATCAATCATTCGAAATCAAAATACCTATCATTTGATTCGGCAACTGCACTTGAGTCAGTTTCAATTTGAAACTCACGCGCATCTATTCACCTCTCACTCGCACAGCTATATGATTAGATGTCAATGCTAGTTTCAATATAACTTTTATCTCAATTTTAATAACGTCAATTCTATAGTAGGTAATTTTTTTTATAACGATACGAATCTGACAACAATAAAATGATGTCTCTTTTCATTTCAATATGCGAGCAAAAGATGGCAACAATTTCAAAGCTGAAGTTTAGCCCAAAATATATCAGAATTGACGCCACATATTTGTTTCGCCAAATATAGATTAAAAAAGCGCACAAGCCAACATTAAACCTTATTCAATACTTTTTTTTAACGATGGAGTATGGGAATATCTATTTCATATTTTAATATTACATTACAAATACCGTTAACAATTAATTCATTATTATTATTTCGACTGAACGGAATGTGCTCATTACGTGGTGTTGCCATTAAATACAAATATAGACGTTAAATATATTCCAATAATACTTATTATTATTCCATTCTTTCCGTTAAATACTTATTTGTGCAGCTTCCAAACCTACATATACAAACTTCGAAAAGCTAGTGTATGTGAAAATACTGGTTTTTTTTTTTTTAATAAAAATTAAGGGCCTATTTTCTTAGTTCTTTGCTAATTCTAGCTTGCATTTGTAATGCATTCCACTGCTATGTTTACTAATATCAGTAAACATTCAGATTTTGACGCAAATTTACAGACAGGGAGTGACTGTAACGAGTTTTGATACAAGAGAGTTATAACTCTTTTTCATATATGAAAGGATAAATTTTGAACGCTGACATGTAATATTGAATTATTAACTTGTAATGGACCTTTTAAAATGGAACTGATTCAGTTTCTGGATGGGCTTACTGATTCTTAATATAGAAAGATCTATAGAAAATGTAATTGCTGTAATTTTTATACGAAAATAACGGCTTTTAATTTTGGATAAATTCAACATTTATCAACTTATTACCCCCATTTTTTAAAGTCGTTTTTCGTAAAACTCCCGAAGGAAAAGTTTGAGATTGAATTTCGTTAAATTACACAAAATAAACAATTTTAGGGTTATGGTTTACTTGTTTTATATTCGTTTTGACAATTACGGCTTTTTTTCTTCATTTTATACCCGAAAATCCAGATACCTAAAATTTTACAATCGTTTTTTGTAATACGGGTTTTAAATTGGGGGTTCGATTCCCATCTAGGACAAACATTTGTGTGATGAACATTTGTGTTTGTTCTATGTCTGGGTGTTAATATCTATCTAAGTATGTATTTAAAAATATATATGTATGTATATCAGTCTCTGGCAGCCATATTACAAGCTTTGCTTAGTTTGGGGTCAGATGACCATGTGTGCAATAATGTCCCAGATATTTATTATTATTAAAATAGTAAATCCTCAGGTGTTGAACAACACTTCAAATAAAAAAAAATACTTTCGAGATCGTAAAAAGTCGTCATCTCTCAGTCAGGTTTGGGACCTATAAAGGTTCTATCTGAGTAGTTACTTGCAAGTAGCAAGAATTATAGATGGCGTTACCAACGCTTAGATTGGTTGCAGAGACAGCTCAAGAATTTGGAGCCCAATTCATAAGCTGTATTTGATGAAGCAGGTTCGGATTCTGCCGGTCAAGGGTGGCCTTTGGAGATGGCAAGCAGGGCAACCACTCGGGACCTCGCTCTTGCAGGGGGCTGACGAACTCGCGCAATAACCCAAGTAGGAAAACATTATTAGTAGTCTCGCAAAGATCTACCCGCCAGGTGCCGCAATGCCTAAGGCCAACCCTGCTGCCGGTAGTCAAATTTAACTGGGACATTTTTGCACACACGGTCATCTGACCCCAAACTACACAAAGCTTGTAATATGGCTGCCAGAAATTGATATACGTACAATCGTAAATATATATTTTTGAATACATACTTAAATAGATTTAATATTTATATTAATATTAATATTTTAATATAGTCTGGGTGTTAATAAGATTAACACCCAGACATAGAACAAACACAAATATTTATCACATGAATGTTTGTCCTAGGTGGAAATCGAACCCACACCCCCAAGCACAGAAGGTACACTACCAACTGAGCCACCGGGGCAGTCATTTGTCTTAAACATTGAAATAGTTTTAAAATGTTTGACAATTATACAAAAAGTCAATCAAACGCATTGTATCAAAACGAGTACAGCCACATCCAGAAAAGTCTTTTAAAAAGGCTCAAACGAGTACTACAAACAAACGCAGAGCAGGCGCATTATTCTAAACCAATCTATATGAATTCTGTCTCCGTCACTCCCATGTCCATTTCAATGAGTATGACAAGAGCAAGCGATAATATCTATTGCCTGAGAATAACATACCTGCATTCGAAATGCAAGCAATACAACTCGCGTACCTTAGCTTTATGATATGAAAACGCGTCCGTACAAAACAAAACTGTGATTTTCCTAAATACCATTTATTCAGACATTTATTCCATTTTCTTGTGAAAAGCTTTAGTGACAGACAATGGGGCAATCAGCGTAGGTAGACCTCCCACTAGATGGACCGACGACATTATGAGAGTCGCGGGCATCCAGTGGATGCAGATGGCAGGATGTCGTTCAGTGTGGACGTTAAAGGTGGAGGCTTATGTTCAGCAGTGGACGTCTTCTGGCTGATGATGAAGATGATTTAATTATGGAAAAAAAAGATTTTCGTTGTCGGTGCGCTACTTAAAAAATAGGACACAGGCCTATAAGGTGCGAGGATAAAAAATTTAACGAAATTTTCTGCGAATTCCAAACTCTCGAAAGTTTACCATATTCTTATTTTGTTAGAGTTGCTTTTACAAAAGCTTAAACCCAACTAAGCTTAAGCAACATACCCCACATCTGTCACTAAAAATTAACCCAAAAACTTGCTAACCGAGGCTTAACATTAAAAAACCTACTTTATAACAACGATAGCTTGCCGATGGGAATATCTAACGACTTACTTTAAAAAAAGTCATCGTCAGAGTTTCATTTTTCACCCACATGGGTGTTATTCCGTAACGGTTAGAGTATAGAACCGCTCAGCCCGGGCGGTTACAAATAGCCAAACTTAGAAACTAGTCACGATAGCTACAACCTCACTGGGTGGCGCCACTTTCCATGCGGATTGTACCGCGGCTTAGTCCATGACGTCACGCTGACGTCATACGTCGTCCATCACAAATACAACCTGCATTGTGGGGCCTGGAAAATAAAACATTGAAATTATTTTTTTAAGTTCTGCCAGATAAAAAAATCAAAAAAGTTAAATTAACTTTTGTTTTAGGTTAGGTTAGAAGCATTGTCAAATTTCTGTGGAGTAAAACAAAAATAATTGCACAAAAATTCCTTATTGTAACGTAATGCGACGTTAAAGCGAAAAAACTGTAGAAATATTTCAAAAAAAATGTTTTTATTGAGGGGCTATTAGAGTAAAGCGTTATTCATAATAAAATAAATATAAATAAATATATGTGACATTTTTGCACATACGGTCATCTGACCCCAAACTAAGCAAAGCTTGTAATATGGCTGCCAGAGACTGATATACATACATATATATATTTAAATATATATTTTAACACCCAGACATAGAACAAACACAAATGTTCATCACACAAAGGTTTGTCTAGGTGGGAAGCAAACCCACGCCCCCAAGCGCAGAAGGCAGGTTCACTACCAACTAAGCTAACGGGACTGTCAAACCCCGTTATACTGACCGGTGGTATCTCACACCATGACAAACGCCTCGCGTCCGCGGAACAGGAAGGGATGTTGGTCGATCATGGTCTGCACGATATCCTCGAGGTACGGGCGCGTCATCTCGAACCGACCCATGTCTGAAAACGACACTGGCAGGAGGGTCGGCCACCAGCAGATCGCCAGGTTCTTGCTGTCCATTGAGTTTAGCTTAGAGTTGTCCGCCACTCTGTAATATAATAATTATCAATATAAAAAAACCGACTTCATAAAAATGACAAAACTGGACAAATTGAAATGGGACCACATGGGAAACACCAGCTTTCAAATAAAAAAAGAATCATCTAAATCGGTTCACCCATTCGAAACTTCTGAGGTAACAAACATATAAAATAAAAACGAATTGAAACCTCCTCCTTTTTGGACGTTGATTAAAAAATCATCGTATGGTCTACGTCAATAACAGAATACAAGTCAGCATAGTCATAGTCATAGTTAGAGCTCTAACATAGTAACACAGTAATATACTGATGCCCGTTTTCACTAACCCTAGGAGTCGCCTAAATCAGATTCCTAAATAATTAGGAGTTGCCAAAGGCAAAAAAACGTTTCACCAAACTTTAGGTAACAAGTGATGATTCGGGAGTGCCTAATGATAGGCAACTCTCGCGGCGTTCATTCGCTCACATCAAAACCATATCGGTTAAACATTTAGGGAACTCTTACCTTAGAAGTCACCTATTAAAAATGGATTGGTGAAACAGAAGATTACTCTTAAGAGGCTTTAGTTTAGTTGTTTTTAAGTCTAAATTTCTATAATATGGTGAGTTTACCTATTATTGGGGTGTTACATAGGTATCCATATTACATATGTCATATTTTTAATCAAGCAATATTGTATCATTCTGTTGGTGAACCAACATAAAAAAACTGCTTAGATTAGGAGTTCCCAAGTTAGGCGTCACCTTATTCGTGGTGACGTGAAAACGGGCATCAGCCTACAATAAATATCAAAAATATGATCTAAGTCATTCACAAAAAACTAGTCAGTATACATACAGTCAAAGTTGGCATATAACACAGAAACACAATAAGCATATCACAGTTAGAATGTAGCCTGCACACAGAATCAGTTTATATAGTAACTGCCAGTCTACGGTCACAGTCAATTTATAACCACATCAACATACAGTCATAGTCAACTTACTGTTAACAGTCGACAACGTCTCGAATGACAGTAAACCAGGTAACAAAGTCTGCGTTCAATCATAATCAACGTAGTTAAGAGTCTGTTCTGAAAGAGAGGGGACTTTGGATTGGACAAATATCTCAATAAATAACAGGCAAAATCACTCAACAAAACAACACGATGGTATGACAGCTCATGATGGCTGAGTTTGGCAGGCAGAAGGCAGAGGCGGAGTGTCTTTTAAAATTCATTCTAGATCTCCTTTTGGGCAAGTCCATTCAATTTTTGAACAGACTACATACAATACAGTCAGCGTCAACATTCAGTCACAGTCAGTGTAATCATCGTACACATTAAGTCACAGTGACAGTCAGACAGTTCACTTTCAATTTACAACCAGATTCAGCATGCAAATAGTTGGAAGTCACTACCAAGTCGATATACAGTCATAGTCAGCCGTATAGCCAGCATATTACCTTGCAAAGTGATCCAGGAGGAAGTCAAGCGTGGCCCTCGCACGCGGCTGTAACGCGGTGTGTAACAGCGTGCGTAACGCGAGCACGCGCACGCTACGATCTTTCAGCTCCACGCCGCCAGCCATGCAGCCTCGC
The DNA here is from genome assembly GCA_949125355.1 of Agriopis leucophaearia. Lineage (NCBI taxonomy): Eukaryota > Metazoa > Arthropoda > Insecta > Lepidoptera > Geometridae > Agriopis > Agriopis leucophaearia. Next base: position 7,500,014 of record OX421286.1, read on the forward strand.
ATCGCTGCATAACATTACGACGTCACTATATGCTACTATTTAAGTAGCTTAGCTGCCATACATACGCATGTACTATGTGGCAAGCTCTCGCTGGATTACGATGTTAGTAAGTGAAATATGCGTATTAACCAAACACCCGTTGTGAGATACAAGCTGTTAGTTTGTATTGAAACTTGGCATTGGAATATATTGACAGCCATATCACACGGACGTTTTTCAAACGGGTGTCCGAAAAATTTCATGCGTATATATACATAGAGTGTATAGAACGCAGCGTACACATTTCGCAAAGTTGTTAGGAATCGAGTGTAAGCTCCCAACGCGCATGCTGCGAGCTATTTTGCAAATCGTCTCGTTAAAAACACATTCGATACACGTCAGTGTTATATGACTCTTTGGTGTATTTAATGCTTAAGTTACTTTACAAATTGAAGCGAGAGTTTTATCAGAATACGCCTCAAGAGCACAAACTAGTATATTCCAATGCATCAGTAAATGTTCCAACCGTATGAACGGATATATTCCAATGCATCAGTAAATGTTCCAAGAGCTTGAACGGATATATTCCAATGCATCAGTAAATACTTCAAACGTTCGAAACGGATATATTCCAATGCATCAGTAAATGTTCCAAGCGTATGAACGGATATATTCCAATGCATCAGTAAATGTTCCAAGAGCTTAAACGGATATATTTCAATGCATCAGTAAATACTTCAAACGTTCGAAACGGGTATATTCCAATGCATCAGAAAATGTTCCAAGCGTATGAACGGATATATTCCAATGCATCAGTAAATGTTCCAAGAGCTTAAACGGATATATTTCAATGCATCAGTAAATACTTCAAACGTTCGAAACGGGTATATTCCAATGCATCAGTAAATGTTCCAAGCGTATGAACGGATATATTCCAATGCATCAGTAAATGTTCCAAGAGCTTAAACGGATAAATTCCAATGCATCAGTAAATACTTCAAACGTTCGAAACGGGTATATTCCAATGCATCAGTAAATGCTTACAGAGGTCGAACAAGTATATTCCAATGCATCAGTAAATACTTCAAACGTTCCAAACGGGTATATTCCAATGCATCAGTAAATGCTTCAAGCGCTCGAATGGGTGTATTCCAATGCGAATAAATAACACTCGGTTAGATTGCCTGAGGCACGATTTGAAAAGTGGAGATGGGTGAAAATGGGATGCAATATTTTAGATGGTTCATCGCATTCAACAGATACTATCTACGACAAAACAACTGTCCAGAAGAGGTCTAAACTTGGGTCTACTCGCAAAGATTTTGGTTAGTAGTCAGTTTGTAGATTCAAATATATCATTTATCGTAAAATTACCTCTTAGTAAAATTTTAGCTTACTTCACATTGATACAATTTTGCAAACTCCTCGGAAATCCCCATCTCCGCTTTGGTCCTAATAGATCTCGTACATATAATATATAGTTATGCTGTTATGTAGGTTAGTCAAGCGATTATTAATTTACAGTTATTCTCTCTGAGAATAAGTTATTGGAATCGATCACATGGCGCATGTTAGTGTTAATGTAAGAAAGGCGGTATACTGAGCTAAAGCTACGTTTCGACAGTACTTACTGTCGGGAGGTTGTGATCTTAGTCTACCTGCGAGCCCGGACTCTGAAAAGAGTCCGAAACGTCGGAGCGTCAATAAAATTGCACAATACTCTATCAAATTCTAGTAAACGCGTGCACAAAAATTGCACAATATACTGCACAGTATTAGAAATCGCACAATATGCTACAATCTAGAAATCGCAGCAAACCTAATGAAATAAAAAGTGCAGGCAGATATTGAAAGCTGCTCTATTTCATTTGCTCATTGTAATAAGACATAAAATAAGTTGTTATACCCAATTGATCAAATATTTATACCAAAAGCAATAAGCTATAAATTTTTGTACACAATTATACATTTATGATCTGTAGAGTATACAGCAGACATCCAAAATCTATAAAACAAAAGAGTAAGGGATTAATTTTAAAAGCATTATGGTCACAGCACACAATAATTTAATCAGCTTGGGACCATCGGCATCGCCTCGGCTATCGAATTGATGTCAAACCAATGCAGGATCGTAACTGGTAGGTAAAGTACGAGTACCCAATAGGCAAAATACTCAAATCTTACAAATAAGCGAAATATGGTAAGGTGGCGTAACGAGTGCGAACGCATCAGGGCTTAATCAAGCTTGATGCCTTTAAACAAAATTTTATTTGATTGTGGTCTAATAGTTGTCGTGTTGCTGCAAGTCTCTTGGTGTGCGTGAAAAATGAGTAAGTGTGCCGTATTTACACATTTTGCGTTAAGCGGTTTAATAAAGTACATCAAAACATTTAGATTTTTTTCCTGTGGTAAAATGTTTTAACACCTCTGAAATATCACTTTGACACTAACATATTTTGACATTTATTTGTTTACCTTTTTGATGTCCAATTCTGAACTCGGGTATAGTATCATATAATGGTTGCCTGGAAGAGATCGCTTTTAGCGATAAGGCCGCCACCTGTGGCACTAGCTCGTAAGTGTTTTCTATCTGTTTGTAATTTTTATTTCTGGTGTACACAATAAAGAGTTTCTATCTATCTGTCTGGTATCATTGCTGTATGGAGTTTCATAGAAATAATACTGAACAACTCATGGTAAGGCGTTACCGATCTGGAGCCAAGTTGATGTCTGTTGTGAGTTGTAACCATATACATTAGACGAGCAAATGTTTGCCATAATGTGCTGTCAAATTTTCGCTGACGCGATGGGTCACGTGCAGAAACGAGACAAAAAAAACACATTTTATTCTCAGCAGGCTTGTTGGATATTTCTTTTCCCCCGATTGACATCAAACATCTGCCTGACAAAGAATAATTCCCCTTTTCTAAATATTTTACCCTTGACAACGAATTTTTACTCACTGGCAATATCTTCCAGTTTAGCCATGCTGTCGTCGTCGAGAAGCGGGGGCAGTTTCTTGGAGAAGAAGTCCTTCAGAGCGGTCGCTACTGCGTTCACGGGGATGTCTAACGCGTAGAAATCTAAGTTGGGATCTGGAAGATATGATTCAAGATTCAAAACCACCGGCACTAATTCTGTAGGCTTATTATTACATCAGATTCGTGGCTTACTGAACGTCAATTGATCAGCTCAACAATACAGTAAGCTTGCTATTGGTGGGCTAAAGCGTTGTCTGTATTTGTCTACAGGCAGATAATTCTTGTTTTGTGCTAGCTTAAAACTTAAAACTGCTCAAAACAAGATAATAGAGATAGTATGGTTCAATCTAGGCATCTTCAAGGCAAGATTGAATAAGAAAGAAAGAAAGAAAGAAAATAAATTTTATTCGGCACCTTTACAAAAAACTTATATCTAGAGGATACAATTCTTCTTCTTCTTTTAATAGATTTCTTCTAGATCAACGTGTTCCATCCTTGGCCATACTGTCGCTTACCATCAGGCAAGTTGGTGGCCAAACGTAAATCTATTCTATTAAAAAAAAGGCATTTTTGTAAAATGTAGCCACTTGCACCCATATAAACTACTGTGTTAGCAACTGACGCGGAGTTCGACGCGTTGACATAAATAAGAATGTTCAATCAAGTATCTGTCACAATACCTGGCGACATAGTTTCCTTCTCATTTCCGTTCTATTTACTTCTCTTTTCTGTGTTCTGCACCTAGTTTTCGGTCTGCTTCTGGAATATCTACTGAGGTTGGACAATTGTAGAATATCGGAATAGTGAAATTACCATCATTAAACTTGTTGAAGAGCATGTCGACGTGTGCTCGGTTGCCGGGCACTCGATACAGGCCTTCGGAGCCCAGGCCCTCTCGCTCGATGAACTCTACGCACTTTTCCACGAACAGAGGTACGCCGTGGGCACCCTGTGAAAAAAGGTTTAAGAAAATTATTGAACTCTAGTGCTCGTGAATTCGTACGCGTAGATTTTCATACAAAGTTTCAACCATTATTTTATCCCTTAACCCGGCCCTTGCGCAAAATAACATAGCCCATACTTCAATCTGGTCATAGCTTAGCATATTCGTGAAAAGCGCATTGTGACCCGTCCAGTGGTTTAGGAGATGTACGTGGACAAACAAACAGACAAAAATTCTAAAAACTGTCTTGACATGTTCAGGTGCTTATTTTAAGACGGAGTGTTTTTCCCTGTGTGTTTTTTGCAGTCGGATATACAGACAGATAGACGCGGAAAGAGACTTTATTTTATGCTATGTAGAGAAGAGAAGACTACTAGATGGACCGACGACATTGTGAGAGTCGCGGGCATCCAGTGGATGCAGATGGCAGGACGTCGTTCAGTGTGGAGGTTAAAGAGGGAGGCCTATGTTCAGCAGTGGACGTCTTCTGGCTGATGATGATGATAGAAGAAGAGAAGAGGATATCTCCGAACCTTGGATGGTAAAACACACAGGGCGTCTTAAAATAAGCAGCTGAACACGATAAAACAGTTTTTAGATTTTTTGTTTGTTGTACCGAAGTAGAATGTCTTGATACATATTAAAGAATGCATTGAGACATAAGAAATAATTAATTAAAACAACGTAAATGGAAAGTAGATAAACAGAAAAACTGTTGTATCGTTTACCTGTGGTCCCCAATTTTGTATTGACTGAGTATTCGTAAGCTGCTGCGAGGTATTCTTCTTGTCTTTGCTTTTGGAGAATTCCTGAAAAAAAATGTACATTTCTGTCACTGACGTCAAATAATAGCAGCCTAGTGCGAGTCGAGCTCGCGCACTGAGAGTTCCGTACCACCACATAAATTATTAACTACTAGAGTAGAAAAAAGTGGATGCAGGCCGTTTCCAACCGGCCCTTTTAGAGATCGATGGGGGAGGCCTATGTCCAGCAGTGGACTTCTTATGGTTGAAATGATGAAGTACCTTATGCCTGCGGTCGTGCTTGCTGAAGGGATGGTGCCGCCGGCGCGAGTCTGCTGCGCTCGATGATGAGTTGTCCTGAGCTGATGACGGGTACTCGCCCGATACAATCTGAGAAGGAATAAATACTCTAATATATTCATATTCATTTATTTCATAAATATTATTTACAATATTATAAGAAAATAGTGACTAATATTTTTTTTACCTCATAAAAAAGCTTATCATCAATAGAGTCTATTAACGAAAACAAAATTTAAATTAGTTCAAAAATAAATATGTTATAAGTATTTTAATTTCATGCTAGACAGAGAGCGCACTATACTGAGCTATGACGTCACGCCTCAGGCGCGGCATACAAATGCCATACTAACACACGCTTTGCGCGAAAGGGATGGAGTATCCCCTCTCTATCCCCACCTTAAACTTTAAACGCTCATATCTCAGAGATTAATCAGCCGATTCAATTTATTTTTTTCAGTATGTGTAATGCATTTAGTTAGGTATATTTATCGCTAAGCCTGTTGGTTGGAATAAATTAAACATTAGGCCGCATGCCTATTGTACACTATGCATGAATATATTTTCCATTCAAGGAATTCCTTGAAACTGTAGAACGTCTGAACGTCTACAAGACAGCGCTTTAAACGATATTTAAAGCGAGCCAGGTTGGGAGCGGTCTTTAAAACCGGTAGAGTAATCAAATATCAAATGACTACGAACCGGAAGACGCAGCTTTCCTAGGCCTCCCACTAGATGGACTGACGACATTGTGAGAGACACGGGCATCCATCGGATGCAGATGGCAGGATTTCGTTCAGTGTGGAGGTTAAAGCGGGAGGCCTATGTTCAGCAGTGGACGTCTTCTGGCTGATGATGATGAAAAAAATTTCGTCTTCCCAAATTAATTGCATTGTATATTATTTACCTTGTGCGTTGGTTCGTGATGAGGGGGCGGCGGTAAGGGCCTCGGCCTTCTCGTCTCACCGTCCGAGCTTCCTTCACTGGACTCGCTCACCGCTGAAATATAATCAACATCGTGAAATATTAATACTGATTATTGTCATTAATATTTATTTTATTTATTGAGATATTACACGGTTAAGCCAATTACATTATGATCTCACAAATTATAATGATACATAAAAAAAAGGAAATACAAAACCAAAACAAACATTTGTGTGATAAACACTTGTGTTTGTTCTATGTCTGGGTGTTAATATCTATTTAAGTATGTATTTAAAAATATATATGTATGTATATCAGTCTCTAGCAGCCATATTACAAACTTTGCTTAGTTTGGGGTCAGATGACTGTGTGTGCAATAATGTCCCAGATATTTATTTATTATTTAAGTATTTATAAACATAAACATTTTATGGCGTTATAGAGAGTTGTCGTTAAATGGAGAAAAGAAAAATCAGAATTATAAACAGAAAAAGTTTTTTCCATACTAGTGTTTGAAAAAAACTTGTGTGAGACAAGAAAAATGTTTCATTTCACGCGTAAGTACTATATGTTTTACTAAAACAGAAAAATTATATAAATTGTTTTATCTTAGGTGGCTGTTGTCACTACGAAGTGTATGAGCGAGATGTGTAGATCGTCTTGTGTGAGAGAGTGATAGAGATCGCATAAGATGTTCAAGAATATCATATATGTTTATATTTTTGTAAAATATAAGAACTCTTATAAAAAAAATTGATTGCTGATTTCAGAATTGATTTTTGCTGTATAATCATAATAATCATAATCATTTTATTGGTAACTAAAAATTATGTTACTAGTATCTAAGTACTAATAAAACAGGTTCACAAACTTATTATAATAAACTAGCATAGGTAGTATAATGGTAATAATGTACCTATCATATTAACCACATAAAGAAAAATAATAATAATTAAATAATCAATGTCAAAGTAATATAGAATAAAAAAAAAGATATAAATTAGCAAAATATCTTAATTACCTAATTAACATTATTTAGCGTTATGTCAAAAATAAACGAATAAATCAATATGTCAATTCAAAAAAATCTATTGCTGCGTAGTGCCTATTATTTAATTACAATTTAAATTTAATAGGGCTTTAAGAAATTATACCTTTATCCTCTTGCGTCCTGGCCCGGTATCCAGTGGGCAGTTCCGGTGGGCCCACAAACATGCCCAGCTTTGGGACGCGCGGGCTCTGTACCGCAACCAGGTTGCCAAGCGATCTGGGGACAATATTTTTTTTATGCATTAATAAGCTTGCGTTTTACCGCCAACTCGTCTGATGTTAAGCGATGATGCGGTCTACGATGAAGCACGCTTGCCTAGAAGAAACCGATTCACTCGAGATTTGAAGACAACCAGATTGTAACTATATAGCACACACACTCATTCAGGCAGCGCATTCCACATTCAATTACACATAATGGTTACTCCGCCTACAAAATTTGGAATGGAGACACTTTAGAACACATAAAATATTTTTTATCTCGATTTTTTTTCCTTTGGGATAGTAGGTGAAACCGCGTAGCACAACTTGTGAATAAATTTATTATAGTTATATCTCTATAATTCAAAAAGTTATAATCTAATTTAAAAAAAATATGAAGGTTTTTAATATGGCAAGTTACATGTTTGTATGTCAAATAATTTAGAAATGCAGGGGATCAACTTTTTACCACTTTGGCGGCCAAATTTCACAAAATATACACTTGAATATAAAAAAGTGATGTATGAAACTTTACCGTCATTTAAAAGACCTATTAAACGATAACCAGCACAAGGAAGTGCAGCGGGAAAAAAATCATCCCCATTTCACATGTACCTGACCCACCCCAAAACGCATTTTATTTTGACGCAAATTCAATTTATAGATGTTTGAAATTGAAACTTCGCAACGTCTTCTCGTCCAAAATACCTGTGTCTTAAGACGAAAGTCTTCGACCAGTGTGTGTTGCCAGTGATGACATACGGAAATGAAACGTGGTCTCTCACTTCTCTCTTGCATTCCCATAGGCCTCATTAGCAAGCTCAAAGTCTCACGAGCTATGGAGAGGGCTATGCTCGGAGTGCCTCTAAGAGATCGAATCAGAACTGAGGAGATCCGTGGACGAACGGAAGTTACCGACATAACCCACCGGATTAGCAAGCGGCAGTGGGCAGGGCACATAGCACGCAGAACAGATGGCCGATGGGGCCGAAGGGTTCTAGAGTGGGACCCACAAGATGGACAGACGACCTAAAAGAGACCGCAGGAAAACGCTGGATGCAGGCCGCTTCCAACCGGCCCTTTTGGAAATCGATGGGAAAGGCCTATGTCCAGCAGTGGACGTCCTATGGCTGATGTTGATAATAAATAATAGTATTGTATTGAGGAGAGGAAGGTGATGGGTTACCGTTTCTTGTAATGTCGAGGCGCGTGGTGCGCGTGATGCCGGCGCCGAGCGTGCGGCCGCGCGCCGCCCGACGCAGAGCTGGAGCCTGAGCTGTCCGTCTCGGAGAACGCTGCAAACAAACGTCACACATAGGGTTGCCAACTTTTTATAGGAAAATAAAGTATTTACCTCTTTGACCAGAATAAAAAAAGTATTTGCATTTAAAAAAATTGTATAAAAATGTAAAAAAAAAACTTGTATGTACTTTTAGCACACTATATATTTTTTTGACTTGATAACGTCTTATGAATCGATGAACGTCGGCTGCATTATCTTTTTTGAATGTGTTGTAGGAATCACAACACTCAAAATTAAAACTATACAACAAGAATTACGTTTCATTCTACGCATAAGTCCGAAATAAAGTATTTTAGGAATAAAGTATTTTTTATATATTTTAGATACGTAAGCTAAATAAAGTATCATGAATATTCCGTTCCATTCTATTCATAAGTCAGAAATATAGTAGTTTATAATACAGTATTTAAAATACATAAATGCGGCACAATGCCGGTTTTCATACAATTTGACGTGGTTGCGGCATCTAACTTGAAAAAGATCTGTGTAAAATACTCACAGGGCTGATGTATCGTAGACTTTTCATGTCTTCTGTGCCTTCTAAGCCTCGTCATAGACGGCGCTTCCATGTACTCATTGGATTCTTTTATCTGAAACAAAACATGGAACAAAGTTATATTAATAAACACTTGAATACGCACGAGTCATAATAATAAATAAACAAAACCGACTTCACAAAAATTTCAGAACTGGACCAAACGGGAAGCACTGCCATTCAAATAAAAAAAGAATCATCAAAATCGGTTCACCCAGGCGAAAGTTCTGAGGTAACAAACATAACAAATATATTTAAAAAAACAGTCGAATTGGTAATCTCCTCCTTTATGGAAGTCGGTTAAAAAGATCCTGCTCAAAATTCAGTTTCTTTTCATCACGGCGTGGTAAAGGATGAGCTATCAAGTGATCATATCGCCATTGATTTGAAATGATTATTTTTACCTATCTACCCCAGAGGGTCAATTATTTTGGATGTACAACCCGGTCAAAATATCTGTGAACATAGCGTCGATGAATTCATATTGGTGCTCTTTGTCCATCCCACATCTTCTTTAAGTTTTGCTTCCTCGTTTACCTCGTCTACAGGGTACAGACAAAGCCCGGGTTCGATCTGATGTGAATCATTATTTACCTGTGCGTATTGCGCGTCCAGTTCAGTCTCCGAGCTGACGCCGGAGGGATGGTGTCCGCTTGGCTGACCACTAGAGTGCGACCAACCAGACCGCTGAGACTGAAAACATAGTAAAATGTACGTATAACTTGACACATCGGCAATTCTGAGTGGCGTTGAGCTGTTATAGGCACACGTGAAGAGCCATCAGGCGAACGACTTCGCTCGACTCGTCACTCAGTATCATTAAAAAAAAACAATTGGTCCGAACAGATGTTTTAATTTTATTTTTTATGCCATAGGTGGCAAACAAGCTGACAGGTCCTTAATGGTAAGCGATCACCCTCACCTATGGATACCTGCAACACCAGTGGCATCATAGATACGTTGTAGACCCTTAAAGACTCTATTAACAGCCCTTTTGAAGAACCCCATATTAAAGCTACTCGGTAATGCCGCAAATGACGCTGATTCCACAAATTGCAGGTGTGAGGCAAAAATGAACGCGTAAAACGCAGTGCTATTTTCAGCGATCTATGATATGTGGATGAACTTTCAGGCGGACAGACTTGGATGGGTGCACATTTAAGCACTTGTTTTGATGCTTTACTAATAGATGTTTATAATACGTTTAAGTTTACTGACTAGAATAATATAGAATGTTTACTGCCAATCAGATAGGTTTTCAATTTGGTAAAAAAATATAATTAAAATAAAAAACAGGACATTTTGCACACAGGATCATCTGACCCCAAACTAAGCAAAGCTTGTAATATGGCTGCCAGAGACTGATATTTATACATACTTACATTATATATATTTTTAAATACATAGTTATTAATAATATTAACACCCAGAGCCAGTGTCCAGATGATGTATATACATTTCTTGAATAAATAATGAATTAGAATCTCAGATATTTTTTACCTGTAGACAGGTTGTGCCCGCCACTATATTGACTAGACGAATGCAAGGCACCGCATCATACTCGTTACAGCCGTCATGCACTTCGAGTGTCCGGCAACTCATCGCAGCTAATTAAGTGTTTTAGCAGAAATATTTCTATAAAATGCCTTCCTGTGTCTTTATAAACTGCACAAACTACATACGCTATGCGAGAGACAAGAAAAATGTTTCATTTCACGCGTAAGTACTGTATTTTTTACTAAAACAAAAAATAATATAAATTGTTTTATCTTAGGCGGCTGTTGTCACTACGAAGTGTATGAGCGAGATGTGTAGATCGTCTTGTGTGAGAAAGTGATAGAGATCGCAGAATAATCGACGACCAAAGCCGAACAAACCCGAATTCAGCCGATCACCACGGCGGCGGAGAGCTGGTTACTCTTAGTTAGTTTTTAAAGCAGTGTTGTTGGCCTATAACGTCTCTATTATATTACATCTCATTGTTTCTAGTTATATACCTTTCTCTCTCTGTTGTGAGGTGGAGGTGGTCCGATGGTGATGTGTTGCAGAGCATCGCTGACCATGGTATAGTTGTTCATATCCAGCTTGCCAGGTTGCTGCAATAAATTGTACTAATTTCAATATTACTTTTTACAATTCTACACAAAAATGATTCATGATTTAAAAAAGGGGATATTTATTTATTTATCAACAGAATGCTTACAGTATGATATGCTAAATACGCAAAGTCATCTATACTAATACTATAAAGAGGAAATATTTGTAACAAAATAATTCAAAAACTACTGAACCAATTTAAAAAATTCTTTCACTGTTGGGAAGCTGCACCATCCCTGGGTGACATAGGCTATATAATATTTTGTAGCGAGGCCGAGCTTACACCAGTGCGAATCCGGGGCGGACGTCTAGTTTATTAGTAAATATAAATTTACATGTCAATTCTAATTATTAGGTATAAATTGTATACATATAAAAAAATACAACATTAAAATGTTATACCAAATTAAAAATGTCGATTGTCTTTAATTAAATATTACTTTAATTAAGTATTTAGTTTATTTGAGCTTTATTTTGATATTAACTGAATTCTGTGAGATACATTGTAAGAGAGATAAAGAGGGTTTGATGATGACCTTTTTAACACGCTTTTATTAGCTTGGTATCTATCTATATATTATATATATGTAACGGAAACTTTGAACGTGATTATCACCCTTTCAAAACGACGGATTGATTTGAAACTTTGCACACTTATCAAGGACCGATGACAATGCAATTGAAATAGTTTGTCCCATTATCCTTACCAGGATCTTCAGGATTAGCGATTTTAAAGCGTGCTCTCGGCGAATGTACAGTCGAGGTTGGAAGTTACCTTGAGTGTCTGCGAGTGTGTGAGTCTGTGAGGCGGCGGCTGCGGCGGGTGGGGCCGCGCGCGGCCGGTAGTGAACGCGCGATGCCCATAACTTCCTCCTTGCCATAACCCTCCTCCGTCTAATTATAGAGACAACATCACAGTCATGATTACATACATCAATCACATAAAACGAAAAACAAAGCCGTAATTGTCAAGAATAATATAAACCAATTACACAATAACTTTTTTTCAAATCCGAAAATTAATGAAATCCATTCTCAAACTTTCCCTAACTACTTTTGTAAATTGGAGGTAATAAGTTGATATGTTGAGTTTTTTCCAAAGTTTGAAGTCGTTATTTTTTATTTTAAAAAAACAGATCCATTTAATAAAGAAACTGAATGTTCTCTAAATATTTCTATTTGATAGAAAAATAATTGGAAGTAGCAGCGTAGGTAGGCTTCCCACTAGATAGACCGACGACAGACATATATTTATTGATAATAATAGGTATTACAAGTTAGGTACATAAAATAATAAATGTTAGAAATTGCTATACAATAATATTACGCGCTATTTTAATATTGAAAAAGTCAGTGTATTCATAAAAAGCTTGTGTCAGTGTATTCATAAAAAGCTTGTGTAATTAGGCACTTTTTTAATTTGATTTTGAAAGATGCAAAGGTCGGAGCATCAATGACAGGTCCCATTACGTGGAGCATTTGAGACGATTTGACCAACGACCGTTTTACAGTAACTAACTTATTCTGGTATCTGCTTTGGTGACGACATTGTGAGTCGCGGGCATCCAGTGGATGCAGATGGCAGGTTGTCGTTCAGTGTGGAGGTTAAAGGGGGAGGCCTATGTTCAGCAGTGGACGTCTTCTGGCTGATGATGATGATAGAAAAAGAACGTCTAAAATCCAGTTTTTGTTGCTTTTTTTCGTCAAAAATGTGAGGGCCCTTAAAGTTAACCTACTGGTGTAACGTATAATCGACTGTGTACGTGTAAAGCTGTACAGTGTACAGCACACAAAGGTGAGTGGGTTATTCCAAGACCTGCGATATTAGTTTTTTCACCATCATTCTCCTTCGGATTGACATGAGTACAACGGGGGCAGAAACATGATATAGTATGCAATAGCCGGCCTGATAGCAAAATTTGCATTATAAGTGACGCCCTTGTAGGTTAAAAGCTTATTTATTATTAAAAAAAAATAGAAATAGGCTTGCGCTTGGCCGCCTTCTCGCTTAATGTTAAGCGATGATGCGGCCTACGATGAATCACGCTTGCCAGGAAGAAACCGATTCACTCTTGACACTTAAAGACACTCAGATTGAACTATCGGGGAACACCCATTCAGGCAGCACATTCCACACACTAGCAGTTCGCACAATAAAAGTGGAATCACAGCGCTTCGTACGGTACTCTAAGGGGCAGGAAATAGCGTGCGTTTCATTTGAGACAACATAATTCAACTGTGAACATTCACAATATGGCTGCAGCGATTTGCTCATACATACCTGGGCATGCCAAATAAATTTAATACGTGCATCATAAACTAAAATAATTTTATCACAAACATACCTCAAGTGACCTCTATAACAAAACAGAAATGAAACCAAATCCTCTACCAAAACGAATAACACGAATCTACTTCATGCATACTGACACGAAAATACATACTTTCCTTTCCACATTGTAACAAACAAGTAAATCTATCTACAAACAAAACTGAACCCTCCACTATTGGTAATAAAATCTGTTTTCGTGGTTCATGCAATCACCTGACTCGTGGGTGCTGAGTGAATCCTCCGAACAGTTGAGATCCGCTGCGTTACAACATTTCGTGTTTATTTCAATGCAATATGTTGATTTTTAGGCTTTTATTTCTCTAAATAAAGTCACAACACTAAATATTAATATACCTGTCTTTTACATTAAAAGCTTGTGAGATGAGAAAATGGTTTATAGATCTGCCATTACAGTTTTTTAACTCCCCTATGAACATGGAAATTTTGAAACACCTCCATTTTTTACTACAGTTATATGATTATTTATGGGATATTTACCGTGGTAAGGTTGTAGAAGGAGCTCACGATATTTCGGCGCAGTAACATGCACCATGTGCACGGGAAGAATGAAGAATGCGGTTCTTCATTCTTCCCGTGCACATGGTGCATGTTACTGCGCCGAAATATCGTGAGCTCCTTCTACAACCTTACCACGGTAAATATCCCATAAATAATCATATAACTGTAGTGAACAACCGTGATAGTTTAAAACAGTGTTCCATTTTTTACTATGAACAAGGTTACCAGTTGCAAGAGCGACGCTCCCGAAAATAAGAACTGATGAATGCGTTTTTTTTTCTCACTTATAAAAAAAAAAAAAATTTAAAGTTCGCAATGTAATGCAAATAAAATACCCAGCCAAGGCTAAAGGTCAATGAACGACCTCAGCACGCATACAGTTAGCGAGCGCTTTTGTACCTACGCGGTGCATTGACCCCGAATTTTGTACGCTATACATTGCTGGTTTGTAAAATTCTAAACCACTAATACAATTTTTTTATGGCTAATGTTGGTAAACGATTGTTTCTATATTATAATAATAGCGTTTCGGCTTCGGAAGCGTTTATTACACCCGGTACATAAATAAATAAATGATATCAGGTGTTCTGATCAGTTCCATTGAACATTCTCAGATTAACTAAAGGGTCAAAATGTGGTATGGAACGCGGTTTATTGCCATTTGAACATGATACAATTAATTGAGAAATTATTTAATGAAGGAAAGGAAACATATTTTTACACATTTTTTTTAAATGATACGTACGTGATAAATCGTGCATTCTGTGATCTGGAGGGGCCGGTTCGGGTGGAGTACTGGGCGGTGGGTAAACACTGAACCCTGTGACAACAATAATAGAATGATAATAAATTTAAAACACTGTTTAAAAAAAAACAGTTCAATAAAGCTATGATGATATAGGCGTTTAATATGGCTAACAAATGACGTCATTTGTAATTATAATGCGCTCTCTGTCTAGCAAAACGTTGCATAACTTATTTTAAAAAAAACTGTCTGGTGGACATTTTATTTATATTACACGGGAATTACTCACGTAAGATTAGGCCGGATACTCCGACTATAGACTGTCACTTAATGCGTGTCACTGTCTGGTGGACAGTGACACGCATTTTTACTAATCATTCTCGTTCCGTCAGATTCGAACGGCTTTTTGCACAGATTTTCTTATATAGCTAAGAACTTTCGATCACCTTACAAACAAAAATTCTAAATCAAAATCGATTGGGTTGGGAGCTAAGATGCCACAAACAGACACACATATACAAGTTAAACTTAAAACACCCTTCTTTTTGTGTCGGAGGTAAAAAAAATGGTCTAAGAGCTTATCATACTTTCGTTTTTTAGGATGTTGTAGGTGTGGAGGCATTTCGCTAAGTAAATCAAGAACAGTCAGCCATCGAGATACAATATCTATAGAGTCCCAATTTCTAAGTAAAAACAGAAAAAAACGTCCGAGCGTCGTTGTACATACCTAGACATCAATTATATAGTTCACAATGCCACATTTACTTCGATTAAGAGCCCTATTACAAAATGCAATTGTCTATTTTAGGTATTTGGGTTATCCGGCATAAAACAAAAATATAAAGCCGTAATTATAAAGACGAATATTAAACAAGTAAAAGATAGCATTCAAGTACCAAGTTATTAAAGTTATTTTATGTTAGTAATTTAACGAAATCCACTCTCAAACTTTTTTACTTTTTTCTATGTATCACGAAAAACTACTTCTGTAAATTGCAGGTAATAAGTAACTAGGTTTGTTGAGTTTTTCCAAAATTAGCCGTTATCTATACCAATATATAAAGAGGAAACATTTTGATTGTTTGTTTGTTTGCATTGAATAGGCTCCGAAACTACTGAAACGATTTTAAAAATTCTTTCACTGTTGGGAAGCTACACTATCCCCGGGTGACATAGGCTATATTAAATTTAGCAGCGAGGCCGAAGCCGAGCTTACACCCGTGCGAAGCCGGGGTGGGCGACTAGTTTTTAATAAATAAATACAGATTTATTTAATACAGTCATTGAATTTTCTATAGATCTTTCTATTTGATAGAAGCAGATCGCCAAAAATGTCGCTTTAGTTGCTATTTTATTTTGAAAAAAAAAAGGATAGGGCTCTAAATCAATTTTGGAACACCACTTAATCGGACTATTTTGATTATTCTGTCCTATTTCTATGTCAATGGATAATTATCATTTATGGAAAAAAATGCACTCACCTTTTAAAAAGCTCCTATTTTTGGAATTGTTGAGCGTGTCGCTGTATTCAGAATCGATGTCTGCGCGGGAGTCCGGCCCGATGAGGAGGTCTAAAGAATTCGTTAGTTTGTGCTCTCTCCTGCAAAATCGTCATTTGATTTATAAACAACGCGGTGGTAAGTGGAAAATCTTGCTCAAAATTTCTGCTCAATTAAGAACAACTTTAGACATTCAACGGTGTATGGGCTTAACTGTTTTTGTAGTGTTACCGCCAATTGTATTTTTTCTAAGACATCGAATCAGAAATAAGGAGATCCGTAGACGAACTAAAGTAACCGACATAGCCCACCAGATTAGCAAGTTGAAGTGGCAGTGGGCAGAGCACATAGCACGCAGAACTGATGGCCGATGGGGCCGAAATGTTCTCAAATGGAGACCACGAACCGGTAAGCGCAGTGTAGGACGTCCGCCACAAGATGGACAGACGACCTAAAAGACCGCAGGAAAACGCTGGATACAGGCCGCTTCCAACCGGCCCTATGAGGGAGGCCTGTGTGCAGCAGTAGACGTCCTATGGCTGAAATGATGATAACGACGAAGGCGCGGGCAACAGCTAGTAAGACAATTAAAAATAATCATTCCGGTAGTCTTTTGCTCCAGTTGTACCGGGACTTTATAATTGAGTAAGTATTTGAGCGATTGTGATCCAGCGGTAACATGTGCTTTACAATCTGACGGCACCTGGTTCAATCCTCGGACCTGGACCAATGACTTATTACCTAAATAATGTGCAGTTTCGATACCATCGCTCAAAAACGGTGAAGGAAAACATCGTGAGAAAACCGGTATGTTCAAGAACCTATGTTCAAAGACATAAGACATTCACCAACATGCACTGGACCAGCATGGTGGATTAGAGCCCATCCTCTCTCTGAGAGACGGCCTGTGCCCCAGCAGTGGGAACATAATGATGAAGTGTTTGAAACTCACATATGGTTCAAGTGGTAGGAGTGATTCCGCGGGGGAGGCGCGGGTCGCGCGGCCGCTACGTCGGGCAAGTTTTGAGGTTGTTCCATTCGGAATGCGCGTTCAATCTCCCCTTTACGCTCCCACACTTCCTTGAAGAAAGGCGTGTAGAACGCAGCTGTAATATATAAATAAGAAATACATTAGTGATATGACTGCCTTTTTAACAGACTTCCAAAAAGGAGGAGGTTCTCAATTCGACTGTTTTTTTTTATGTTTGTCACTTCAGAACTTTCGACTGGGTGAGCCGATTTTGATGATTCTTTTTTTATTTGAAAGCTGGTGCTTCAAATAAAAAAAGAATCAAATTGGTCCAGTTCTGTCATTTTTATGGAATCGGTTTTTTATATTGTATGACTTTGTTTATGCATGGTATAATAATATACTCTGCCGGGTGTAGCGTTCCGTAACAACAATGTCACGTGGGTGACACGCACCTACGTCATCTATGCCACGGATAGATACCGTTGCCTTAGTACTTTTACTAAGGCAACTCTGAAACTGCTAAAAATATCTGCTGTTCTTTACATTTTGTCGAGAGTGTATGGCCGTTTCCTATGGAACTGCTGATATTTTTTAAGATGGAAAGATTATATTTTGTTTTTTGCACACAAAAAACAGCTCTTCAATAGATTTTGTAGAGAGTCAATGGCCGTTTTCTATGGAACCGTTGATTTTTAAGATGGGAGGATTATTTTGTTATTTGCACAAAAAAAACATCACATCCATCCATCCAAACTTTCACATATATGATACTAGTGTGATTAGTGGGATTTATCCAAAATACTCACATTTATTCTCAGCGCTGCAGGTGTATGTGGTGAAATGCGCGGCCAGCCTGTCCGCCGTGGCGTTGCCTTCGGTGATGAGCGCGTGACCGACGTCTGTTCCGAAAAATGCGGTCGCGGCCGAACCGCCGCCATCAGTCACTGCCACCATTTGTATGGGCAGGTTGGGGATGTTCATTGAGAACGCACTGTTATCAAAAATTGGGAAATTTTAAACTCAACACTTTATTTTTATAATAGACAAGTTGGCCGATTATGATATCATATTACCCTAAGCTTATGAACTGGGGAGTAAATAATTTTTCCACACAGTAATGATAGTCGTAGATATTCGCCAAAGAACCAGAGTCACCGACATTGCTATTAAAATTTGCAAATTGAAGTGGTAATGGGCAGGCCACATCGCACGAAGAACTGATTACCGATTTATTTATTTATTATTACCGAATTATTACCGATATATTTATTACCGAAAGGTTCGTGAGACCACAAACCGGAAGCCGCAGCGTAGGTAGGCCTCCCAATAAGATGGACCGACGATATTGTGAGAGTCGCGGGCAATCGGGCATACAGTGGGTGCAGATGGCAGGATGTCGTTCACTCTTTTGCAAGTGTCCGCCTGGGGAAGTACCACCACACCTTTGCCAGTTATTCAACCGCCAAGCAGTAGTGTGCAAACACTACTGTGTTCCGGATTGTAGTGCAGTTTACAGGGAAATTCCAGGGCACACAGAGATTTGACATCTTATATCTCAGGGTAACGAGTGCAGTGCATTGCCATCCAGGGTTTTGAACTGTTGAAGTTCAAAATTCTGAGTGTCGTTGAGCTGTTATGGGCAAGCGTGAAGAGCCATCAGGCGAACGACTTCGCTCGGCTCGTTACTCAGTATCATTACAAAAAAAGTGTGGAGGTTAAAGGAGGAAGCCTATGTTCAGCAGTGGATGTCTTCTGATGATGATAGTAGGTTGCACTTACTTAAGCGTGGCAAGACTGGCCTTCCTCTTCGCGGAGTAGATGAGTATGAAGCCGTGTATGAGCTCGTCTCGGAACTGCGTCGCGCCGTGATAGCTCGATATTATCACCTGGAAGTACACACATCACTCAAATTCAATGACAATATACATGTACTCAAGATTCCCTTTTGCACGAATAAGCCACTTCGGTCGGGGGGAGGGGTTATCGAATGGCGCTTGTGATTGGAGGCTCAAAAGTCATTCATTCAGTTCGCGTCTAGGATTGGCCCACTCGAAACATATTATGCTGATTTTTTTTAGCTTTTCATCCCGCGGGGGAAAGGATGATCACATCCTGCGGCGTTTCCGAGTACCTATAATATGGGGTTCTTCAATATGGCTGGTTAATAGTCTTTAAGGGTCGGCAACGTATCTGTGATGCCCCTGATGTTACAGGTATCCATAAGCGATGATGATCGCTTACCATCAGGCGGCCCTTCAGCTTGTTTGCCACCTTTGGCATAAAAAATGTGGTTATATAGTGATTGCTAAAATCCCTGTTGCATTACCGCAAAACAAAAGGTGGGTATTGTGTTTAAGGTGTATATTTATATGTTCTTACAACCAGGCCTGGCGCACTCCGCACTTTAGGTTCATAGCTACAAGTAGTCGTCTTGTCGGACTTGCCGTGCCCGCTGCCGCGCGATGGACAGAGATAACGCGACAACAGTTACGCGATAGACAGAGAGGCAACTGCTAGGTTAATATATCTATCTATAGGTAGTTGACGCTCGCACGTCCTGAATTGCATTTTATTTCGTAGAAGCAAGAGTCGCTACTTATTTAAATGATTTTGCGGAGTGAATCTTCTGTACGTGTACTTGGCTAGAAACGACTCAAATTAACAAAAACAAGAATGGAAGGAATGCAAGTCCCAGGAAGAGGCAGACTTTAGTCGGTACTAGAGTTTAAGGCAAATCCAAACGATATAATAATAAAAAAGGAGGAAGTTCTCAATTCGACTGTTTTTTTTTTTTTTTTTTTTTTTTGTTTGTTACCTCAGAACTTTCGACTGGGTAAACCGATTATGATGATTTTCTTTTTATATTGATAACTAGCTGCACCTCGCGATTTCACCCGCGTGGTGATGAAAATCGGTGATGATGATGATGATGATGAAAAGTGGCCTATGTGTTAATCCAGGACATAAGCAATGTATATTCCAAATTTCATCCAAATCCATCCAGCCGTTTCTGCGTTATTGAGTAACAAACATCCATCCATCCGTCCATCCAAACTTTCACATATCTGATATTAGTGTGATGTGATTATTCATGAAGCAAGACATAAGCAATGTTATTCATATTTCAACATACCTCGACTTTTCTTTTAGAGTCCCCGAGGAAGGTCTCTATGACGATAGAGCGGTCTCCGGTGAGGAAGCACGCTCTGTGCGAGAGTAGAGGACTTAGAACGCGCTCTGGAGAATAAGGGTCATCGCAGAACATGCACACCATTATCCTGGAAACAACATATATTTTTGTTTGGTAAACTCGGATTGAAAGTTACTTAGGGCGTATTCACGTAGGAATCCGGTTACCAGCGCCGATCTACCTGCGCTTATCGGAACTGGTCCGCGCAGGTAGTCGGCGCAGGCAGTCTCTATACTTTGTTCTACCAGCGCTGATAGGACCGAACCGACAAGTTCGGCACCACCTTCGTTTTGCCGACGATATAGTCATCATGGCAGAGTCGCTGGAGGACCTTAATACAATGCTCAGCGACCTCAGTAGCCTTTCCCAACAGGTGGGTCTTAAAATGAACACGGACAAGACAAAAGTCATGTCCAATGTCCATGTTGTACCCGTACCGGTAATCGTTGGGAACGATACTCTCGAAGTTGTTGACCATTACACCTATCTTGGACAGATTGTTCAGTTAGGTAAGTCCAACTTAGGCAAAGAGGTCGCCCGAAGAATCCAACTCGGATGGGCAGCGTTCGGGAAATTGCGTGACATCTTCTCGTCCAAGATACCACAGTGCCTGAAGACAAAGGTATTTGATCAGTGTGTGTTGCCAGTGATGACATATGGTACTGAGACGTGGTCCTTAACTGTTGGCCTTTTGGAAAAACTCAGAGTTACACAACGGGCAACGGAGAAAGCTATGCTCGGAGTTTCTTTGCCCGATAAAATCCGAAACGTAGATATTCGCCAAAGAACCAGAGTCACCGACATAGCTATTAAAATCTGCAAGTTGAAGTGGCAATGGGCAGGCCACATCGCTCGAAGAACTGTTAACCGATGGGGAAGAAAGGTTCTTGAGTGGAGACCGCGAACCGGAAGACGCAGCGTAGGTAGGCCTCCCACTAGATGGACCGACGACATTGTGAGAGTCGCGGGCGTACAGTGGATGCAGATGGCAGGATGTCGTTCAGTATGGAGGTTAAAGGGGGAGGCCTATGTTCAGCAGTGGACGTCTTCTGGCTGATGATGATGATACATACAACAAACGTTTCTATAGATAATGTTACGGAACCCTTCGTGCGCGAATTAGACTCGCACTGGGCCGGTTTTTTTTCGCGATTTCAGTGTTGTTGGTCCCATAGTAAGTTGTAAATATGACCTCTCTTGTACCAGTTGTAAAATGAAACCCACCGTATATCCGAATCGAAGCAGACTATGACGTCGTCACGGTATAAATGCGCATAGCTCGCCTTGTCCCTGTTGGCGCGCACCAGTTCTTGTACAGCGTCAGCTGTGAACGCTTCAGTGCCGAGCTCGTTCACTGACGCTTCTAAATACGCGCAATGAAGACTGAAAAAAAACCACACATTACACAACGAAAGTACACCATTTTAGTGATCAATTTGGTTACCATAATCTCAAAAACATTCTCATATAACCTTACATTGAATTTCGCCTTGCTCTCTCACTAGCCAGACTATAATCTCTGATGGTTTAGTGGACTTTTTGTTATTATTTGCTTGGTACTTACTTTTCAGCAAGATTCTGTCCCTCCTCTTGTAACCTCGCTAGTTCTTTCTTATCCATTCCCTCGTCTTGAACGAACATCACCACAAGCGGCAAACCCTATAACACGAAAATTAAAATAACAATAAAATATAACAGCAAAAAATACTTATGATGCATACAAAGAGGCGTTTGGTGGAAGAGTGTAAAATAAGGAGACAGAGACGTCTAGGTATAGATGAGCCCATGAAAGCCAAATTGCTGCTAAGAGATCTTTTATCAAACGATTGAGGTTTTCCTATATTTAATACCAATTGTCAATAAAAAATACAGATCAATTTATTACATAAATTAAATGTTGTACAGATATTTCTATTGGATAGAATCAGAATGCCTAAAATTCAGTTTACGTTGCTTTTTAACCGACTTCCAAAAAGGAAGAGGTTCTCAATTCGCCTGTTTTTTGTTTGTTGCCTCAGAACTTTCGATTTGGTAAACCGATTTTGATGTTTTTTTTTTTTTTTGAAAGCTAGTGCTTTCCTTGTGGTCCCATTTCAATTTGGTCCAGTTTTATCAGATTTTTTAAGTCGGTTTATTATATTGAGAATTATTCCGTAAAAAATGTGCCAGGGCTCTTAAGTGTGTTTCTTTAAACTATAATAATTATTACTAGGTTTACAAAGACCACGAGAACGAAGTGTCTTCGCCTTAATAGAGACAATAAGAAACGTGTTAATGTTATATATATAAGGTCGGGGAAAAAGTTTCTTCGTATTTTTTAAACAAATTCAAGACATATTTTTTTCAAGTTTAATTACATTTAATTATAATATATATGTGCCATTTTGTTCGATAACTTGTTGCCATCTTGTAGGTAGTGACATGATCCCGTTGCTGTAGAAATTTTGGGACTTCTGATCAAAAAAATGCAACAAGTAGTTTTGACAGTCCTCTCTTGATGTTAATCTAACACTACCCAAAGAATTCTGAAGAGATCGAAACAGGTGGAAATCTGAGGGTGCAAGGTCAGGGCTATATGGTGGATGCATTAACACTTCCCAACCAAGCTCTCTAAATTTTTGCTGAGTGGCCAAAGATGTGTGCGGTCTGGCGTTATCATGATGAAAGACCACACTCTTTCTGTTGATCAATTCCGGCCGTTTTTTCTCAATTTCTTGTTTGAGTCTCATCTGCTGTTGGCAGTAGAGATCCGAATCGATGGTTTGGCCGGCGGTAAAAGCTCATAATGAACGATGCCCTGCCAATCCCACCAAACACACAGCATCACCTTATTACGTGTTAATCCGGGTTTCGCTACAGTCTGTGGTGCTTCACTGCCCTTTGACCATGATCGTTTGCGCACATTCTTGTCGTAGGTGATCCATTTTTCATCACCAGTGATCAATCTTTTCAAAAACGGTTCGGTTTCGTCACGTTTCAATAGAGTCGCAAATGAGTACACGATTCATTTGGTTTCTTTCAGTGAGCTTGTGTGGCACCCAAATATCGAGTTTTTTTGTATACCCAGTTTTTTTCAAATGGGTCAAAACTGTTTTGTGGTCAATCCCCAGTTCTTCAGCTACGTCGTAACTATTAATATGCCGATCTTGGTCCACTTTTTCAGAAATGGCATCTACTTTATCCGTAACAGGGCGACCAGAGCGAGCTGCATCTTTGACATCAAAATTCCCGGACTGAAAACGCTTGAACCAACATTGTGCTACTCTTGATGACACTGCATTAGGACCATAAACGTCACAAATTTTTTTCGCGGCTTGTGTCGCTTTTTTCCCTTTTTTGTAATAAAATTTCACAATATATCGAATTTCTTCGTTAGATTCACTCATTTTATCAAACAAAAAAACAATTGAAAAATGGCGGGAAATTGCTTTTTACTTTTTGTATTCCTTTTTTAAAATGTCATATTTTTAATGGTATCAAAACCAGCCAGATACAAACAGTACAACGGATGAGATTTTTACTACAACCTTATACATACAAAATACGAAAAGACTTTTTCCCCGACCTATTATATATATATATATATAAGTGTGCGCTAGTAATTAGCGCCCCTTAATTTAATTACAATCTAGCCTAATGTTAAGCTAATAAGTAATTTAATTCAAACTTAAACTTCTATGTATGGTATTTTAAAAACTAAGAATGTGTCCATATATACATAAAAAAAGTTTAGATAAATTTTAAATACCTGAAAAGGCAATTTGTCCTCATGTTCGAGGCTAGTGAGAAGCGTCTTTTCTGCACAGTCTCTGATATACTCAAATGACTCTTGATCTTGAAACACGCAGAAATACCCTGAATGAAATAAAACGCTTATCAAGTCAAACAATTACAGACCACTCGTTCTGAAGCTGACCTTAATAAAATTGGGCAAGGAAGTTTTTTTTATGATACTGTGTGACGAGACGAGCGAAGTCGCTCACCTGATGGCTCTTCACGCTTGCCCATAACAGCTCAACGCCACTCCGAATTTTGAACTTCAACAGTTCAAAACCCTGGATGGCAACGCAGTGCGCTAGTTACTCCGAGATATAAGATGTCAAATCTCTGTGCCCTGTAATTTTGCTGAAAACATTTCCCTTCAATCCGGAACACAGCAGTGTTTGCACACTACTGCCTGGCGGTTGAATAACTGGGAAAGGTGTGGTACTTCCCCAGGCGTACTCTGCAAAAGAGTCCTACCACTAAAAAACTATTTACACGCTATACAAACAAAAGACACAATATATTAACTTAAATGAGTTATACGCATTGCAAGTGTGATCGGGGTGACGAGCGCAGTGCATTGCTATCCAGGGTTTTGAACTGTTGAAGTTCAAAATCGAGTGGCGTTGAACTATTATGGGCAAGCGTGAAGAGCCATCAGGCGAGAGACTTCGCTCGTCTCGTCACGTCACTCAGTATCATAAAAAAAAACAGAGGTCGTAAACAGCCGCTTTGCTTTTTTTATAGATAATTGCATCGAACACGTGTGCCATTGTCTCTAGCAAACGGTCTCAGTTACTAACACACTACTAGGCATAGGCACCTATCGTATTATCAGTCGTAAGCCAAGTGTATTAGTGTTTTTTCTTCTTTGCTCACATAACAAAAAAACTATAACATATAAATACGTTTGGTCCCTTGAGTTTCGTTATAAAGAGTTTACACTGTATGTGTGAAAACTGCATGTATGGGGAACACCCATTCAGGCAACTGTTAGTCTGTGGAATGAGTCCACAGACTAACAGTTCGCACAACAAAAGTGGAATCAAAGCGCTTCATACGGGTTTTCGGAATATCAACCATAAAGCAGTGTCGATTTTTCGTGCCCGCTCTAGCAGTCCCTGCAGGCCTAGAAAGGGCCGTAGAAAAATTGTCTTTCCACCGTTTTTATCCGCTCATAGACGCGACAGACCTAGAATATGGATACGTTTGTCTCTTTTTGGCGGGATAAAAACGGTAGAAAGACAATCTATCCACGACCCGTGCTTGGCCTGCTGGTGCCTGTAACCGGTGTTTGACGTGAATCAGGGCCCTACAGCTACTTCTTAATAGGGTCTCGAAACCGTCCACGTCCGTTACCGTTAGGTGCGAAGTCGTCGATAGGTGTGCTGTTGAAGTCGTCAGTCTTGACTCGCTGGTCGACGCGCCATGAATGCCCGTCACTTGTCGTCACGCGGTGTTCAGAGTCGCAGCCCGCGAGGAGGCGCTTGCCAAACTCACCAGCTACGCCTTCCACCTGTTGATGAATAGGGTAATTGACTGGTGTTTCATTTATTACAAACTAGTGCTGTTACCCGCGACTTCGTACGCGTAGATTTTCATATAAACTTTCAACCCCTTTTTCATCCCTTACCCGGCCTTTGCGCAAAATACTTCAAATAAGCGTTTATCTATCTTTTTATGAGGTAATAAAAATTATTAGTCAACATGCCTTTAGTTAGGCTATGTAGATCGTTCAGAATTCTAAAATAATGTGGTGTAATTGTAAACTAGACTTACCCTTTTTTTTTCGAGGCAATCTTCCAAAGGTACCCGGTTGCATTAGGGTGCAGCCTGGTTATGTGGGATTATACCCACTAAAACCCCCCCGGTGACCAGCCTTAGTACTTGACAATTTGGCTCCGGGATCTCCAAAGGAACGCACCGGAGCCCTCGGCACTGCGCTACGGCTCCTTCCGAGACAACTGCATGTTGTCAGAGCCCCTCCACTCATGACAACGTTGGTCACACAACATTGTTCTCTCCCTGGGCACGCTTAACTGGATGGGCAGAGCCCCAATTTTGACCATCCCAAGCCCAGAGGTCCCCTTTTAGTAGCCTCTTACTACCAGGCAGGGGGTACCGGTGCCGTATTCTATTGCCTCTGCGCCAGGGCTAGACAAGACTTACCCCTAGTATGATAACGTTTATTTGATTGGAGTCGTTGGTAAGCGCCCACGGCGCGGCTGGACCCGCATGGCACTGAGATTCCCCCGTAGACGTTAACGACCTAAAAATACCATAAAAACTGAAAACCCAACGCCTGAGTTCAAATCCCACCGTGGGCAAACATTTCTGTTATGATACACTCAAAAATTTGTGTTTGTTCTATATCTGGGTGTTAATATCTATTTAAGTAGGTATTTAATAAATATATATGATACTAGCTGCGCCCCGCGGTTTCACCCACGTGATGACGAAAATCGGTGATGGTGACGATGATGAAATGTAGCCTATGTGTTAATCCAGGACATAAGCAATGTATATTCCAAATTTCATCCAAATCGATCCAGCCATTTCTGTGTGATTGAGTAACAAACATCCATCCATTCATACATCCATCCATCCATCCATTCAAGTCTAACCCGCACATAATAAGCAACGCGCTACTCACCCAACTCTAGTGTTGAGAATGACAGGCAGCGTGCCATCGAGGCAGTTGGTGCCAGCGGGGCAGTGCTCGCGCATGGGGCAATGCACGAACCCGAGATGTTGAAACAACATCAGCTTTCTATCCTGCTCCATTCGGTCCAGCATTTTGTACCTGTTGGGGAAGAGAGTTTAAATAAACTGTATTATTTAATAATTATCAATATAAAAAACTGACGTTATAAAAATGTCAGAACTGGCACCTATGGTATAAAAAAAAAGCTTTTTCGTCAAACCCTTTCTCTTAAAAACCCATGACGGTAGATAAGAAAAAAAAAATCGCCATCTTGGGGCGTCCGCCATATTGAATTTATCATCTTGGACCAAAGTGCTTGGAAATACAAATCCAACGAACCCTAACTCGACGGGGTTACATAGTTTATTTTAGGAGTTCCTATGGCCACCTTCTGTCTCCATCATCAGACCTTCTCGACGATACCATAACATGTTTTTCACCGTTCAGTTTCACCGCACTTAGATAAGTATGCCAAATTTCAGCTCAACCAAATGAGGATAACTAGTCTAAAATTCAGTCGCAAGATTTGTCCCACAAACACCGCGAAAGTACATACATACTAACATAACGCAAGTAAAAAGTAGTAAGTACTGTTTAACTTCTCTTACATTTAGTTAAGAATTCTGTGAAAGCGATTTACCTCCACTTCAAGGAATAGAAATCCATTTTCTGTTTCCTAAGAACTGTAATATAGAAATTTTAAAGGCTTACAGATCTTGGATCAAGATGTTTTATCATCAGCCGTTGGTCAAGCGCAAGCCTATTACACAATAAAAAAAATTGACAGCGATTTTGCTCGCGTTCTGCATACATCATCATTATCATCAGCCTCAGTCCACTGCTGGCCTCTCCCTGGACATAGGCCTCTCCCAATCTTTTGTATACGGGCTATATTCATTCTAGTCTAATTGATTTAATAGGCATGATGACAAATATATTTTTATTGCCTCATAAAAAAAGCTGATCATCAATAGAGCCTATCAACGAAAACAAAATTTTAATTAGTTCAAAAATAAATAAGTTATAAGTATTTTAATTTCATGCTAGACAGAGAGCGCACTATACTGAGCTATGACGTCAAGCCTCAGGCGCGGCATACAAATTCTATACTAACACACGCTTAGCGAGAAAGGGATAGAGCATCCCCTCTCTATTCCCACCAATTTCAATATGTGTAATGTATTTAGTTATATTCATCGCTAAATCTGTTATTTGTAATAAATTAAACATTAGGCTACATGCATATTGAGGAAACATACCTAAAATCGTCTTGCAAGACGTCGGTAATTTCTTTGATGTCCTCTTGAGTGATAGTGCCGGTTGGCGATATACTCTTAAAGTGGTAGAATAAATCTGCGTGCTCTAATAGTAGTTCCTGCAAGAAAACAACTTGTGAATAAAAGCGAAAAATTGGTTGTCCGTAAAGTCGGTTTACGGACGATAACGTCATAACGTATGCGTCACAAACCAACTCTTAGGCCGATCGTGACCTCTATCGCTTGTTCCGCGCTCTCGCTTGCACGCTCGGCTCAGGCGGAACGTGACAATGTGTCATGCTTTTTCGTGCGTGCATCGATTTATAAGACGTTATCACGTCAATATTGATTCAAAGAAAGAGAATCAATCAAGAATTTCTTTGCATTTTGTGAAGTAGTTGAAATGTATTGGGGTGTGAGAATATTTGTTTTTAGGGTTTTTTTTTTTGTCATTTCAAGGGCTCTTTGTCAGAAGATTCGAAAGGTGGCAACTGCGAATGCTCGCATCGTATCGTAACATTACGATGGGCTAATGCAGGTTATGCTTGGCTCTGTGCTGGCTGGTGCCTCGAAGTACGTTGGACTAGTGACCCACCTGCAGGTTATGCTTGGCTCTGTGCTGGATGGTGCGCTGGTGTTGTTGGTACACGCGCTGCTGCTGCTGCTCTGAAAGCGCCTCGAAGCACTCGCGTCCCATCAGCAGCACGCGCACTTCCGACAGCTGCTTGCCGGGCGTCACGTACCCCGTGTCTTCTAGGAGACGCTTGAACTGCTGGCACCATCTGTGGTACACCAGGGCAGGGATACAAACACAGGCATGGCGCGGATAGAAATATACTTGGAACTGGTGATACCATTGGGTTGACCTCTTTGATAATATATAGTTTGGATCTGCCTTTAAACTCGAGCTAGTGCCGAAAAAGTCTTCCAAAAACTGAAGGGGGCGAGGTAAACTCGTATTGCATACACTGACATATTCTTAAAGGTTCTACAAACGCACACTTCAATATTGAGCGCACACAACTGCAAATGATGTGATCAAAATGTAAACGAATGGACGACCGAGGAAGGGTGTAAATAACTAAAATAAGTAAAAAA
The DNA here is from genome assembly GCA_949125355.1 of Agriopis leucophaearia. Taxonomy (NCBI): domain Eukaryota; kingdom Metazoa; phylum Arthropoda; class Insecta; order Lepidoptera; family Geometridae; genus Agriopis; species Agriopis leucophaearia. The sequence continues at coordinate 7,529,154 of OX421286.1, forward strand.
AAAAATTTTTTTTAATTGTTTATCAGAAATATTGAAAATTTTCGTATTTTTTTTATTGCGAATAACTCCGCGTTTGACCACCAATAATTAAAAAAAAACTCACTCATAATTCCTTTGTTCCTCCTGAGCTTCGTTAAGGTAAGTCTTGAAGACCGAAGCCGCCTCATTCGACTCCAGTATCTCGTATGGGATCTTCTGCGACTGTCCCAATGTCTTAAAAACAGAAATTGATTTAAAATATCGTAGAAGAATGATAAATCCAAAAGGCGCAAGCTATACAAAGGGAAGAAATTCAGCAATGCTCTCTGCTTATAATATTATCAAAACAATGTAGTGGAAATCTAATCTAGCTCCTAAAAAGAGCGTCATAAATATCATAGGAGATAAGAAGACTATGGAGTGGCTGTTGTCATTGAATTCGTATTGATTTGACAGCTGTCATGGGTGGCCATTGCGTCATTTTATTCACAACTATTTTGGAGATTGAAGAGTACGCGCGGGTAGCTGGTGGGCAAAAACTTTATGAACATCACTGACTGGCAGCCATCTTTAACGCAGAAACTTACCTGTATGTACCCATACACCCGCTCCGTAATATTCCTACCTACTATGGTAACGTTGAATAAGCATTCTGAAAAATCGTTCTGTCTCTTTCACTAGGCTTGAAAAAAATCTTGATCTGAGCATATTGCTTGTATAATGGCCACCAAATAAATATAATAGATTTCTAGTCAGAGGAAATTCTCTTTCTCTCTCATGCCGACTCACAAAGAATATTTCTTCTCCACCAGTCTCATTGTCTATTTCAGTATTTATACGACCGACAAAGGACAGTCATTCTTACGGTTGCCTGGAAGAGATCGCTTTAAGCGATAAGGCCGCCTGTTAAAAGCCTAGATAATTACTGTAATGTATAATGTTATTCTTGTTTTGTGGTTTTTAATAAAGAGTTATTGTATTGGAGATGGTGGCGATGAGTCCTACCTGCATCTACCTGAGCCACAGATCACCTGACTGATCTATCACAGCTCCTTGAAAAACTGGAGCGAGGCTCTGGGGCGCTAGCGCAGTAACTTAGTCAGATCAACGAGAGAGATATTCTTTTCTGTGCACGGTTGCTTAGAAGAGATCGTTTTAAGCGATAAGGCCGCCTGCTAAAAGCCTAGATAATCGTTTTTTTACACTTTATAAGCGCTAATTCGAGCCCGCATTAAGAGTTAGCCGTAAAGTTCCTGTACCTGGTATCTGGCGCGCTCGCCGACGCGAAGTGTAGTATCAATAGCGAGTGGACTATCCAGTTCTGAACCGGATTCTGACCCCGAGTGTTGGGCTCGACCCTCGCTGAAGTACACGGAGAAGTCCCGGTGAGAACGCAGCTGACGAATCACCATTGGCCAATCACTGGAAGCAAAATGGTAAATTGTTACGCTAGTTTTACACACTCAGGCTTTTCGTTCTAAAGCCTCTGCTAAACGAGCGGCCCGAAAAAGAACGGTTATTGAGAACAATTTTTCAACGTGTTTCAAAGGGTGTTCTTAACTGAAAGGGAACCCTTTTTACTATATGATCAACCCTGAAACCGCGATAAAATTATCAGCTATTCCCTTTGATAATATATTGGATATGCCTTTAAACTCGTGCTAGTACCGAAAAAGTTTGCCAAAAACTGAAGGGGGCGAGGTAAACACGTATTGCACAAACTGACATATAATTACTAATTCTACAAACGCACACTTCAATATTGAGCGCATACAACTGCAAAAGATGTGCTCTAAATGTATACGATTGGACGACCGAGGGGGGGGGGGGGGTGTAAGTGCTTTATCGAGTATGAATGATTATTCCTATGGACCAGCTGATATTTTTTCGCGATTCGCGTATTAAAGTTGTTCTAACGATGGTTGTTCGTATTAGAGATCTCTTTCGGTTTAGTACATCCTTTCTGCGTAAACCAGTATAGGGCCAACCCATAAGACATAACGAAGCAGCAATACCAATACTGTTCCATGGATCGACAAATTTGGCAGTTGAAATCGACAATTCGATAAAATGCCATAGAATCGATCATAGACATATTTCTATAGAATAAGATAATTTATCCCAAGTTCCTTAATATCTGCCACATGCCATACGATCCCTTGGAAGGCCCAGAAAAAGTGGCGCGACGAGCTTGACTCCCACGCAAAAGACCGGTACATTATAGCACAGAAGAGAGTGGAAGAAAGGAAGGGAGGCCTTTGCCCTGCAGTGGGACGACCACGGCTGAAATCTATCTATCTATATCTGTCTTCTATCTATACATATTATAAAAACTATGAGATCTAGAATCTAAAATCTGTAATTGCGATATATCAACAAAGAACACACACAAGGCGTCTTAAAATAAGCAGCTGAACACGTCAAGACAGTTTTTAGAATGTTTGTCTGCTTGTTTGTCCACGCACATCTCCTAAACCACTGGATGGATTTAAATGCGGTTTTCACGAATATGCTTAGCTATGACCACATTGAAATTAGGTTATGTTACTTTGCGCAAGGGCCGGATTAAGGGAGGAAAAAAGGGTTGAAAGTTTATATGAAAATCTACGCGTACGAAGTTGTGGACAACAAGCAGTTTTTCCAAAAGGCCAACAGTTAAGGACCACGTCTCAGTACCATATGTCATCACTGGCAACACACACTGGTCAAATACCTTTGTCTTCAGGCACTGTGGTATCTTGGACGAGAAGATGTCACGCAATTTCCCGAACGCTGCCCATCCAAGTTGGATTCTTCGGGCGACCTCTTTGCCTAAGTTGGACTTACCTAACTGAACAATCTGTCCAAGATAGGTGTAATGGTCAACAACTTCGAGAGTATCGTTCCCAACGATTACCGGTACGGGTACAACATGGACATTGGACATGACTTTTGTCTTGTCCATGTTCATTTTAAGACCCACCTGTTGGGAAAGGCTACTGAGGTCGCTGAGCATTGTATTAAGGTACTCCAACGACTCTGCCATGATGACTATATCGTCGGCAAAACGAAGGTGAGTGATGTATTCGCCATTGATGTTGATGCCAAATCCGTTCCAGTCAAAGAGCTTGAAAACGTCCTCCAATGCGTTAGTGAACAGTTTCGGAGAGATAACATCTCTTTGTCTCACGTCTTTATGCAATTGGATTGGTTCCGTGCTCTCGTCCTGTAATCGGATCGACATGGTGGCGTTTCTATACAAACACTTCAGCACTTCGATATACCTATAGTCGATATGACAACGCTGGAGGGACTGCAACACTGCCCAGGTCTCGATTGAATCGAAGGTTTTTTCGTAGTCCACAAACGCTAGACATAATGGCCGATTATACTCCTCAGTCTTCTGTATAATCTGGCGGAGCGTGCGATGGACAACTAACACCACAAAATGGAAAGGACCACATGGCGTGAGAAGTAGAGGTCGCCCAGGCGCCCGGTGGCACGACGAGATTATATCTAAAGCAGGAAGAGACTGGATGACCACTGCTAAAGATAGGGAAAAATGGAATTCTTTGGAGCAGGCTTTTACCCTGAGGGGGTCCACATTAGAAGGAGATTAAATTGCATGAGTAGTAGTTTTATTTTGGTTAATTAGTAATATATTTAATTATTAAATATCAAATTAATTCTATCCAATTATTGTGAAATCAAATAAAGCTATTTTATTAATATTATTATACATACTTCTCTTGCAGGTCTTCAGTAGGTAGGTTGAGCCTGGACAACACTTGCGGTAGCTTCGCCAGCTGTTTCCGTAGCTTCTTCGTGGACCGTTCCTCTTTCAACCGTTTTATGTGCCGACGGAACATCATCTAAAAACAAACAAGGCAATGAGAGAGAGAGAAAGATGATATGGTGATGTCAGCAGAACCACTTGGCAATACTTTGCTTTGTGCTCTGGCAATTTGTTATGGACATGAGAGATATATATAAGCGCTTTGATTCCATTTTTATTGTGCGAAATGCTAGTCTGTGGAATGCGCTGCCTGAATGGGTGTTCCCCGATAGTTACAATCTGGGTGTCTTCAAGTCAAAAGTGAATCGGCTTCCTCTAGGCAAGCGTGATCCATCGTAGGCCGCATCATCGCTTAACATCAGGCGTAAAAATATTTTTTTTTCCTTATATATTTTGTTTACACAAACATTGTTAGAAGACTTAAGAGAACAAAACCGTTCGAGTTGGTGTAGTGAAAAACAAAGTGTTAGTGTTAAGTAGTGTAGTGCTACCTATAAATAATAGTCTTCGCCTTAATATAGACAATAAGAAACATTCATACACACACATTCATAGTTTTTAGATATCATACTTAGAAGTTTAAGTAAGAATTAAATTACCTTTTAGCTTAACATTAGACTTGATGTAATTAAATGAAGGGGCGCTATTTAAAAGCGCAAATAAAAAAGAAACGTGTGTAGGCGTAGGTAGGTCCTTTTGTAGAATGAGCCTTCACGTTTTTCACTCTGGTACCTTCATTATGAGCTCTTAAGGCAATAATCGTGTCTGAGATGAACCGTGCTTCTATCTAGCTACGTCAATATTTAAATCTTTCTCAATAGTGCCAACAATAAATATTCTTAATTCCACACATTCACCCTTTCTAGATAGCCCCCTTGGCCCAGTTGGTAGTTAACATGCTTTCTGGGCTTGGGGGGCCTGAGTTTGATTCCCATCTAGGGCACACATTTATGTTATGAAACATTCAAACATTTGTTTGTTCTATGTCTGGGTGTTAATATCTATTTAAGTATGTATTTAAAAATATATAATATGTATGTATATCAGTCTCTGACAGCCATATTACAAGGTTTGCTTAGTTTGGGGTCAGATGACCGTGTCTGCAATAATGTCCCAGATATTTATTATTATAATAGCAGTACAAATGATACTTACTTGAGTTCCATCTATCCCAAACTGTTGAACGAATTTCACCCATTCCGGAAAGTGAGATAGTCTCTTGCTAGCTGCTGACCACGTCTCTCTGTGGATAAAACATGATTTTTGATACTGTATTACAGAAAAAACTAAAACTAAATTACTATTTGGAATAAACTCACTTGTGATCCTGTACGTGTATTCGTATAAGCTGCGTGAAAGCGTCGGTAACAAAGTCCAGCGTTTCTCTTCTTATCCGCAACGCTTCTGAATAGTTCGCGACCTACAACAAAATTATGTAAAAACTACGAATTTTGCCTTAATTTATTTAATGACCGAGGATACTGTACCCTTAGTACAAGACTTGATAGTTTTCGAAAACTTTTTTCGTTTTCGTTTTGTTCCATACATTGCTGGGCTGAAAGCTATTCGAAACCTTTTTTCGTATTTGAGTGAAGCATACTGCCGATTACTACCGATTTAAGTTCCTCCGCGTTTCCGCTAGAGGCGCTTTGCTAAAATGTATGGAAAAATACGAAAACGAAAAAAATAAGCGAAAACTATCAAATCTTGTACTAAGGGTACTGTTCCCTTCAGTCGGTAGAAAAACAGTTTAAGAGGTATTAAATATTTATTTATTGACTAGCGCCGCGCCCCGGCTTCGCACGGGTGTAATCTCGGCCTTCGGCCTCGCTACTATGACCCGTTCCAGGAACACAAAATTTCATTAAAATCGGTCCAGCCGTTTTCGAGTTTTAGCGAGACTAACGAACAGCAATTGATTTATATATATAGATTTACCGTCAAATAACGTAAAAAACGTCAAACAAGTCACAGTCAGAAACAAGCTAAGTCACAACCAAGTTCAAGTCATGTTTTAGTAGAGATAGAGACTTTACTAGAGGCTTCTGTGTAGTTTTGGAAACACGAAAATACATGTTTCACCTCATTATATCACCAGCCTACACTCGAGCACGTTCAAGAACACTCAATAAACGATAACACTCGATATAACACAAATTTAGGAAAATACTACAACGAGGCGGTTTTTTTTTTGACGTCAAAAACTCTACGAAATTTGTAGTTCGTAGCGCGGCGCATGTTGTTTGGCGTTTACGCTAGATGGCATACTTTTTAGTTTTTTAAACGGATTACTGAATACATCTTTTTGGCTATTGTGTAACGTTTATCTCATATTAACTGTGTTAATTAGCAGCTGTTTATTTTCCATGTAACACATACTACTGTGTTCCGGATTGAAGGGCAATGTTTCCAGCGAAATTACAGGGCACACAGAGATTTGACATCTTATATCTCGGGGTGACGAGCGACTTCGCTCGTCTCGTCACTCAGTATAACAAAAAAAAAATAAGTAAAATAAAAAAAACACTTTTATTTTATTTTATTTTTTATACAAAAAAACTTTAGTAACCTATAGTTAGAATGATTGTAACAAGTATTATTCTGTTCTCACCTTGATCCTGGCTTTGGTCTTATCAATCATCTGAGCTAGCAAAAAGAACGCCTGATCAACATTAACGTTTTCATGGCTCGAGGATTCCACAATGGGGATGCATCCCTTGAACTCCTTCCTCTGCACCAGTCTCTCTGCTTCCCTGACACCTTGTTCGCAGACCTCGTCGTTTTTAGCGGTGACGAGAACTACTGGCTTCTTCAGTTTGAGGATGTTTTGGAGGATAGCTGCTAGGACTTCGTTCTGTGGGATAATCGGATTAACATTATATTACCACATTCCCGATCTATTTACAAACATACGATAAGACCTTATCAAAGTCAAAGTTTAATTTGTAAGTTTGATTTGACTTTGACTAAGACCTTATTAGTGTGTTTTTTTTTCTTTCTTTCTGCAATCGGCTGAGCTATGACCAGAGGTGTATACGTGCGGTGGTCTGCTATGTCAAAGCTTTAGTCTTTTTTATTGTTGCTGGTGGGCTGTGTAAGCTCTATGGCTAGCTTGTTAGTATGCAATTTCAGTCATGTGTTGTATTTTTAACCGACTTCCAAAAAGAAAGAGGTTTTTTTTTGTTTTTTTTTTACTTTTGACTGGGTTAATCGATTTTGATGATTCTTTTTTTATTTGAAAGCTGATGCTTCCCGTGTGGTCCCATTTGGTCTAGTTTTGACATTTTTATGAAGTCAGTTTTTTTATATTGATAATTATTTGCTAAAGTTTGTATTTCTTTTTTTGACCATTGGCATTTCAAGATATATCGTGTATCACTGGTGTTTTGGTATACCAAGGTGCAGCAGTGATATTGCGCAACAAATTGTTTTGGACCCTTTGTAAGATTTCTACATTGGAATGACTGCCATCATCCATAAGACGTCCACTGCTGAACATAGGCCTCCCCCTTTAACCTCCACACTGTATGACAGCCTGCCATCTGCATCCACTGGATGCCCGTAATTCTCACAATGTCGTCCGTCCATCTAGTGGTTGGCCTACCTACGCTGCGTCAGTCGGTACGTGGTCTTCACTCAAGAACCTTTCTCCCCCATCAGTTATCGGTTCTTCGAGCGAAGTCAGTGGAATGCGCTGCCTAAATGGGTGTTCCCCGATAGTTATAATCTAGTATCTTCAAATCGCAAGTGAATTGGTTTACTCTAGACAAGCGTGCTCCATCGTAGACCGCATCATCGCTTAACGTCAGTTGGGGTGGCGTTCAAGCGCAGACATACAGACAGACAGCGTAGGCTAAGTAATAGGAACCCTAAAAAGGAATTTTGGAAACGCTGGCGATTTCAGGGTTGGTCCTAAGTAATGGTAATTCATTGCTATGAGCACAACTACCTCTTTATGGCTTAGTATATCTGTTCCAGGCCTGTAGAAATACGATTAAACCTATATTTTTGCATCACATACAATACCATGAACATAATTTATGTAAAACACTGATGGCATAACCAGTAAATGACGCAGAACATACATAACTTAAATTACCATCATTTTTAATACCTAAGCATACAAATAGACATCTGCTGACTCACTAGGATTACCAACAAAGAGATTTAATCTCTGTAATACAGAGCGGCTAACTCATCTCTAGAGTGGCTAAATGCTGGAAGTAAATATTTAAGGCGAGGTTTACCCACTTTTTAAGTAACGGTTGTTACTACAACCATAATAGCACATACATAACTACTACTACTGAACATAATAGGTTATTATAGGATACTAGCTGCGCCCTGCGGTTTCACCCGCGTGGTGATGAAAATCGGTGATGATGATGAAAAGTAGCCTATGTGTTAATCCAGGACATAAGGCATGTATATTTCAAATTTCATCCAAATCTATCCAGCCGATTCTGCGTGATTGAGTAACAAACATCTATCCATCCATCCATACATCCATCCATCAATCCAAACTTTCACATATATGATACTAGCTGCGCCCCACGGTTTCACCCGCGTGGTGATGAAAATCGGTGATGATGATGATGATGATAAAGTATCCTATGTGTTAATCCAGGACATAAGCAATGTATAATCCAAATTTCATCCAAATCCATCCAGCCGTTTCTGCATGATTGAGTAACAAACATCCATCCATCTATCCAAACTTTCACATATATGATATTAGTGTGATTTCTCACCTGCTTCTCCCACGTCCGCCCCGGCACAAGACTGACATCATAGACGCACAGGAATCCGTCAATCGTCAATCTACCGTCAGGCAGCAGCCGCTGTTCGTACTCCTTCTCAATCCCCAGCTGGTTCTTACAAACGTACATCAACTTCTCAGCTGACTGGAGCTTCGTGGACACGCAGCGTTTTACGTAGGCTTCCGTTTTGCCGACTATGAATATTAAAAAAAAGATTTTAGAACATATCATGAATGGGCATGATGACTAAATTTATTTTAAAGTTAAATGATTATTTACGGGATATTTACCGTGGTAAGGTTGTGGAAGGAGCTCCCGATATTTCGGCGCAGTTACATGCACCATGTTCACGGCAAGACAACGTTGTCTTCCCGTGAACATGGTGCATGTAACTGCGCCGAAATATCGAGAGCTCCTTCCACAACCTTACCACGGTAAATATCCCGTAAATAATCATTTAACTTTAGTGAACAACCGTGATAGTTTAAAACAGTGTTTAAATTTATTTTATTACCTCATAAAAAAGCTGATCATCAATAGAGCCTATCAACGAAAACCAAATTTAAATAATTTATAAGTATTTTAATTTCGTGCTAGACAGAGAGGGCACTATAGCGAGCTATGACGTCAAGCCTCAGGCGCGGCATACAAATGCTTTACTAACACACGCTTTGCGAGAATGGGATAGAGCATCCCTTCTCTATCCCCACCTAAAACTATAAACACTCATATCTAAGCGATTTATCAGTCAATTCAATTTATTTTTTCAGTATGTGTAATGTATTTAGTTATATTCATCGCAAAGCCTGTTATCTATACTAATATAAGGTCGGGGAAAAAGTTTCTTCGTATTTTATAAACAAATTCAAGACATATTTTTTTCAAGTTTAATTACATTTAATTATAATATATATGTGCCATTTTGTTTGATAACTTGTTGCCATCTTGTAGGTAGTGACATGATCCCGTTGCTGTAGAAATTTTGGGACTTCTGATCAAAAAAATGCAACAAGTAGTTTTGACAGTCCTCTCTTGATATTAATCTAACACTACCCAAAGAATTCTGAAGAGATCGAAACAGGAGGAAATCTGAGGGTGCAAGGTCAGGGCTATATGGTGGATGCATTAACACTTCCCAACCAAGCTCTCTAAATTTTTGCTGAGTGGCCAAAGATGTGTGCGGTCTGGCGTTTTCATGATGAAAGACCACACCATTTCTGTTGATCAATTCCGGCCGTTTTTTCTCAATTTCTTGTTTGAGTCTCATCGTCTGTTGGCAGTAGAGATCCGAATCGATGGTTTTGCCCGGCGGTAAAAGCTCATAATGAACGATGTCCTGCCAATCTCACCATACACACAGCATCACCTTATTACGTGTTAATCCGGGTTTCGCTACAGTCTGTGGTGCTTCACTGCCCTTTGACCATGATCTTTTGCACACATTCTTGTCGTAGGTGATCCATTTTTCATCACCAGTGATCAATATTTTCAAAAACGGTTCGGTTTCGTTACGTTTCAATAGAGAATCGCAAATGAGTACACGATTCATTTGCTTTCTTTCAGTCAGCTCGTGTGGTACCCAAATATCGAGTTTTTTTGTATACCCAGTTTTTTTCAAATGGGTCAAAACTGTTTTGTGGTCGATCCCCAGTTCTTCAGCTACGTCGTAACTACTAATATGCCGATCTTGGTCCACTTTTTCAGAAATGGCATCGACTTTATCCGTAACAGGGCGACCAGAGCGAGCTGCATCTTTGACATCAAAATTCCCGGACTATAAACGCTTGAACCAACATTGTGCTACTCTTGATGACACTGCATTAGGTCCATAAACGTCACAAATTTTATTCGCGGCTTGTGTCGCATTTTTCACTTTTTTGTAATAAAATTTCACAATATATCGAATTTCTTCGTTAGATTCACTCATTTTATCTAACAAAAAACAATTGAAAAATGGCGGGAAATTGCTTTTTACTTTTTGTATTCCTTTTTTAAAATGTCATATTTTTAATGGTATCAAAACCAGCCAGATACAAACAGTACAACCGATGAGATTTTACTACAACTTTATACATACAAAATACGAAAAGACTTTTTCCCCGACCTATTATTATAAAGAGGAAAGATTTGGATTTTTGGATGTTTGTAACGAAATAACTCAATAACTACTGAACCGATTAAAAAAAATATTTCACTGTTGGGAAGCCACACTATCTCCGGGTGACATAGGGTCCATTATATTTTGTAGCGAGGCCGAAGGCCGAGCTTATACGGCGGCTAGTTTGTAATAAATTAAACATTAGGACACAATATGCCTATTCAATCATAGCTGGAGGATCTGATTCATAAAGAAACGATTGTCAGTTTAGTTCTATTAGGGATCTTCTATTAATCACATGAGATTCGAAAGGCCGAGAAGGGGTTCGGAATAAATCACGACATATCACAGGGGGGGGTTGTAGTGAGATATCACGTGTATTTCTTTTTTCGAACGATTTCTAATTTATTACGGTGCTTAATTTTCCAGTATACCTTCCGCGGTGTTACTGAGAAGCTTCAACACGGGGTTCTTTAGTGAGTGGGGGGTGAGTTAATAGATTTTTATAGGGTCGGAAACGTAGTTGTAATGCCCCTGGTGTTACTAGTATCTATAAGCGACGGTGACTTGTTTGCCACCTATGGCATAAAGAAAAAAAAATACATTTTAGGGGGGTGGGAGCTAGTCTAAAACCTCACTACTTACGTACCTGGCGGGCTAACATGCGCACCGCGACAGGGTTTTGACGACTCTTTTTGTCGTGCCGAAGCGAGACAGGTATATAAAACCGTAGGCACCTTGTCACGTTCTCGCTCGACAGGGCGACGACAGGATTATGTCGCGGTGTGCATATTAGCCATGCAGGGGGGGCTAAAGAGTTGCTTAAAAAACATCACGTGATTAATGGACGACCCCTTACGCCGACGCCCAACTGGCAAAGGGGTGATACTTTTCCAGGCAGACACTGAAAATGGGGCCCACCACTACCAGGCCTGCCGCACTCCGCACTTTAGGTATAAAGCTACAAGTAGTCGTCTTGTCGGACTTGCCGTGCCCGCTGCCGCGCGATAGACAGAGATAACGAGACAAGAGTTACGCGATAGACAGAGAGGCAACTAGGTTAATATAGCTGTAGGTAGTTAGCGCTCGCACGTCCTGAATTGCACTTTATTGTGTAGTAGTAAGAGTCGCTACTTATTTAAATTATTTTGCGGAGTGATCTTTTGTACTTGCAATTACTTTTTTCGTTTCGATTCTACGTTTCTAAGCGGTACGGCCAAGGAATGGAACAGCCTGCCGGCTTCCTTGTTTCCTGAGAGATATAATCTGGGCCTTTCAATGCAAGAGTGAATAGGTATCTTCTAACGGCCGGTCCCAATAAACGATCCTAATCCATTTTTACCGATCTTCGATCGAAATTTCAATCCATCTGTTACAAAAAGTGTTTCAATAACCAATCCACAGATTGCAACAGCAATCCAAAAACGCTATCTATCCGTCAGAGGGCGCCAATCCATTTTTAGGCACTTTCAGATCGTCCTCTGTTCGTAAATGACAGATGTTGGGTTTCAATATTCGATCTTTTGACTTTGACAACTCTATTTTTGCCTATCTGCAATCTATTCTAACGATCCTTGATATTCGGTCGATTACGCAGAATCTTTCGAATTAACGCATTAGAAAAACTTGATAGAAAACGTACGTATTCAACTCTTGGCTACAATGGCTAGAAATTTAGTAACAAGTGATAGTGACGAAAGTGATTTGGAAGTCCTAGGACAGCTTTCAGATTGGGATTTTGAGGATAGTGAAGATGAACGTTTAGAAACAAGACAAAGTTATCGTCGCGCTAACTATACACAAAGCCTTTCTGATTCTGAATTTACATTCAGATTTCGACTAAACAAAGCTGCAGTAGAATTACTTTTATCGGAAATAATACCACATTTAAAAGTAACCTCGAAACGGTAAGTGTACTTATCCAATTTAAAAAATAAATAAATTGCCTGTTATTTACATTCCGCACATTATCATCGCTTAACATTGGCGGTCAAATGCAATACATAAAAAAGCATATAAGTAACTAGTTTTTGTCATTATTACCTAGCATATTAACTTACATGATGACTTAATTTTTTATTTCAGAAATAATGGAGTTGCTCCCCTTCACCAGTTGCTGTTGACACTCAGATTTTATGCTTTGGGCACTATGCTCATTTCTGTAGCGGATTTTGTGGGAGTATCAAAATCTACTGCCAGCAGAATAGTACAAGACGTATCCGAAGCAATAGCCACACTATATGACAAATATATTGTAATGCACCAGAATAGTGTGGATAAATTCTACGAATACAGACAATTTCCACGTGTCGTCGGAGCAATTGACTGCACTCACATACGCATACAGCCTCCAAGTAAGGCTTCAATTAAAGTTATTTTATAATAATACGAGACATTGTCCCAATGGAATTTCCCATCGGCAACATCTCGGAAAGTGAACTTCATACAAACTTTCATGCCCAAATTCTAGATGATGAATTAAAATAATCATTTCTTACTGCTCACCTATGTTACATAATAAACTTCAGTGCAAAATCTCATGTTTCCGAATTAAATAGATGTAAAGTTTAGGCTTGTTCTACATATCACTTTATTTTTGCAGATCATATAATTGGTGAAGAGTTTAGAAACCGAAAGGGCTACTTTTCATTGAATGTGCAAGCTATTTGTGATGCTGATTTAAAATTCATGAATGTCGTCGCTCGGTGGCCGGGTTCTGCACATGATGCTACAATATTTAATAATTCCGTATTGAGAGGTAATTTGTTAGCGCTTATGTGCAGTGGAGTGATTATGCATTTATGTAATTGTTATTTATGTTAAACCTAATTTTTTACAGCTCAGTGTGAAGCCGGATCTTGTGGGAACCGCTGGTTACTTGCTGACAGCGCCTATCCAAACAGACCTTACATGCTAACACCAGTTTTAAACCCTACTAACAGAAGTGAACAAAAATACAATGATGCGCATATTGCAACAAGGAACCTTATTGAACGGTAAGTGGTACCTGAGCAGAAGAAACAGAAAAGACCTATCTTATTGCCTGATTTACACAGGCTTTTTCCTTAAAATTTTGAATATGAACAGAAACAGCTTAAAGGTTACAAAGACATAAGAGTTACAGTTTAGGGCAAACAACTAGTAATAATTAATATCATATTATGTACTAAGCAAGCATTGTATTTATTTTACAGAACATTTGGTGTGTGGAAGCGTCGTTTTCCTGTACTATCGTTAACACTTCGCTTGTTACTTGGAAACATACAGAATGTTATCATAGCGACAGCAGTTCTGCACAACATCTGTAGAAATTACAATTTAGAAGAAATTTCTACAGAGGTAGCATTACAGGAAACCATCAGCACTCATTATGATGTTGTACAAGAGCCTTACACTTTGGGAGAGCAAGATATTAGAGATAGGAGAGAGCTTATAAATGGGTACTTCTCGACTTTGTAGGTTTCTCTTGCTGGACCCTTTAAAACAAGCCATGAAGGGGTGTTTAATTTTAAGTAATGTTAAGTTAATGCTAAGGTATGTTATCAACAATCATTAGAAAAAAATACTTATTATTGAATAGAATTTTATATTTGTTTTATTTTTTTTCTGACCTATTATACATCATTCTCATGATGGACAATATCGATGTGTAAAGTTTCATCAAGATGGCCTCAAATAATAATTCTTAAATCTAGATCTTTGCCGTGAAAAAGAAACAAGGTTTCATGAGATTCATACTAAATTTATTATAATGAAATGCATCTTAGGACTAATATTAAATCAAGGAGTTAATATAATTATATTTCAAACATGACAGGCATGGGTATTTGACCGCAGCTCACTTGGTTAAAATAGTTTCAGTCTTTATTTTGTAGATTTTCTATTTCTAATTTTAATTTTTTATTTTCTAACAATATATATTCTAAATTAGCATCCAAAACTTTTGCTTTAATAGTATAATATTCTGCTATTGCTTTGTTTCTTGCCGATCGATTCTCATCAGACTTTTGTTTTCTTTTGAAACCTGTAAAAATTTATGGTAACATTAGATTTTTGTACTGATATCACATTAATTTAATAAATATAAATGAGTAAGTGCTGTACATAAGTATGATAATTCACACTCAACTATGTATAATAATAGTTGATCAGATTTGTAGCAGCACACCTTTGCCGGTTATTCAACTGCCAAGCAGTAGTGTGAAAACATTACTTTGTTCCAGATTAGAGTCTTTGTATAGAGTAAGTCTTACTATCCCAGGGTGACAAGTTTACTGGATTACCATTCTGAGGTTTGATATTTTGAAGTTCAAAACTCAGGGTGACACTGAACTGATATAGCCAAGCAAAACGCTTACCACCAGACAAGAAATTTAATAGACTACACTCAGTTCCAAAAAATCAAAAAATGTTGGTCACATTTTGAATGGATGAGTGGATTATCCTACTATATTAACACAAGCTACTTTTTATTCTGGAAATAATAATAGTTTCTATAAGATTGAAGATGAAACCACGAGGTGCTTCCATATAATTTAAAAAAAGCATTAATATTATTGTTGTAGATAAACAAAATTTACCACTTGCTCTAGGAGTGAAAGGAAATTCTTTGGGCTTTGGTGTTGATGAGCATGCCCCTGTGTCCGTTACCACAGACTCTCCCAACACCTCGTCCCCAGCAGCTGAAGTGGCGGTTTCCACTATTTTTACACCCTCCCTCTCAGCCACACCAGTGTCACTCTCATTTCCATCACCAATGCTGAAAATTGATTCTGGTACCACTGGGTCCGCATCACCACCATAAGCCACCATCAACCCTTCTGCTGTACTGCCTAACAAAGCAGCCACCCTGTCCAAAACGTCATCAGGAGGAATGTAGTCAGGACCACCACCACCAGTCTGAAAAAAAAAAGAAATATTAAAATTAATGTTACAGGATATGTACTGTGCTGGGATAGGACATGTTGTCGAGCCATAATTTATCAGATTTTTCAGCAGAAAACTCTTGTCGTGAATCTAATATATAAAAGGCGATGTCTTATCCCACCATTAATTAGATTTTCGTATAAATTGTATGTGTGAGAATGAAGTACGAGCCCTACAACTACAACGTACAATCTCACAAGCATTAGGTAGCAAAAAAAATTATGATGAGTTATGAATGTTTTACTGACCTTAATGTTATTCATGCGAATTTGTGTTTTGCGTTTTCGGGAATTCTTTTTAAGATTTTCCCACTTCAAACGCAACTGTTGTGGGGTCCGGTGGGAAGTTATCACCACAGCATTGAATTTGTTGGCAATTCGCATCCACTCCTCATTTTTCATTTTGTTAGTTGTGGCGTTTGTAGTTTTATTATAAATAATTTTGCTGCTTTCTATAAATCCTAGCAAAATTTTTGTCTCCTCCTTCGTTAGGGGCTTAGATGAAACCTGGAATTATAGAAACGATAAAAAGATTAAGATATGTACCTATTTACAAAGATTTAATTAGGCTCAAAACGAACATAGCGCGTCTTCACAGCAGGAGTTCGTACACCTATTCTACAAATTAAAGCCTAGTTAAATTATCGCTTTTAAAGCCTAGTTAAATTATCAAAATCAGTTGCGTGGTTTAGGAAGAGTTAGCAAAAATACAGACAGACAATTGCGAAAAGAGACTTTATTTTATACTATCTAGAGAAGAAGAGAAAATAGGTACCTATTATTTATGTGTACTATTAACAAAAATTGGCGCGAAAGAGTCTTCAGAGCGGGAGTTTTACAAAACAAAAACGGCCAAGCTCACTTATAAATACATAATAACATTATAAGAATACACTCACCGTTGCACTTTCCATAGTAGGTATTGGTATTCGATATTTTGGAAACACTTTTAAGTAAAACACAAACCAAAATATTCAAAAAATCGTTCCAACCAATTCTCTATTCCGTTCGAATGAAAAGAAATGAAAGTTCGACGCTGACCTTGAGTATTATTTGACAAACATCTGTTTGCGTTCCGTTCTTCACATAATTACTATGGTGTGTGCTTGTGATTATGTTTGAAATACCCATAAAATATAAGTTACTTTTGTTAAATAAACAAATATTTAGTGATAAATGAGAAAAAATGACTACCTAAAACCCTAAAACTTAGCATATCTTCTAAATTCATAATTAGTCTATAACGCATTCATAATGAAGACTGCTTAAACTGGAACGTACGAGAGGAAACGGATCGATCGGCAATCCAGTGACAAAATCGATCCATATTTGCTATCTCTTGTTATTGGGACGCAGATAAGAGATCGATCGGAAGATCGCATTCTATCTTGGATTGAGTCGATCTCCCGATCTAAGATTCGATATTGGGACCGGCCGTAAGTCTGCGTGCTTAATCTTCGACCACATAGTCGCTTAACAACAGCGAGTTGGAGGTCAAACAAGGACTTATTCGGGATAAAAAATAAAGTATACTGTTTTACTACATGAACTACAAGAAAGATACCACAAGCGCTTACCTTTAAACGGCTGAAAGCACGCGTCGTCCACGAACTCAGTTTGCTCAACGATCTCGAACCTGTACTCCTGGTCATCATATTCCTTCTGCACGTTACCCCAGTACAGGAAGTGGTCGTTGTTCACCACTCGACCACTGAAGTCCGACTGCAAGGGATGACGTTAGATTTTATGTTTCAATTCTATAACTTTTGTATAGCGGCGCCTTTGCTGATCAGGCCAGCAATCCCTTTTAACCGACTTCAAAAAAAGGAGATGGGTTCCCATTCGGTTGTGTATTATTTATTAACCGACTTCCGAAAAGGAGGAGGCTGTCAATTCGACGGTTTTTTTTTTATGTTTGTTGGCTGGGTGAACCGATTTTGATGATTATTTTTTTATTTGAAAGCTAGTGCTTCCCATTAGTCCCATTTCAATTTAATTTAGTTCTGATAAAGTCGGTTTTTTTATTTTGATAATTATATTTTATCTGCTTGTTTGCCATGTTTTTTTTAAACATTCTAGTCATAACTTACCTGACTAAGCACACAGATGTGGTCCACATTGTAGTCGTCGGCGTGTGTCCTCACGAACCTGTTGCAGAGGCAGGACTTGCCCACGCCCAGCTGCCCTTTCTCTTTTTCAGTACCTGAAACAAAAATAATATTTTTTTATCAATAAAAAAACCAACTTCATAAATATGTCAGAACTGGACCAAATTGAAATGAGACTACACAGGTAGCACAAGCTTTCAAATAAAAAAAAGAATCATCAAAATCGGTTCACCCGATTTACTTAATATCATAAAAAGAAAAGTCGAAAGTTCTAATTTATATGGGACCACCTTTGAAGTATACCAAACAAGAAAGGAATCATCAAAATCAATTCATAATTGCCAGAGAAATTGGTGAAAATAATTAAAAATATATATGTAAATACAGTGCTACTAGGACCTTCTTCTTTTTGAAGTCTATAAAAATTTAGTTTATTATGCGCTTAGCAGTTTATTAGTGTAGTGTAAAAAATGAATAATAATAATAATAATCTTTATTTGGCATAAGGAAAAATACAAACAAATAATTGAATCCACTGGCTCCGAACTAGTAAAAAACTGTGTTTCGAAAGCCAGTGGCTTCTCCCAATGTTTATGTATTAAATGCTAGGTATGCCTAAAATAAAGAATTTTTATGATTAGAATTGATGATTGAGATTGTGAAACATCACAGAAAAGAGAAGTAAATAGAACGGAAATGTGAAAGAAAATATGTCGCCTGGGCCCCGATTCTACTAAACCAATTGTTTTTCAAAAATTGTTAATGAATTGCCTCATTTTTTTTTACTTTTGACACTTTATCTATACCAAAAGTGTCGAAAGGGTAATTTTTGAGGCAATTCATTAACAATTTAAAAACAATTGCTTTAGTAGAATCGGGGCCCAGACAGAACCCTGATCAATCAGGGTAACAGGGTAACAGGGGTAACATTATTATTTATGTTAACACGTCGAATTACGCGTCACAGTTGCTATGGGTTTATTATGAATGCAAGTGGCTACAACAAATTTCTTACAAAAATGCCTTGACAGCCGTTTTAATTTAAACAAAAACAAACTTTCTTTTATGTGGGAAACATGGAGGCATTTTGTACTAACTGATATCTCCCTTATTTATCTGATCTGAGGTCTCGATAGATGATAAAGCAGATTTCAGACTACGCTATAATATAATAGCATATAGTTCATATCACAACAATATCGCGCACCATACAATATTATGGACACGTTCACACTTAACTGTACTATATATTATTGTCTCCTTCCTTATTTCCTTATTTGCTATACTATATAGCACAATATTATAGCGTAGTCTGAAATTAGCCTGATATAACCACAGATATATAGCACAACTATAAACTGTCAGTTTTGGTCAGTCGTTGCTTTCGACCAAGTGAACAAGTCAACCATTCTTCTGAGCGAGAAAGTACCAGAGAATTTTATTAACTTAAATACCTACTTCCTTTCCTACCTATAAGGGTCTTACTTAAAAACGTTACTCAAGTTGCATACGCTTAAATACGCTCCGTCGTGTTTTCGCGTGTGACGATTGCCGTCAGCGAAAAGTTGACAGAGCATTTTAAAATATAGATCAACTTGAGTAACGTTTTTAAGAAAGGCCCTAAAACCCTAGCCCCCTAGCTTCAAGGACGTATATAACACAGTTTTACCCGCATTATATACCTCCTTGAAGCCACCTTCTTGGCAGCGACAGCGACCTCCTTTGACTTAAATGACAATTTGTTTTTTTCTGTCTATGATGTATATGTCATTGTATATATGCATTTTATGTAGGGAAAATATTAGAACATCAAAAAATAAAATATTTTGATCCAATCGCTACCAAAATTCACAGGATCACTTGCTGCGCTAATCTAAAGATTACCTGTAAATTTCATCACAATCGGTCCAGCCGTTTCGGAGTCCATAGTTCGGGGCACATACATACACACATCGCCTTTTATACCTATAGATAGATCTAAAAATTATCATCGATTTTCTTGCACTTGAGATGAGATCCATTACACTACAATTTAAGATACTTAAGTGCCTGATAAGTTGATATCTGTTATCAATTTCATTCATCACATAGCAAGCAGTAATTTTTTATCTAAAGTAGATATGATATGCAATCTGCTTTCCATACAACAACACACACTATAAACATTGACAGTACCTCAACTGTTGAATGTTGATTTAATTATGTGATGTAACTTTAAAACAGTCAGTTATTTAATATTTTACCTGACTGCCCAAGGAGGATGGTATGATGTTTTTCGGGAGTACGTTTGTATTTTTTATTGTTTACTAGTCGACCGCCCCGGCTTCGCACGGGTGTAAGCTCGGCCTTCGGCCTCGCTACTATGACCCGCTCCAGGAACACAAAATTTCATCAAAATCGGTCCAGCCGTTTTTAGAGTATCCTATGTCCGTCTCCTGGTTCTAAGCTACCTCCCCACCAATTTTCAACCAAATCGGTTCAGCCGTTCTTGAGTTATAAATAGTGTAACTAACACGACTTTCTTTTATATATATAGATTTAAGGTGAAACGTTTCACGTTTGGCGGGAAATTGAAATTTCAAACAGTTTTTTTGTTCTTGTAGCTAGGATGGGTAATTATTGTAAACGATCATGATGTTTGCGAAAATTCATTATTATTCTTTACAAACTCGCGTAAAGTTATTTATCTCCAACTCACATTATTACATACATTTGTCAATAAACAAATTTTTGCTGTTTCAAACGGTTTATTGCCAAATGTAAGTAATATGGTGAGTAACTGATTAATAGCTGTACATGATAATGTAAAGAACGACCAACAGTTTTCGCAAACACTGTGTCATTTCACAATAATTACCTGGCCTAGCTACAAGAACAAAAAAACTGTTTGAAATTTGAATGTCCCGCCAAACATGAAACGTATCACCTTCATTTCACCAGAAAATTCAATGACAATGATTAACTTGTGTGAAAACTGTTTACTGTTAACATAGATTATACTTTCCATACTGTATCAAACACCTACATAAATAAGACAGCAGGAAGTCAGATAGATAACAATAGATAATGTACATTCACAATTGGCTTTCAATGGAGTTCCTCTCATTCACTTGCCATTGATTTATGGCTTTCATTTTTATGGTTTAGTTATGATTTGAGTAGAATCAGCTTACAATAAAATACGGTTGAGGATCCAGTTGACATCCCCGTTAGCTCAGTTGGTAGTGAACCTACCTTCTGCGCTTGAGATGTGGGTTCGATTCCCACCTAGGACAAACATTTGTGTTTGTTCTATATCTGGGTGTTAATATCTATTTAAGTATGTATTTAATAATTCTTATTCTTATTCGAGATGGGGGCGATAAGTCCTGCACTGACGTCCCGCTTGGGAATTGATGGAATTGTGCATAATGACGATGAAAAGCAGTCAAGCTGTAGTTACAATATTTCTCTGTCTCTCTTAACACTATAACCCCTTCGCTATTGGATAATTACTGACCATTGCCAGTAAATTATACTAAGTCAATGAGAATCCTTTTACTTTCCTATAAAGTTTTTCCAGTATGGTTATACGTTGCAGACAATATAAAGGTAGACTTCTGTGCATCGCGGCCGATTGCAGCCACACGCACCGGCCTTCTGTACCTATTTATTATGTGCTAGTAGTATCCTACAGTAATATTATATGAAAAAGCTTTCCTTTTGATTTTTACAACATTATTGCAGCAATCAGATGCATTTTCACAGCTGCCAGAATGAAGTAGTTAAAGAAAGGGCAAACATTTGTATGATGAACATTTGTGTTTGTTCTATGTCTGGGTGTTAATATCTATTTAAGTATGTAATTAAAAATATATATCTATGTATAGTCCCTGGCAGCCATATTACAAGCTTTGCTTACTTTGGGGTCAAATGACCATGTGTGTGCAAAGTTATAATAGAACCGGCTCTATGAAATACCTACCAAAGATGAAGTTTCATAGGAAAAAGTCTTGTTGAATTACAGTCATAGCCTACTTTGTGATACTGGAAATAGGTATTGTGGTGGTGGTTAAATAAATAAATATATAATAAATAATAATAGTGGTAAATCTTATTGGAGTTCAATAACTTTTAAATGGGTTATCTACAAAACACTGTTTTATTTTACTGTACAATTACTTACTATCACTTTTTTGCTCACTTTATCAGGTGCTCAATTTTAGCATCGCTCGTATAATTTTGCACAGTAATATCATGCAAAATGAAAGATTTTATATTGATAGCGAGCAAATTTGAATGGTTTGAAGCTCTCATTGCATTAGAGAGTGATATAAATATTACAAAAATGCTACTTTTATTACGGATTTAATTTGAAAGTCAATCATTTTGCATTTTTACATACAATTTTGTACACTGTAAATAGAATAATATTGTAAGGTACATGAAATAATATATTATAGAAATTTTAGAATAAGAAGTTTTACTCACCAGAGAGACCAACTACTGAGATTGTGACCAGCTTTCCTCCGATGTTATCCAACTTCTTTGCCATTTTACTGACACTCCACTCCAACACAACTTATTGTAAACCTACTTGGTGTAATCATCACAACACTACATTCACTGCACACCGGTGGACAATAGAAAATTATGCATGTGGTGAGGTATCAGAATAACAAATACCATAAATCTAGTTCATGAAAAATGTATAAAGCTATGTGAACAGGGCAGTTTAAGTTTTTAACTAAATGGTACTCTAAATGAAAATAGTCGTATCGTAAGAAGTAAAATAAATTGTAAATATTGAACCAATTATCGAGAGAAATCGAAATGGTAACAGCACTCTGGTAGACCCAGATGTGCCGAATAGCGTTTAACGCCACACCTTTTTCTGAAGAGATATGAATTGCCTGGCAGTTCGTGTCCTGTAAATACGCTCTAATAACTCGTAAACGATAAAGCACACTATCTAATACGGATTAAAAAGCGATAATTCATCGGCCCTTCTATTGCCCTACACTTTGACACAACTGAGTTTTTTGTGCGAGAACTTCGAGATTTTGCTAGTAACATGTACTTAATTGGTACCAGTGAATCACATACATATTTAACTTTAGTTAAAATGTATATTTTACATTTTTTCAATAAATGAATGAGCTAATTTTATGAAGAAAACGCAAAATTTCTTGACACACTAGCTTTGCTTTGTACAACAGTACTGCCAACCTAAAAAATTATAATGCCATACTACGTACCATAGACAACCAGACAAGCAATTTTTACCTTTTTACTTCAGTTTTTACGCACTATGATTTTAGCATGGTGGTGGAACCATAGATAAATAATAAATAGAAGGTTAATAAATAAAAAATTATAAATAATACATCCGTTTCGAGCTGTGTCACCACCAGCGACTGACGGTCATATATGTTTGTTACCAAGTGGTGTAACGTTTGCTGAAAATTGTTTCAAGTTAATATTTGGTTTCCTTTGATATTTGGTCTTGTTATTGTTTGACACCAATTGAATAAAAAAATTGCGTCTGCTGTTGCCGGCTGTCCAAGCCGAGCGAGTGTTTTGACGGAAAATAATGCAAATATTATCTTGCCATCGGTAAATCGAACTCAAGATTGATGTACTTTACGATATTATGCTGTGAATTTCAGTTTCAGAACTTAAAACAAGCACAATAAAAGTTTATTCTATTCTACTCTATTATTAAGAGTCAGTCATTGTTAAGTATCTTAATTTTACACAAAATAGTAGTGAATCGTGTGAGTATGTTGCTATTCTTAAAATAGCACTACGTATTATTGTCATTTTACTCACTTCATAGTGTTGTAGTTAGAATCCTGACAGGTATATAAATGTCGATAAATAACTTTAATCAATTTTAGCAATAACTTTTATCATATTTTTATAAAATAATTATCATGATAGTACCTATAAATCCTATAATTATATTCTATTTATTTAGAAACTGCATAGTGATATAAACAATAATACAGCGAATATTTTTAATAGGGTTACACGGAATTTTGGTACTAAGCGGAAAGGGGGTCATTGTTGTCATCTCATTATTATGCAGTGGATGAACCACTTTTTTGGGAATAACTTTGACAAAAAATATTTGAACAGCAAATATTTTTTTAGTTCTTTCAATCCTATAGTAAAAGTTGCTCCATATGATAAGTACATTGAGCTCCTTTCGGCTTCGTGTCGTACTACCGTTATGGGTAGTCCTATCATCATCAACTGCATTTTTAGCCCGTTTAATTATCGTAACCCATGTAACCATACATATCAGTAAATTGACGTGTTTCTTTAGGGTTCCGTATCCAAAGGATGTAAACGCGACCCTATTACTAAGCCTACGTTGTCTCTCTGTCCGTCCGTCTGTCCATCCTACATTTTAACGGATGTATATTTCGAACCGTTATAGATAGCCAGTTGAAATTTTCACAGAATATTTTATGTTACAGCGGATTAACTCAGAAATAATAATAGTCTAATAATAAAAACTGAAAATTATCCATACAACAAACATTTTTTTTACGTACATACTTTTGTATTTGCTCTAATGTAAAAACGGTAACACGTTCAAGCGTCAAACTTGGCATGATTATAGTAAAAATTCTAAAGTATAACAACAAATAATAAATAGGTGGCAAGTGCGAGTCAGTGATACATTGGTTCTCCACCTGTTCTCGTACGTTCACGGAAGTTAAGCAACTTTGGGCAAATAGGGTAGACGGTAGACAAGTTCTGAAGTGGAGACCACGTTTAGGCAAACGTAGTCTAGGACACCATGTGGCCAGGTGGAGAGACGAGGTGACGGCCTGCGTAAAACGGCGGATAAAAACTACATTCAAAGTACTGCCGACCCAGCTCAGTGGCGTCCATTGGGAGAGGCCTATGTCCAGCAGTGGACAGCTACAGGCTGATGATGATGATAATGACGCTAATATTTTTTCGTAGTCCAACTATATATGTTTTCTACACTTAGATCATTTATTATGTATTATATTTCATCGATATGACATTTTGTCGATAAACATGTATAGCACTAGTGAACAAAATACATAAAGTTAGCAATACATAAGTAAAATGGAGACATTCGTTTAATTCGACCCACTAGAGAAATTATCTATGTCTCTTTCTGACTTTTGCTGTTTGGTTACAAATCCATCGGGCGTATTCACATTGGACGATAACGATGACTACACGATAACTACACGATATCGTTGGACTGGTAGTTTCATATAATCACTACTAAACGTTTTCACACTGTGTCGTTGTAGTCAACGTTATCGTCGCCGACAGATTGTCGTGCCGATATCGGATGACGACACAATGCGGGATGAAGCAGGATCGCGGGGGGAGTGGTATGCCACTTGCCCCCACGCGCGCATCGCGCGCACTTGTCTGTTCTGTTACATTTCGTTGCAAAAAGAAGTTATTGTCAATGCGACTAACCGCATGACAAGCTGTTGGTTATATCGTTTCATATACCGATATCGTCGGACGATATCGTTGTCGTCCGAGCAGACGTTATATGAGTATCGTGTCGGTGTCGTTATCGTCGCAGTGTGAAAACGGCCGATAACCATGGTGTTTTAATGCCCTCTTGTATATATTTTCTCTATGGTGTGGCTGTGGGGCTATGGCATAGATAAGAATTGTCTATGGAAGCATTGAATCACAATCAAATATATATTTTTATAGTGGCAGCATTTATTTGACAGCTCCATTTCGAAAACACAAGCGCATAAATGTCGTCCCGCGATATTTTCTTGAGAAATGACTTCTACAAATGATGGAAAAGACGTGAAAAGTTATCAAACGAGTGGCCCAAAAGGCAAATCATATTATATTGAACTTTACAAGGTAAGTGCTAATTTAATTCACCCTACATTTTTCGTAGTTTAGGCGACGCCGTTGTGGTGAAGTTCTCATTACGTCCGCCATATTTGTCTACTAAATCATCTTGTTTTCATGAAATCTACGAAAATTTTCCATTTTTAGTTGTATATCAACAATATTATAATAGCGAAAAGAAATGTTTCGCTTGTAAAAAAAATATAATCATTCGTTTTAAGTACTAAACTGTAATGATGCGATTGTAAAAGACTCGGACCAAAACCATTACAATATCGCTTATTATTTTCATTATTAGTGTAATTTTAGAGCTTCTCTTGAATCAGATTGTCAATAAACATACAATAATCCTTATTATGTAGTGTATAGTAAAGTTTTAGTAGAGTTAATTCAGTTTTGAGCTCGGATTTTCACTGTTCAAGTGGTGTGATGATTGACAGCCATGTTCGTAAGTGTAGAAGTCACGTAGGTTTTGTTTACACATCAGCCGGAACTGATGTACCTACTTACCATAAAAAATATTAGTTGAGGCTGCCATGCTTGAGGTGACCATGTTACTCTATTACATTATGAATCTTACCCTGTCTCAGTAAGTTACCATGAAACTCATGGTAGGTACTTTTTAAAATCATCATGTACTTTAGTTGTTTTGGCAGTAATTTCTGCCAAATTGTCACCTAGCTATAAATAAAAGCTTAGCAGGGCTTACTGCTGGCTACATGCCTCTTGTGTTATACTATCTTAACTATTGTTACTGATTCAGATACTGTCTGTTGATTTCAATAACATTATTGATATTGAACTGGTTGATATTGGTACATTGCCTGGCCCAGTCCAGTGTCTCGAGAGTAATGACTGAGTCAATAACCTTACGATAGTCCTCAAACTCTAAGCAAAGGTACTGATTGTAGTCTTTAGTCTTCTGAATAATTTGCTGCACTTTGTGGATGTGCGCTATGGTGCTATACCCACTTCTAAACCTAGCCTGTTCCGGGCACTGGAACTATGTCTATTCTTACATACATATGCAATAACCCTAGAAAACAGCTTAAATCATGGCTCAGAAGAGAGCCGAGTCACTAGTTCTTCAAAAGGGTTTTATCGCCATTTTAACGTTATGTTTCTGTACCAAACCCACGGAGTTCTCCCTAAGTGAGCAGGGGCTTTATGCCTAATTCTTAATGTGGGCTCGAATTGGCACTGAAACAGCGCAGTTTGCAAACCACGCGAATAAGAACCTTAACGCGCAGAGATATGGTTTGTGGCACATAAATAAAAACTTTTTTTGTTTAAAGTAGAACAGCTGTCAAGGCATTTTTGTAAGAAATTTGTTGTAGCCACTTGAACTCATATAAACCCATAGCAACTGTGACACGTAGTTCGACGCGTTGACATAAATAAGAATGTTCAATCAAGTATCTGTCACAATACCTGGCGACAGAGTTTCCTTCTCATTTCCGTTCTATTTACTTTTCTTTTCCGTTCCTATTTACTTCTCTTTTCTGTGGTTTAGAGGTCATGCAACTTTCCTCATCACCAAAACAGAATCGCTTAAAACAGGCCGTAAAGCCCGAGGTAGCTCTTTAGAGTCAGATGGGAGATGAGAACTAAAGTAATCGCCATTAAGTTGAGTCGAAAAGAAACTAACTTTATTGCTATATTGCCTCATCACAATATTAAATCATCCAAAATACTGAAGGTAAACACTAGTTATATACAACAAGGACCATACAACATCAGGCGAGTTGGCGGCCAAGAACAAGCCTACTTTGCAATAAAAAAAAAAAAAAACAATGCGTAGAGTTAGACATACATTTTCTTCACTTCCTCCCACTAGATGGACCGACGACATTGTGAGCATCCAGTGGATGCAGATGGCAGGATGTCGTTCAGTGTGGAGGTTAAAGGGAGGCCTATGTTCAGCAGTGGATGTCTTCTGGCTGATGATGATGATGATGATTTTCCACTTTCAATAGGATCCTTTGCTTGGTGTGACCCATCCTGCAATTGTGATGCATCAGAATCTAATAAATTAGTACTTGTATGAAAAACGCTCATTAGTTTTTTTTTTGTGGTGTCATTAAAGTGCTATTGTGTTCAATGCTGTCCTATACAAAGTTCTCTATATAAAGGTGTGATCACACACAAGTAACATCGTCTAGTGCTGGCATGCTATAAAATTAAGAGTATACAAAAAAAATTGTGACCTTGAATTAAATTAGAAATGTAATATTTTACTGACTTCAAAATATGGAGGAGGTATATCAATTCGACTGTACATGTTTTTTTGTATGTTTGTTACACGATTAATTTGCCAATTACTTATTGATTTTGACCTACATAATTTAGCCTATTTTTTTTTTTAGTTTAAATTCAAATTTCAAAGCCAGATTGAATAGGTATCTTCTAAGTCTGTGTGCTTCATCTTCAACCACTTCGTTGCTTACCAACAGGCGAATTGGTGGTCAAATGCAGACGTATTCATGATATAAAGGGGAAAAAAGGTTTTTAAATTTAACCAACTCATTATATTAGGACAAGTTTGTTGTGAGATGAGGCAATAATAATCTTATCTCTTCACATAAATGTAACCTTACACAATATGCAACATTGCATTCATATAACCACACCCTAACTCTCATAAAACAAGGTAGGTAATAATAATTTCAGTCCCATGCAACCTTTTAAGTGCAAGATAAACATTTTATGTATTTGAAATACAATCTTATGTCTTCTAGTGTCTCATATTGTTCCCAAGTGAATGAGTCATGTTACACATTGTAAAAACAATAACTTGCCATGTTATGTATTAGGTCTGATTTGATAATGAACTGATAGTGTAGATTCTGAACTGGCATTAATATTCATAGGAAATCTTTCAAAGATAACATAATACTTATCATGATTTAACTGTTGACAACAATGTAGAAGAAATGGAAAGCGCACACTGTGCGTTTTACGCGTTCTTTTTTGCCTTACACCTGCAATATGTGGAATGAGCTTCCTCCTACGGCATTTCCGAATAGCTATAATATGGGGTTCTTCAAAAGGGCTGCTAATAGAGTCTTTAAAGGTCGGCAACGTATCTGTGATGCCCCTGGTGTTGCAGGTATCCATAGGCGACGGTGATCGCTTACCATCAGGCGGCCCGTTTGCTTGTTTGCCACCTTGTGGCATAAAAAGAAAAAATAATCATCATCGTCTTTCAACCTATCATGTTCCCATTGCTGAGACTCAGGCCTTCTCACAGTGAGGACGGGCCCTGATCCACCACCCTGGCCCATTGCATCTTGGTGAATGTCATTTATGTCTTTGAAGTTTTGAGGCTCTTGGACATAACATTTTCCCCATAATGTTTTCTTTCACCATTTGATACTGCACATAATTTATTTAGTTACTAAATAAATCATTGGTGTAAACGGCAAAAACATCACGTTTGTTATAAGGGAGCCCCCTTAAATATTTATTTTATTCTGTTTTTCAGTACTTGTTGTTATAGTGGCAATAAATATAATCTGTGAAAATTTCAACTGTCTAACTATCACGGTTCATTAGATATAGCCTGGTGACAGAGGGACAGGGGAGCCTTTTTTTTATTGTAAAATAGGCTTGAGCTTGGCCGCTAAACCGCCTGATGTTAAGCGATGATGTGGCCTATAATGGATCACGCTTGCCTAGAAGTAACCGATTCACTCTTGACTTGAAGACACCCAGATTGTAGCTATCGGGGAACACCCATTTAGGCAGTGCATTCCACATACTAGTAGTTCGCACAGTAAAAGTGGAATCAAAGCGCTTCGTACGGGTTTTCGGAATGTCAACCATAAAGCGGTGTCGCGTAAAGCGCGTTTTTCATGCCCACTCTGGCAGTCGGATAGAAAAAAGGGCAGGAGGGAATTAAATCATGCAGATCTGATGCACACTCTCCAAAATGTATCCAATAAAAAACCGATAGCTGGTACTTAGCTTAGCCTTAGGGCCTTAGGATCCCGTTTTACCCTTTGGGTACGGAACCCTAAAAAGGAACTTAATAGGCGGCCTACATACATGGTACTTGAATGGTCTCTAAGTGTGAATGTCATTTTTTACGGAACAGCTGATATTTTTCTTTATTTTGGGGTTGGTCCCCAGAAAATGTTGGTTATAATAATATAAAAAGTACAATGATCTCCAGCCACTACTGTTCCTTATACTTAATCAATTTTTTTATGATAGTAACTGTCATTGCCAGATGTTCAAACTGTGTGTTTCCTACTGCCTTATTATTTATGGGTCCATAATCATGGTGTCTAATGTCTTGTGTGCAAGAATAGTCAAGGCCACAGCTAAAAGATGATTCTGATGGTTTTTTTTTTAACGCGAATTACTCCGCGTTTGACCACCAACTCGGCTGTTGGTAAGCGACGATGTGGTCTGTGTGTGGTGATATTCAATGTTGAGATAATGATTTGGTATAATATAGTTTTGTATAGTCACGAGTAATGCCCCTTATACTGCTGGATATGTCGTTAAAATTGGTTTCCGTTTTTTTTTTTAAGTTAGGCTTGCGTTTGACTGCTACCTCACCTGATTTAAAACGATGATGGGGTCTATGATGGATCCCGTTGCCGAAAAGCAATCAATATTCACTCGCTACTTCAAGACATCTAGATTGTTACTATTAATTGTTTGACATAGGACAGGGTTGGCACAGTTAGATTATAGATAGACAATATAAATCAATTTTAAAAATGTCTTTTATTTACTTCTTTAATAGAAAAAAACTTAAAAAATAACATGTGATTTACAATACAATACAATGTATCTTTATTGCACACCGAAAAATACAAATGAGACTGAAACTATAATCAAAAATTATCGCGATTTCTTCCATTTATGATTAAATAATTTTAATTGAATATATCAATGTCGCTATTGTAATATAAAAAAAAATGCTTTATCAATACAATACAGTCAATACAATCTAAATTCAACGAATGAAAGCTCGTTTTTAGCGTTTGCAAGATCGTAATTGCATGGCAAAGTTTACAAAACACCGCGCGACAGCAAACTTTACTCTGACAGCAAACGACGCATTCCGTTTTACGCAAAGTTTTAACTTTAATTCTTTGCAATTCTCTGTCTACAGCTCAACCCCTATAGGTATGTTTCCTCTTACCTCCGAAGTGTGTTAAGTTCTAATGAACTTAAGCTTCATTAGCTAGAATGCATTTTTAACTATCGCCCCACGGGTCGTGACTCAGTGGGCACAGTCCTCTGCTTTCGTTTTCCAATCACTGTATTTAAATGTCTAATATTTTGCACAGTTCCTGGAAGCGCGACTGAACGAGGGCAGCGACGCTCACGAGCGCACCAAGCACCTGTGTGAGGCGTGGCACAGCGTACACAGCCTGTGCAAACACTCTGCGCCTTCCACGCATACGCACCTGCTCTACTGGCTGCAGCGACACACGGCCAGGGCTGTGCTGCAGGTAAATATACCCAGGAAATTACTGTCTCCTGTACACCTAGACTTTGTAGATTATAAATGTACCTTGGGCACTCTTGAGCCGATAAATTGTACCCCTTTTTTTCGAGGGGGAAATATTCCAAAGATACCTGGCTGCATTGGGGTGCAGCCAGGTTATGGGGGATTGTACCCACTAAAGTGGGTACAATCCTAGTGACCAGCCTTAGTGCTTGACAAGATGGCTCCGGGATCTGCAGAGGAACGCACCGGAGCCCTCAGCACTGTGCTACGGCTCCTCCCGAGACAATTGCGTGTTGTCTGAGCCCCTCTACTCGCGACAACGTTGGTCACACAACATTGTTCTATCCCTGGGCACGCTTAACTGGATGTTCAGAACCCCAACTTTCCCAAGCTCGGAGGTCCCCTTTTAGTAGCCTTTTACTACATGCAGGGGGTACCGGTGCCGTATTCTATTGCCCCTGCGCCAGCGCTAAAATTGTACCCCTAGCTGGGCTTTGCTATTTCACATACATAGCCCTAAGAAGCATACTGAGTAAAAATTTAGTTTTTGTCAACTCTGAAGAAAACAAGACTACTATACAAAACATGTTGTAGATATTTATGTTACCAGCCAAGCAGGTATGCGGTGCTACCATTACTTTGCACACACTTTAGTATGCGTCCCGTCGACTTCTTAACTATTTTAAGTATGTGTAATATAGGCTAAGGAATTTAAGTATCTTTAAATAAGCTCATGTCCTTCTGAGCGGACCTCTACGCTGGTTTTTATTTAATCTAAATTTAAGATCACCCTGAATCTACCTCTCTTGACTACCTATGAGTAATTATAGCTATTCTTTAATTTGTCAATACGTCAAAAATGTTTTTGAAATCGTATCCTATGACTTAAAGTTGTTTCTTTACTGAATCTCTAATTTTCTTCACAGACGGAATGGCAAACACCTAAGCGTAAAGATGACCGCAAAAGTCTCGAAGATGCCATCGACTTCTTCATCGCCCAAGTCGCCGAGGCCTCCAGAGATGGCGCCTCCCTGCCCTGGGAGGCACAGCTCGTTGCCAGGGGAGAGTGGTTCAAGCGAGTGCTAGATAATCCCTGGGATCACCCAGTGCTGACGCTCCTGCTGAACCCTACTGGTACTCCGCCTACAGATGATGAAGGTAACAACCCAAAATTGTCTTCACCTCTGATACTAAAAAGTACCACTATCGCTCGGCCTATATTTTATGGACTATTTTGAACCGACTTCCAAAAAGGAGGAGGTTCTCATTTCGTTTTTTTTTAATGTTTGTTACCTCAGAACTTTCGACTGGCTGAACCGATTGTGATGATTCTTTTTTTATTTGAAAGCTGGTGCTACCCCTGTGGTCCCATTTCAATTTGGTTCAGTTTTCTCATTTTTATGAAATCTGTTTAATATTATAATATTGAAAAAATAAAAAAAGCACTGAAATTTTCCTATTCACTTTTCCCACAGACTAGGTAGTCAAGATTCAGGGAGCGTCGCGATGGTGATATTAAAATTATGATTAAATTAAAAACCGATGTAGAGGTCCGCTCAGAAGGACATGAGCTTATTTAATGCCTTTTAAAATCTTAACCTACTTAAAATTACACACACACTTAAAATAGATGAGGGGTCGAAACAATCTCGAGTGGTTGCAAGCCCACGCCGCGTCTACCTGCTTGGGCTGCTAACATAAGTAGGTATAGCTACTACGTAGCCCAGACTTGTAGTTACGATTATTTTCAATGGAAACAATTCAGTCACATACCTGAGGGGCGGGGTGAGGGGTTACTAAATGCTAATTGGCCCATTCAACGTCAGTTCAAAATGTAAACAAAGCATAGTGATGGCGTACCTACGGTATTGGTCGGAAATGACGTGAGGTTCAATGGAATCAAAGGGCGTGTTTTTATATCAGTAGTGGTCAACTGATGAAGTGTCTGAACATGTTCGCCCTGCAAATGTCTAGTTATAGAAAGTCTTTGACTTTTCCAGTACTAACATGGCTGAAACAGGAGCGCGGGGTCACGTTCGTGGTGCGGCTCCATACCCTGGTGGGGGAGAAGTGCGACGATATCGCCGTCTCGCTCGCGGCGGCCGTGATGGATCGCGCGCGCGCCGCTCTCCTGCCCGTTGCAGATTCGGAAGAACAAACAGGTACAAATAGACTAGTGTCCTAAATCGGATGGATTAGAGTTTCTAATGACTAACTAAACCAAAATATTATATTATACTATCCCTACCATATTATAAATGTGTAGATCAAATACCTTCACACATGACTTCTAACTAAGTAGAAGCAATACCTGATATCGGTTTAACTTGCAAAAAAAATACCGTTTGCGTGATTCAGGTAAAGTGTCGTATTTACCTATAATAGACGCACTTTTCATATTTGTGAAACTACGATCCATTTACACTGATTATTTTAGGAATTATTGAATACCTTATTACGTTTTTAATAATATTATTCGTAAAATTTAAGCAAATTTACAATTTTTTCGCAAAACATCGTTTTAGTACGCAATCTATTTTCAAACTATGGAACTACAAATCTGACGGCTGTCAGTTTGTTTGTTTGTCCGCGCACATCTTTTAAACTAATAGAAGGATTTCAAAGCATTTTCCATGAATATGCTTACAAAATACCTGATTGAAACATAGGCTATATTAATTTATGATAATAAATAGTAAAAAAATTTTTTTTAATAATTATTTATAACGCCATCTAGCTTATTTTATAGTAATGTTGTCGTAATGACAGACTTCTACTCGCAGACATGGTAGGTAGGAAGACTGAAGCGGCTGTTGCCATATAATCTATATGTAAATAAAAATATAGATATTCGCCAAAGAACCAGTCGCCGACATAGCTATTAAAATCTGCAAGTTGAAGTGGCAATGGGCAGGCCACATTGCTCGAAGAACTGTTAACCGATGGGGAAGTAGGTAAGGTTCTTGAGTGGAGACCGCGAACCGGAAGACGCAGCGTAGGTAGGCCTCCCACTAGATGGACCGACGACATTGTGAGAGTCGCGGGCATCCAGTGGATGCAGATGGCAGGATGTCATTCAGTGTGGAGGTTAAAGGGGGAGGCCTATGTTCAGCAGTGGACGTCTTCTGGCTGATGATGATGATGAAATAAAAACGAATCGCCGAAATGTATGTACCCGCATAACTTCCGATAGACTGCACCAAATAGTTTTTTTTTGTGTTTGTTATTTTCAGGACAGCCAACTGCTTTTGAAGAGGTTTTACAGTTTATTATGGCGTAATTTAAAGTACGTTTATTTTTGTATTGACTTCTGACGTGCTAATATACCAAGTCGACGGAGATTAAAATGAATATATTTTTTTGCCAGGATCAAACTTAAGACCAATAACAGACACGCAAAGTAGGTGAACTCGCGGCATCTAATCTGTTACTGATCTATGATTAGCAGCTATTTTGGATGTTATGGTGGTGAACGAAAGCGGTTTAGTTGTTGGAAGGGTCGAGGCGCAGAAGGCGGGCAAAAATTATTTAGACATCATTGATTGGCAGTCTTTACGCGGAGTAATGTTAAATAACAGCGATTAATTATAGATACCGCTCCATGCTTCCTACTTACTATTTACTAATAATTCAATAATAACGTTTGTCATGCATGACATTTCGCTTGACTTATACCATTTTTTTTTCCTTATTGGCTCCATGGCTCCACACTTTTAACGTATTTAACCAGTGAAAGTAATATATTATTTGCTTGAAATATATTTGAAACTATGGACATGTCGGGATACCTGTATCGAGTCAGATTAAAACTAGACTAAAATCATACTATGACGATAGTATGACAATCCGCATTAAAATGGAGAGCAATAAATCTACAATCATGTCATATGTGTAGGTATTATCTATAAAATATTCAGTATAAATAATCCGATGGATTTGTGCCTATTTAAAGATCCGTTCGTGTTCGTTAGTGTAACATTTATATTTGGATATGTCAGTCTAATCGTCCACCCACTAATTACTTTGCGCTACGCGTACGAAGTCGCGGGCATTAGCTAGTAATAAATAAAGACTACATATTATTATTTTTAGAATATAAATAATCTGGAATCTGGGTGTCTTCAAATCTCGAGTGAATCGGTTTCTTCTAGGCAAGCGTGCTCCATCGTAGACCGCATCGCGCTTAACATCAGGCGAGTTGGCGGTCAAACGCAAGCCTATTTAATATAAAAACTAGAAGCGCCCCGCGGTTTCACCCGCGTGGTGATGAAAATCGGTGATGATGATGATGATGAAACTAGCGTATCTATGTGTTAATAAAGGACATAAGCAATGTATATTACAAATTTCATTCAAATCCATCCAGCCGTTTCTGCGTTACTGAGTAACAATCATACAATCCATCCAAACTTTCACATGTATGATATTAGTGGGATAGAATAAATAAAAAAATTGTCTTTACAGAAGAACCTCCAGAGAAGGCTGCTCCAACGTTCGCCGACAAGCTAAAAGAAGAGGCGGGTTTCACTCCCGACGTGTGGGAAACACTCATGGACATTGAGTTTGTGCTCCTACACAAACGTGACAGCAATCGGTGTATCGCTTTGGTAAGAAAAATATTTATAGAGTGATAAATAATATATTGCATGTCATAGACACCAAAACTACGCGACAACGAGTTGCTGCAGGTGGTCCAAGTCTAGAACTCGTCCTAGGGATCTCATGTTACATCGATATCAACTACTCTCCACGTTAGGCCAAGTCTACACTATTATATATACTATCTGTATATATAAATAACTGGCCAAGTGTGAGTCGGACTCGCGCACGAAGGGTTCCGTACCATTATCTATAAAAACGGCAAAAAATCACGTTTGTTGTACGGGAGCCCCTCTTAAATATTATTTTATTTTAATTTAATTATTATTTTTAAAGTCAATATATAACTAAATATTCTGTGAATATTTCAAGCGTCTACCTGTTGCCGTTATCAATATCAAGCAGAAATGTGCAAAAAAAAACACGTTTGTTGTATGGTAGCCCCCTTAAATATTTATTTTATTCTATTTTTAGTATTTGTTGTTATAGCGGCAACGGAAATACATAATCTGTGAAAATTTCAACTGTCTAACTGTCACGTTCCATGAGATTCAGCCTGGTGACAGACGGACGGACAGCGGAGCCTTAGTAATAGGGTCCCGTTTTACCCTTTGGGTACGGAACCCTAAAAATGAACCACTATTTCTCCTGGTCATGCTATAACTTGAGAACGGCATTACCGATTTCTTTCATCTTTGTTTTAAATGTTTTCTAATACGTCATAGAAGAAGGTTCTTACATTTAAAAACGGCTGGAACGATTTTGATGAAATTGATTTTTGATTTTTGTATGTTTATAACGAATAAACACTAAAACGACTAGACCGATTTTAAAAATCCTTTCACCATTATAATGCAACATTATTCCAGGGTAACATAGGCTATAGTTATTACTAGAATGCTAAAAAAAAAACACCAGTGCAAAGCCGGGGCAAGCGGCTAGTGGGAAATAATTTGGCTTCTCGTAAAGCAGTGTATTTTAAACAAGGCTTCACTTAAGACATCAAGCAACAAGTAGTATTTTTTATACAAGCCAGGTTGCCAATAATAGTCCTTGACATTCCGGTCTAAGATGAATAACAGCTTCCATTTCAAAGCAATTTACAGGTTTACCCAGATCAATGTTGCTGATTATGAAACATTTTTAGGGACCAATTCTGTAGTTGCTATTTCATACATATCCTTGAGTTTGAATGACGTTTTTAACGGGTGTAAGGTAATTTCTCCAAAAATTTAATATATAAATGAATAATATAATAGTACTGGTTATTACATTTTTACAATATTTTTATTGCATTTTATGCAACACCAGCTTTGGGGAGTTAAATATAACAGGGGCCTTACGGCCAAAATAATAGGTGCAGTTTGCAAAATCACGCGACCGCAAACCGTATCTCGGCGCGTTAAGGATTGATTTTGATTTTGCCCTGTTAAGTAAGACTAACTTAAGACAGTTATCCTTAACCGATGAGCTGAAATTTGGCATACTCGTTTAGTTTGGATGACAATGCATGGTTAGCCAAATGATGTCATTCAAAATCCAATATGGCGGAATCTTAAAGATAGCGGATCAGTAATTTTTATGCACCCCCATGATAATGGGTATCAAATGAGAGGGCTTGCTGAGAAGAATACGAAAATACTTTTTTATAAATGTAAAAAAAAGGTTCTATTTTATGTGTATGTAACATAACAAATATTTTCTTGTGAACAGGCGAAACAAACTCCGCTGCTGGACGCGTACCCTCTAATAGAGCGGCTACAGAAGCGATTGGAGGTCTCGCCTCGTGAAAAACGCCTCTGGAAAAATGCCAGAGAAGTTGCCATTCTGATCGCTCAGGTATATTTTTTTTTATTGTGTGATAGGCTTGCGCTTGGCCGCCAACTCGCCTGATGTTAAGCGATGATGCGGCCTACGATGGATCACGCTTGCCTAGAAGTAACCAATTCACTTTTGACTTGAAGACACCCAGATTGTAACTATCGGGGAACACATTCACATTTAAGAGCATAGCTCTTGTCGGTGGAGTAATTTCCAGGCTAGCCGGTCTTCTGCCAGCGTTTTCACCTCCCTGTACGACATGACATTTGCCTTCTCTTTTATTTGGTCTATGAATAATCTTCTTGGTCTTCCCGGTCCTCACTTTCCTTCTACCTTTCCCTCTATGATGGTTTTCATTTGTCATGTCGTACAAGGTGGCCAAACATCTTCCCTCTTCTAGTCTCTATACTCGCTAGTAGTAAGTGTTGACTTTATACATGGGTGGGTGAAAAAGAAAATAAAAAAGACTGCAGAACTAAAACACCAGTTTACATAGTTTCAGTAGCAGATATGACTGTCACATTGTCGTTTAGTTCGGTAATGCGCTGACCTATTGTAGATAAGACTAGTCTGGGATGGTCCACTGTGTAATACTGAGGTTTATACTCAGGTGGTGATAGCACGATGCATGGTGGTGAAATCCTGCGTCGGGGCGGCCCGCACCGCGCTATACTGCTGCGCGCGGCTTCTCGCGAGGTTGTTGACCTCCCGGTTGCCCGCCGCCGCGGACGCCTTAGGGGCGCAAGCGCTTACAGCGAGGCATTTGCACACACTGGCGCAGGCTGTCGACAAACAACTGTCATCCGTGAGTACATCAGTTTCGTTTTTTTTAAATATTTTTAACCCACTTCCAAAAAGGAGGAGGTTATCAATTTGACTGTTTCTTTATTTTATTTTGGTTACCTCAGAACTTTTGACTGGGTGATCCGATTTTGATGTTTCTTTTTTTATTTGAAAGCTGGTGCTTCCCATTGAAATGGGACCACCCATTTCAATTTGGTTCAGTTCTGATGAAGTCTGTTTTTTTTATTGATAATTATTATGTTTTCGGTTCTATTTATTGTTATCTCGTATATTATGTGCGCCTTTGTCCACCAACTTGCCTAGAAGATACTTATTCACTTCGACCTTGCTAAGGAACAGATTATATCTCTCAGGAAACAAGGAAGTCCACAGGCTTTTACAATCCTTGGTTGTACAGATTTGCAACAGAATCAAAACGTTTGGTACATATCCAAAGATGATCCACAGTGTATTATGGGTGGTAGTGGGCCAACTTCCTTTTTGTCCTGTAGTCTTGCCAATGTTGCTTTATTACACTCTTCACGAGGTTATTAGCCATCCACACAAGACGGTTAACAAGAAATTATCACCTCAGAAAAACACCTTCATACTTTCTCAAGTACTCGAGAACTCGCCGCACTGTACTGTGTGTCAGTTGCAAGCTGCAGTCAATCGCAAATGTATTTTGAATACCAAAATAAATTAAACAACTCCCCAAAAGCTCGTCAGAGTACGGTCAGTAATAACGATTTTGTTTCAGACGAACGAAGACATGAAGCCCTATGTGTGTGAATTGTATGTGCGAGCGATAACAGCTGGCATGAACGAATTGGAGAGGCTCAAACTAAAGACTGAAAAGGTATGGACATAATCAACATCCACCGATAAGACCTATACTCTATCTATCTATCACCATCATCAGCCAGAAGACGTCCACTGCTGAACATAGGCCTCCCCCTTTAACCTACACACTGAACCATCCTGCCATCTGCATCCACTGAATGCCCGCAACTGTCACAATGTGGTCAGTCCATCTAGTGGGAGGCCTACCTACGCTGCGTCTTCCGGTTCGTGGTCCGGCTCTATCTATACATAAAATAAAAACGTAGAGAAAAAAAAACTGTAAATGTGAGATATAAAAAAAATATCTATCACAATAAAAATAAGAACATGTTAAGACAGTTTTTAGAATTTTTGTTTGTTTGTCCACGCACATCTTAACCACTGGACGTATTTAAATGCGAGTTTTCACGAATATGCTTAGCTATGACCAGATTGAAGTATAGGCTATGTTATTTTGCGCAAGGGCCGGATTAAGGGAAGAAAAAAAGGTTTATATGAAAATCTAAGCATACGACGTCGCGGGCAAAAGCACTAATATAATAAAACATACACCCGTGCGAAGCCGGGGCGGGTAGTAGTGTTACAATAACTCTGTTATGATTATTGACATTGAAGTGGAAATACACTACAGAATCATCTATCATATTATATCAACTTAATATTTAAAATATCATATTAGAAAACTGGTGCTTCCCGTCATTTGGTCCAGTTCTGTCATTTTTATGAAGTCGGTTTTTTTCATTGATAACTAGCGACCGGCCCCGGCTCCGCACGGGTATATATTTTATTATATATATAAACCTTCCATGAAAAATTATCTAACTGATAGTGAAAACTGCATGAAAATCCGTTGCGTAGTTTTAAAGATCTAAGCATATATAGGGACAGACAGAGGGAAGCGACTTTGTTTTATACTATGTAGTGATTATCACTTGAGAGATTGTGACTCTATAGATATTGTATCTCTATGGTTTAATTATATTAATTTCCAACAGGAAGCAGAAGCGCGTTCAATGGAGAAATCATTAGCCTCGTGGTTCGTACAATTGGGCGTGGTCCTGTCCCGGAGCGACCGGATAGCGTGCGAGTGTATTCTGACGGCGTTCAGCTTGCACCCTTCACAGAAGATGTACGAGCGAATAGACGCAGCCCCGCCACTGGCGCCGGTGGTTACTGTGAGTACGCTACTCTACAGGGTTACATTGAACGGTGGTACTAAGCCCAAAGGAGGTAATTGTCATCATCATTTTAGCCTATCGTGTTCCCACTGCTGGGGTACAGGCCTTCTCTCGGTGATAGGATGGGACAAAAAAAATCAACCAACCATGATCAGTGGAATACGCTACTCCACAGGGTTGACTGTCCCGGTGGCTCAGTTGGTAGTGAACCTACCTTCTGCTCTTGGGGGCGTGGGTTCGATTCCCATCTAGGGCAATGCTCGAGTTTAAAGGCAGCTCCAAACTATATATTATCAGAGATATATTTTAATCTGAATATTCGCAATTTATTTCAGGACTCCAATGAGTCAAAAGAAGTGACGATCAAATCCGATTTTGGGAGCTGGGCTAACGACAGCCGTTCTCAGACGAACCTGGTCAAAACATCAGAGACGTTGAACATGAAGCAAACCAAGAACCAGGCGAATGTGCTGTCTACGGCGATATTCAATGAAGGCGAAGCGCTAGGGCTCACCCCGGAGCTTTGTCAGGACATTGCTGTGCTATTGTCGGGCCCTAGGGTCAAAACTTTATCGTGGGACATGGACAGGTATGTGGATGAAACATCTATATCGTTGAGTTTGAGGTGGCGATAAAAGAAAACTGGTTAGGCCAGATTATTATAATAATTTTATTTTGCATTTCCTATTTTCTTCCTTTACCCTCAAACAGCACTAGCAAGAACCTGCTTCGTGAACTATATTTGCAAACGGACATATGACGTATGTGGATATTAGCGCGCGGTGCAGGAGCCATCCGTAATACAGTGTGGCATTAACTTCCGCGCGCATCGCATTATATAGGTGTAATTATTGATCTGCTTTCGCGTTTTGGTGCACTCATCCACGTAAGGTGATCTTAGACGTTACCAGCTGATCATTTTGGTCTAGCAAATGTAACGAACTGTGATTCGCCGTGTAAACAATTGTGGTGTGTGAAATAAGGACCCGAAAGAGTGACGCGTGTCGAAGGCGTCACGCCTTACCGGACTTTTGGAGCGGACAACGAGGACGATCATGTAAATGCTGTTCCCGTCTGTCCGAATCCCTCTCTTTGTTTTGCATGCACCAATTTTCAATCTTACAAAAATACAGTCCACTCATTCTAGGAGCCCTCATTGCCCCACCTTAATTTGGAAAAACCAAAAACATTGTGGGGAAAACATAGCATGGTGGTGGCACTTTCTAATGAATTTTAGCAAACCCCCTCCCTTATAAGCAAAAGTACTCGCTTTCTTAGGACGAGTGAGCGATGCGCGCCTGTCCTGTACTTTACCTTGTTCAGTATATTGTAACGAACACAGCTACATCTTACCAATATATACCATACCAATGATAAAATAAGTGATTTCTTTAGGTTTTGTGGCTATTTGGATGATAAACAGTAATGTAAGTGTGTATGGAGTATTTACTTACCGATGATATGTTCCGCGTACCGATGATATGTTGACCAGTGTGTTGCCAGTGATGACATATGGTACTGAGACGTGGTCCTTAACTGTTGGTCTTTTGGAAAAACTCAGAGTCACACAACAGGCAATGGAGAGAGCTATGCTCGGAGTTTCTTTGCGCAATAAAATTCGGAACGTAGATATTCGCCAAAGAACCAGAGTCACCGACATAGCTATTAAAATCTGCAAGTTGAAGTGGCAATGGGCAGGCCACATCTCAGCAGGCCTCTTCGGCATCTTCGGCAGGCCGCTCGAAGAACTGATAACCGATGGGGAAGAAAAGTTCTTGAGTGGAGCCCCCGAACCGGAAGACGCAGCGTAGGTAGGCCTCCCACTAGATGGACCGACGACATTGTGAGAGTCGCGGGCATCCAGTGGATGCAGATGGCAGGATGTCGTCCAGTGTGGAGGTTAAAGGGGGAGGCCTATGTTCAGCAGTGGACGTCTTCTGGCTGATGTTGATGATGATATGTTCCGCCATCTTTTCCTTACATTTGTTTTGTTATTTTTCACGGAGCACTTATCATTGTTACGGCTTGCGCAACCATCGCGTGACTGTGGGTCCAATTTGTCCCCGTATTGTGTCGGGACAAGTTGAGTATTGCCGCGATTAGCGCGTATTTTTTCATCAAAGCAAAAACCGTTCAATACATTCTTCAAATGGTGTTTTCCAGAACGCTTTTACTGGAAAACTGCCGCGCGTACTGCGAGGTGACGCACGAGGGCACGAGAGTGTTGACCCGAGAGCTCAAGTACCTGAACATAGACCCTCGGCAGTACCAGCACCTGCCTGAAGAGAAAGATGATGATGAGAACGACCCTTACTACGGCATTGAGAGAGGTAAGAAAAATTATCACTAACAATCAGATTAGATGCAAGACATGTAGAACACCTGGCGAAATAGGGGTAGAAAAGTTTAGGCAGCAACCCAAAGCTGTGCTCCATTATCTTAAGGAGCTCGGCTGGATTGTGTAGGCTGGCAGGGGCTAATTCACAATACACCCCAAGCGGGATGTCAGTGCAAATCTAATCACCCCCACTTTTAATTAGAATTAAAAGACAAGTTGAAAGTTTGCACGCTACCACCCCTTCCTTGAGGAAATTCCAAAGATTCATACAACGATTTGGGTCCTCATTAATGATACTGCCCAAGAATGAAACTATTCTCCTCGTTTCCCGGGCAATCTAGGTATCTTCAATCAGATTTATAGATTTCTTCTAGATCAACGTTCAAGAAAGTTGATGGCCAAACTTAGATCTTTCCATTGAAAGAGCCAAACATTCGTTTTTAAAGTAAGTATTATGTTTATCCTAGGTGGGATTCGAACCCACGCCCCCGAGCGCATAAGGAAAGGTTCACTACTAACTGAGCCACCGGGGCAGTCTTGTGTTGCAGTATTGTGTGTTGTTTGTATTTTGTGCAAGAAAGACGTATTGGATTATAATAGTTATCTTCTGGGCTAATTTTGTGTTCTTCGGCAAGGCAATATATAAATGCAAGTCCTCATAATTTTTTTATCAGTTTTTTTTTTCCAAGTTGAATATTTGAATAATAAAATTTCAGTAAAAATTCGCTTATGCTTATATAATAAAAATAGATAAACTGCTGACATTTGATTTAGTTTTTATTTTATTTTGTGACATTTTATTTCAATTTTTTACTCATTTATAGTTCATTTAATTTAACCTTAATTATTGTTACTATTGGCATGCACCTAATTCTAATTTTATTTTATTAGTTGCTTTTAATGGAATTTATGTTTTAATGTAATGTATATGGACTTGGTCTGAAATAAAATGATTAATAATATACAGTGGATTGCGTTATGGGAATATTTATTTAGATTCTGTCCTGTTATTAATAAAGGTTTTAGCTAGCAAACATGAAAAGTTGCTATCCTCATCTATTAGACTGAAATGAAACATATATTTTTAACTATTTCTGTTAAATTTAGTTTTGTTAACTAAATTATGATGAAACTTTCTCAGGTTACGAACACCTAGCCATCCTAGAAGAACCTGAAGAAATATGGGAAGATGCTAATGACGCAGAGAACACGGAAAGTGCTTCGAGCATAGAAAAATACTACCTAGCTCCACGCAGGAAAAAGAAGGTGAAAAAAGTGCCTATCCCTTCAGACGAGGACTCAGACCCGCTCAGCTTAATGGCAGAAGAAAAGAAAAGAATACAAAAGAAGAAGGAGCGACCCCACAGCAAAGAAAGGAGTAAAGAAGGTAAGAAAAAACAAGACCTCATCGATCCATTGGATATTGATGGCTCCAATCAAAATAGAAAACAGACGAAACCCAAAAAAGAACCCAAGGAAAAGAAAGAAAGAAAAAAGAAAGAGAAAGTTCCAAAAGTTATCGGTGGGAAGCGAAGTTCCATTGCTAAGCTCATTGGTATTAAAGTGGCGAAGACTAAGAAGAAATCTATAGACGTTACAAGAGTTGCAACGTCCGTAACTGTTAGTGATTACGATAGCCAAAGCAAAAATTTGTTGACGTCACTAAACTCTAAAGGCAACCCTTCTAATGTAATTTACGAAGAATCAATTCCTGGTGTTGAAGGTAAATGTGTGGAATCCAAGCCCTACTCGGGAATGATGAAAAATCAATGTCCAGTGATGTACAATAAGATTGGAAACAAATGTGCGCCATCACATATCCTTGGGCGACCGCCAAACAATCTAACCGGTATGCAGCATAGACCACAAACACCTAGCACTGATC
Source organism: Agriopis leucophaearia (assembly GCA_949125355.1). NCBI lineage: Eukaryota > Metazoa > Arthropoda > Insecta > Lepidoptera > Geometridae > Agriopis > Agriopis leucophaearia. Next base: position 7,573,576 of record OX421286.1, read on the forward strand.
ATAAACCATCACAATCGAACAGATCCATGAATTTTAACCAAAAAAAATACCCGGAAGACGTCAGGGCCAATTTGTCTAGGCTTCTAGACTTTAGACGACAAAGAGAGGAATTGCAACGTGAACAAACTACGACACAGCAGAAAAACGTTCCATATACGCCACTGCGAAAACCTGCAATTATGAGGCCGAACATTCCACTACAGTCAAACATAAGCCCGAAGAGTGTCGCTATACCAGAGATACCAAAATCGTACATAAACAAAGAACAAGCAGAAAAAATTGCTGAACTCATACGCGTGCAGAAAAAAGCCAATTTCAAAGAATCTGTCATACAATATGCTTCAAAAACAGATTTTAATAAAAATACACCTATGAATTGTTCGATGGATTCACGAAACAGAGCACAGCATTTCAGTCCGAGTTCTATGAAAATTACTGATATTGTGAACCCTTCATACGACAGACTAATGGCTGAAATAGCTGAAAAACAGACTAGAGGTCAAGAGGTCAGCAAAACGGCATACTCGCAATACCAACCAGTACATTCTCAAAAGTCTTTCCAACATTCTCAGAAGCCGGTGCAAAGATCTTTGAATGTAATGACGCAGGGGCAAAAAGACTTTCAAAATTTCCTAAAGGAATATGATCAGAATAATTATATGGCAACCACACATGCCATTGATATGTCATCTAAATTGGCTAAAGGAGTTAAGAACCCCATTATGCCTGTAAGCAGAGTGATACCAGTCATACCGAATGTACCAAAACCAGATCCTAAATCAATGCAGGTGCCCAAACCGCCGATGCAGAAAAAGCCTGAGCCCTCACTTAATACCTTCTCTCGTCTTAGCTATCACAAGAACAAACAGAATGAGATGAAGAACAAAACCCAAAGTCCAAAACTGTCGACTTATCAAGAAGTCTCGTCTGAATTGGATGAAATCATCAAGGAACATCAGCTTGCGCAAATGAAGGTTATCCAATCCAAACGAGAAAATGTCGACAGGTTGAAGCCAGCAACTGTTGAGGAACTAGGGAATAAATGTGAAAACTCTAGGAGCCATCCATTACTTTCCAATTTGCTGCAAAACTCTGCCTCTATTTCTAATTCATTGTTCTATCAAAATGAAAGTCCATTTAAAAGTAATCCAGTGCAACAAAAGTCACCCGCGCCTCAGAACACATGTCTGTCTGAAAAAGACAGTCATGATCTGATGAATTTGTTACGACAACAGAATAAATTAAACAATTCTCCTCTACGTTATTCAACAAATATCAATTCAAAGCCATCCACCTCAACTATCAGTAAGGGTCCGCCTGTGACAAATTATAATTTGACCTTCGAAAAACCGCCGAGCCAATATACTAAGTCATCTGCATCATCGCTCGAGACCAAAATAATCAATGTCATCTCAAACACCCTTCTCCAACCTGGCCATCATGAAATCAATAAATCTATTAGTGTCAATATTAAGTCTACCTCTAATACGTCAACGACAAAATCGGTCAATTGTACTGCTGCGCAAAACATAGTCAAGAAAAATGTGCCCTGTAAAGATTTCTTCGAGAAAAAATATATTCCAGAATCAAGTAAGCCAGAATGGCAGGCGGTCATGTGCGACCTTTTAAGACATAAGACCCCAACTAGGGGCCCGAATGCACTCGAAGTGGCACTTAACAAGAGTTCTTTTGAATCAGCATTTGAGAAGAGTGTGAAGGAAACATCAACATTCTCTCAAAGTCAGCCTGTTATGGAAAAAAATACAGAGACTATTAAGTACAAAGAAAAAGCTGATCATCCAAAACCAGTGATTACTTCAATCCAAAACATTATAATCACTAAAAAAGGATTAAAGCTTAAGAACCAAGTCCCGAAGCAACAGAAAGATCCGTCAGCTGTTCCTATAAATTATTCAAAACAGCCTACAATGAACGAAAAATTACAAGTGCAAAATACTTTTGAAACAACAAAGAAACCTTCTCAAGAGATACAAAGGAGACATTTTACTTATGCTGGTCCAAAGCATGTAGATCCTTTTATATCGGGAATACCAAATTCGGATTACGATCTATTGGAAGAATTGATGGACGACGATTTGCGTAAAGAAATAGGTGAATTATCTTCTGATGACGAAACTTACAACGCAGCTGCGCAATCATTTCTCAAATCGACTAAGAGCAATGAGAAACGTGTTAGTGTCCAATTCAATAAAGAGTTCAATGAACCTGTTTCGAAACCAGGGATAGACGTGCGATGTTTATATAAACATCAATCCTCGAATGAAATTTCGCAGTCAGTTACTCCCAAAACGATGTCACAATGTGCCCATAAAATAGCACAAACAACACATGAAAGAAATTCGTTAAAAGTACAAGAAAAGGCAGTTACTAAAACTCTGGATGCTAATTTCTCAATGGCGTCGACTAGTCAGAGTGTCCCAACACAAATTTCTACGACTTCCAATGCTCAAAATGTGGCATATAACAGTGTCAAAACAATAACTAACAGTCAGATGATGGAACCTAACGTTAACATATCAGCTGTTCCTCAACCAGCGCCCTTACAGAGTGTTGTACTAGTTGGACAAGAACTTGTTTACGGGGGCTATTCTAGTATACAAACGCCCATTCACAGTGTAAACAATCTAGTGCCGAACAATTACGTTGCTGTAAATACCACACCTACTATGACTTTATACAGAACCACGCAATATACTACTCCTGTAGTTATTGGGACTTCAATAACAGTGCCTGTGGTGAACGTTTCATGCGCTGCTATCCCAGTACACCCTAGCGGTATCGATCATGTGGTACAGCCATCTTCAGCTGTAACTGTTAAACCGGAAACGTTATTAGCAGATATTCAAGTAAGTAAGAAAGCTTGTGACTCGCCTACCGAAATAAATAATCGAGATCGGTTAACTGATTGCACCCAGCCGAATAAGTTACAAGAGGAAAACAAAGCAAATGAAACGGATTGTTTCCAGCCGAATAAGTTGCAAGATGAAAACAAAGCAAATGAAAGAAAAGGTTTGTCTGAAGTACAAGATGTTGCCGTGTCTGATAATGTAGACAAAGCGCTTAGTCAGAAAACTGAAAATAACATAAACGTGAACACAAAAGATACAGTCGCCGATATGGAAAGACTGAATAAGAAGCGTTTAGCCATAATAAATAGAGAAATATATCATAAATGTGGAGAAGACACTATTCCACTAACATATTCTCCTCTACCTATGAAAATTGAGACCGACATAGAGAAGCTCAACTTTCCCAAAGCAATTTCGCTCATTGATACTTCTTTAAGCTGTAAGAAAGACAAATCTGATAGTGAAGAAGAAAAGTTACTCACGCAAATAAAAAACAATTTACAAGATCTATCGGATGCTATTAATGAAATTCCAAGTCCGGCTACGCCAGAAAGTAATGATAGTAAAGAAAATAAAAGCTATTCGCCAGTATTGTGTCGTAGAATACTATTACGATCGTCTAATAAAATAGCACCTAAACCAAATGCTGAGAGTGTACTATCACAGACTCCACCATTAAAAAAATCTAAAGCCAAGGTGAAGTCTGTAGTTACAGACGTTGCTACCAAAGCATGCGTCAAAGCTAATCATGATAAAATAAATGAAAAAGAAACAAGCGCACCAATGCGAGCGTCCAGGCGACTAAGTAATAAAAAACATCCAGTAGTTACAAACGAAAAGAAGCCATTACAACATCAATGTCAAACACCAAATACTAAAGCTAAACCTTCATCTACAAGCAAAGCCAAAAGTAAGATTCCAAAGAAAACTGTAACTCAAAGTTTGGAGTATCTAGATATTGAGTCTGAACTGCAAGGGTCAAATATTTCGAAATTAGTTATAGAAAACAAAAATAATATCGAAAATGATGGCAGTAAACCTACAGGCTGTGAAGACACTTCAATACATGCAGAAAAAGTTACTAAAAATATAATTCTGAAGGCTTCCAAACCCAGGGAGACTAGTGTTTCGAAACACTACTCACAACCAGTACCTGCAGATATAGAAAATAAAGATACAATTCCAGAGATTTCTAAACAGAACAGTAGTCTTTCAGAACAATCCTCACAAAAGACTGCAATACCTACAGCTAAAGCAAAGAAATGTATAATTCTAGAAGCTTCTATACTGAAGAGCATTCATTCGAAACAATCCGCACAAAAGACGGCAATACCAGCAGATAAAGCAAATAAAGATGTAATTCCAGATGTTTCCATGTTCCAGAAGACTGGTGATTCGGAACAATCCTCACAAAAGATTGTAATACCTGCAGATAAAACAAATGAAGATGTAAATTCCAAGGCTTCCATGCCCCAGAAGACTGGTCTTTCGGAACGATTCTCACAAAAGAAAGTAGATGATCAACATATTCCTGAAACTGTCAAAGACATGAAAAATTATGAAAAGTATGTTCCTGAACATAACACAGATTATTCATTTAAATATGTCGCTGAGAAAGTAGATGATCAAAGTATTCCTGAATCTATCAAAGACATAAAAATAGATGAAAAGTACATCCTAGAACATAGCACAAATCAGAAAGTAAACGTCGAAGCTGATTTACGGGTCAATTCTGCGGATAAAAATTCAAGCAACAAAGTTTTCAGTGAGAGCCATGTCGATGACAATTCAGACGGCATAAACAAAGGTATTAATAACTTATGTGCAAATATTTCTAACCCATCTTGTGACAAATTGGAGAAAAATGTGACTATCACTAATAACGATGTATCAAAACTTTTATTAGATAAAAAAAAATCTGCAGAGATTGAAACAGTCTCTGTTACTTCTACAGAAGTGATAACTACGAATTATAACTTTCAACGGACAGCTGAAAAATGTGATACTTCATACAACAAGACGATTAACGATGAAAACAAAACCAAATTACAGGAAAAAGATAACATTGACTTAGACATGACAGTGACTTCTGAAGAATTACCAAAGCAAAAGTTGAGTCCTACATTTGGAAATATCAAAACAGCAAGAAGAAAACCTATTAATGCTGACAAGAAAAAAGGAGTTAAAGATTCTAAAAATGTTTTCATAACTAAAGATGACATTAATATGGTTAATAAAAACACTAAAAATAAAGAGACGCCAGTGGCAGCCTCTAATGAAATTGAAATATCTAAAAAGCCGGAACTTTGTATTGTAACTGTTAATGTGGAACCAACTCCAGAGACATGGTTAGTAAACAATACCCCTAAAATTATACCAGAACCTGAAGTAACGAGTAGTCCACATTCTGAAATACCGACTGCTAAAAACTCTGCTGCCGATATAGACGATGATGTGGTAATTATTGACGACAACGCGATTACTAAGCCTGTAGTTCCTCTAAGAGAACATGGTAATGCTAAAGTTTTAATAGAAAAACACGTCAATAATGAAACTCCTGCATTGGAAAAAAAAAATAAAGCTGCTGCAACAAGCCATGCTAAGGATGAAACTTCGGTAGTAAAACATGGCAAAAATGAAGCCACTTCATCAAATGTGTTATCGCATAGAAGTGATAAAGCACAGACAGAAACAAACACGGTAGCGAACCCCAACCCCGGCGCTGTGAATGAACTATCTGTAATACCACAACATATTAAAGACAACATTTATATAGAACATTTGCCATGTAATGATCCTATGAAAACCAGAGTACGCGTTTCTCTTCCAAATGGCAGAAAGGTCATAGCTACAGTCCGCGACAAGGTTCACGTAACTTACGATACACTGTTCGCACACCCATCCATTAGAGAGGCCCTATTAAATGAAATGAACTGCAAAAAACGATACGTAATGAATATACAGCAGATAGTAACAGTAGATAAGACCGATCCAAATAAAATAATATCTGCTCAAATAAATAAAATTGAATCTCCAGTGCCCCTTGCACCATTTGAAACCATCGACCTTCTTAGCGACGACGAAGACAGTGGTTCACCTAAAGTTATTGACGCAAGCAAACAGGTGTTTGTAACCAAATATGGAAAATTTGCAGCTCCACCTATGGACAAAGATTTATTAATAAGACATCAGAACAAACTAAACCAAAAAACTCAGATTTTGTTGAAAAAAGTGGATGCAAAACCTTTGTCACATGTGACAAAGATAGATCCTAAACCTAATACACAAGTGAAAAAGATACAAACTAAACTCAACAAACAAATAAAAAAAGTTGCTGTTGATGCAAAGCCTGAATCACCAAAAAAGATTGCTGAAAGTGCTATATCACCACTAATTCCAAATCAATATGTAGCAGATCTTAAAAATGACATCGAAAATAAATTAGCATCTGAAGCAAGTAATACACCAATGGTAATACCTGAAGTTGTTGAAATTGACGACTCGTCAAATGATAGTTTGTATCAAGGTAAATCTGCTGAAACTATAACAGAAGAAAATAAAATTATAAATGATTTGAAAAATGTGTTACTCAAAGAACTTGGAGTTGAAGTCCACAATGACAAAACACAAACAGCTGCAAACCTTTTGCAGGAAGAACCGAGTAATGACGATGATTTAGAAATCGTTGAAGAAACACATCGTCCAAAAAATATTAACCGCAGGAAAGTGCTTAAGATATCTGCTATACCTGCTGGTAAAAGTTTCCCGTTCGATGACTTAGATGAAGAAGAACAACTGCAGATCACTAACCGAAAATGTGCTATTAAACTAGTACGATGTGATGACCAAAAAAAGGATGCCGACGTAAAGACTCAATTATCAGGTCAAGTTGTCGATGACGAGCCAAATACCATAACGGAAGTCATTAATGTGTTTAATTATTTGGATGAAAATATTGTTGAAACAGAAGAGAGAAGCAGTTCTCCAGTAATAGAATTATTTGACGTGATAGCGTCCTTGGGTAATAAATTGCCAGCACACAGTACTGCTGTTCACCAAGTAACTCCTCCGTTTTGTAAAGCAAATTGGCATGCCACCAAATCTATGTTACGTTTGCAAAGTGTGGATAATGCGGCGATCGTACGATCCAATGATTTAAAAAAAGACACAAAAATCTCTGATAATTTGATAGATCAAGCAATGCCATTGTCCTGTGCAGCGAATTGGCTCACAACTAAATTAACACTTTACTTGCAAGGTATTCATGATGACTCATTGGTACGAAACCATCCATTCGAATCTGACAAAGACATCAGTGGTGACGGAGTGATTAATAAAGCGATGACACTGTCTTGTGAAGCTAATTGGCTCACGACTAAACCTACTATTCATTCGTTTCATATTAATGACACAGCGTTGGTGCGATCCCGTGTACAATATTATGATGATGAAATGTGTGATGACAGATTTGTTGACGAAGCGATTCCACTGCCTTGTGAAGCGAACTTGTTCACGACTAAACCTACTATTCATTTGCAAAGTGATAATGACACGGCCCTAGTGCGATCCCATGCATATGATGACGAAATGTGTAATGACAGATTTGTTGATCAAGCGATTCCTTTATCTTGTGAAGTTAACTGGCTGACGAGTAAACCTACGCTAAATTTGCAAGTTGTTAACGACACTGCGTTGGTTCACGAAGAGATGCCACTGACATGTGAAGCTGATTGGCTTACCACTAAATCTACGCTATATTTGAAAGAAGTGGATAATGAATTAGCGCGATCCAATGACATTGAATTTGACACCAAAATCTGTAACGGCATCTTAGATTACATTGTAAAACCACTGTCCTGTGAAGCTCAGTGGTTTGCTACAAAGGTCAGTTTACATTTGGGAGCAGCACGTAATGCCTTATTAATGCGATCCAGTATTTCAACCGATGGCAATGAAAAACGCTCTGATAGAAGTTCTACATCTAGTGTCGTCATTCTTGAAACAATACCAATTCAAACTGCTCCTCCATCCAGTGGACCCAGCCTTGTGTCGCTAGTTCTAGAAAGTTTTCGAGATGCAAATGTCATTCATCAATACATATTGTTACGCAATGCCAGTACAGGCTCTCCTAGCGTAAATCTTAAGCGTAAGCGTAAGTCTTTGTCACTACAAAGTTCAACTGCCAGCAAAGTTTCTAAATTAAATGTAGCATTGGAGTTACATTTCATTGGTTGCAACAAGTTACCTACTGTTGCGATTGACAATCCCACTTCCGACTTAGAAAAAGTTTCTGGACACATTCTTCAAGATATTAAGATGGTTTCTCATCTCGAAAGTAGTTCTGATGACAAAACTGTAAAAAGTTCAGTATGTGCTACTAAATGTGATGATAGTTATAACATGAAGGTACCTGTTGATGGGGAAGAAGTTCTTGAGATCGATAGCTGTAGAAACAAAGATATAGAAGCTACTGCCGTAGATAGTAACACCAATATTGGCAATGTTAACGAAAACTATGTACTATTAGAGTCATCAAATATAAACGAAGAAAATGTTTTTAGCCCAAGTGAAGATCGATCCCCGTCTCCCGTAATTGACACAAATATTATTTTAGCATTTGACAATTATGCCTCGATACAATTTGACGAACATAGTAGTAACGACAGTCCTCCACTGTCTCCATCAATCACTGTGGCGCAGTCACCACAAAGGGGCATTGGGAGCAACACTTATAATTATGCTAGTGAGCCAAGCTTAGAAACAGAGAACATACCAGACAAACAAGAATGTATCAATGATATCGATGACAGCAGCCTAATTTGCACATCAGTGGAAGCTAATAAGACAGAAAATGATTCTCTAGTAACCGAATGTTCGATTGTGAGTAGCACGTATGAAATTGAGATGCATTCCAACGAAAGTAGCGATAGTGGTGATTTTGACGACCTTCAAGTAAAACTGGCAGAAATTGTCGGTGAATCGATAGATGAAAATAACACCAAAAAATCACAAAACAATAAAATAGTTAAAATATCTGAACGTCGTAAATCGGAAATTATTCGAATTATCTTAGGAGACGAACCTTTTGTCAATACTGATAGCAAAAACATAGGAATTAGTGTCAGCCAGGAAGAACAGATAGATGCTCACATACTAGCGGATGAATATTTGAACACTAACGACCATGAGTACTCCACTGGGCTTGGTGTAGCATCAGATGTAACTGATGAAACCGATGAAGATAATCATGAAGTGGTTTATGTTTCAACTGAAGATATGATGTTCTTGTCAGAAACTAATTCAACTAAAGAATTATATGAAGAAATAGTCGATATGCGCAGTGATGAAATTGTGGACGATTTATTATTTGAATCTACAACGAATATAAATACCGGTGAAAGTAATTTAAGAAAACTCTCTGATCAAGTAAGTGGATCAGTTAATATGGGAGACAATGTACCTACTACCACCTACGAAAGTTGTATTAGTGAGGTTGCAGTTAAAGAAAACATTGATGAAGAATTACATAAAAAAATACAAAAGAAATGTCAAGAAGCTACTGAAGATTTGTTTGAAGCCACCTCCGATGATTTTGTTATGGAGGTTGCAGTTAAAGAAGACCATGATGATTCATTACGCAAGGAAAAACAAAAGAAATGTCAAGAAGCGACTGAAGATTTGATTGCGGACAGCGTTGTTGTCACCAAAGATAGTATTAAAATGGAAGACAAGGCGACGAAATTATTTAATGACATTACTGCTGACAGAACCATGAGTAAATATCTAGCATTGATTCGAAATAAATCGGAAATGCTCGAAAGCATAGTGGAGTATGAAGATCCAGAAGATGGAACCTGCTATGTTTTTCCCATCATTGAAGAATCGTCGCATGACGTTGAACCCATTGAACATACTGAAGTTGTAAATGAAGTATCAATAACTGAGAGCGCTGAAATTAGAGAAATGAAAGCGAACACAGTGAATACTGGTAGCACTCGCCAAAATGACTCATCATCTCAATCAAAAGAAGCTAATCCACACAATGGTCTAAGCTATGATGACATTGAAACAAAACTAGCAGAAATCGTTGGTGAACCTTTTGCAGAAAATAAATGTGAAAAAACGAGTACACCTAAAATCTGTTTAGAGGAGAAATATGAAACCTTTTATATCGTGGAAGTTGAAGCTGTTTCCAGCCCCGAAAAGGGCGTTGAAGATGTCGCATGTCAACTGAAAGGAACTGATGATCAAGATAGCCAAAAAACTTTAGTGAAATCTTTGGAAGTAAAAAGTGTTTCTGATGCTAACAAAAAGATACGATCAAAATACCATGACAAATCTAAAGACGTAAGCAATACACTAGCTTTTAATAAAAATTTGAAAGTAAAACGGCCGAAACATACGTATGGTAACGACGCTGAACAAGTGAAAACCCGACGGAAGAGCTTGAAACGTAAAATGGTTATGCCAGATATTAAAATGAGTGAAAGAAAATACCAAAAAGGCAATCAAACAAGACTAGTAGAAATCATTGGCGAATCTTTTACAGAAAATGAAAGTAAAAAAACAAGTACACCTGAAATCTGTTTAGATGAGAAATATAAAACCACTTATATCGTGGAAGTTGAAGCCGTTTCCAGCCCTGAAAAAGGCGGTGAAGACGTCGCACGTCAACTGAAAGTAACTGATGATCAAGGTAGTCAAAAAACTTCAGTAAAATCTTTGAAAGCAAAAAGCATATCTGTTGCCAGCAAAAAGGGAGAATCGAAATACCATTTTGAAGATGTCGCATGTCAACTGAGGAGAAATGATGATCAAGATAGCCAAAAAACTTTATCCAAATACCATCACAAATTTAAAAACGTAGGCAATATAGCTGATACTGAAAACTTGGAAGTAAAACTGCCGAAGCATACCTATTCTAAAGTTTCTGGACAAATAAATACACGTCAGAGGAGCTTAAAACGTAAAACTGATATGCTAGAAACCAAAATGAGTGAAAGAAAATACCGAAAAGGCAAGAACATTGACTACCCTAGATTTACAGCTGCTGCAATATCTGAAACTGTTTATGCAAAAGAGTATAAAATCCTAATTGATTATTGTAGCTCAGTAAAATTTTCTTTCGCGTTGCCATTCCATAAAGAAGACATTGACGTCCACGACAAACTAAAGTCATGGCCTATAGCAAATACCCACCCTCAAACAATAGAGCAATCAGTAGAGACAAATGAAAATCTATTTATTGAAATTGATAAATCTGAAGCTTTATTAGATCCACTGGAACAAACACTACCAGAAGAAATAATTAGCAAGTTTAACGAAAACAGTTACACGCCAAGTAATATTCACGAAACAAATTTCAATATGGGTTTTGGTGAGAGGTCCGGCAGAGTCATACAAGAATCAAAAGACGGAGAATATACAACATTTTCGGCTGCGACTCTGTCGGACGTAAAACAACTTCAGCCGCTTTTGCCGTCTGATGAAAAAGTTACGCTTATGCGAACGAACTGCATTGATAACAAAGTCCACGACCAAAAGTTAAAAGCAATGCGTTTCGTCGACCATTTGAATTTGAGGGACAAAGTTCGAATGTTTTTTGAAAAAACTAAAGCTGAATTAAGTTTTGATTGGAAACTAAACCATAAAAAGGATGATTTTGAAAATGATAGTGATAACTGGCCTTTTGGTGTTTTTACATCTACGAGAAGTTTTAAACCCTCTCCTGTTGAGATAACAGTGAATGTGGTGCAATTGGGACAACTTCCTGTAAGCACTGCGGCACAGAATCCTATTACATGTGATCCACGTGTAACCCACGTCTCTAATGCTAGCCCTTCTCAATGCTCTCCTGGAAATAGCTTGGGGGATGAGCTTCAAACACCGATAAAAACAGAGTATACGGAATTGACTACAGCTAATATAACCTTGCCTATAATGCAAGAATATGTGCAACACCATTCAGTGCCAACTGAATTGCAAGAACCAACTAATTTATATGGTGCAAACGATAGCACGTCCCTGTCCACTCAGATAAAGTCTATTGTCAAAATTGAACTGATGGAAGAAACATCGCAAGAGAACGTAGATTACGAAAACAACGGCATGCAACAGCTGCCAAACGGCAATGTCGGCAATAGTGTCCAGTATCAGTTTGAAAACATCGCTAATAACGTGGCGAGCGAATCTGACCTCATCTCAGCAGCAAAATCTTTGAAAACGCCCAATACAACAGCAACGTTTCGAGAGGACAAACAAAGCAATGACACAGTGGAAAAGCCTGATCAACTCGCACATGCGATGAACGCAGCTGGTATAACTACAAAGGGATTGACTAACACGAACCACTCTATTGATACAATGCACCAAAATGCTCCGCCGAACGTTGTTATCACATCTCAGGCAAATGCTGATAACTTTTCTAAATCAACTCCTATCAACGCTATAGCGTTACAACAAGCGTTTGCTCAAATTCTACCACCGCCGCTAAATCAAACGAATACATCGGAAAATAATTCGCAGACTTCTACAAACCCGCAGGTTCTTCATATAGTGCAAGGAAATCATCCACAGTCAGTAATAAATAAATCTAACGGAACACAGTTATTACACATCGTCCAGAACAAAAGCTCTATAAATAATAACGGAACGCCTACATCTCAACATAATACTTTTAGTGGATTATCTTTAGTTGATGGAGGGATACAACAAAGTGGGAATCAACTATTACATATTGTAAATACAGCAAACCAAAAGAATACTAATGCTGGACAACTTTTGAAACGAGTCAACCTGCTGACTAATCTTACTAATGTGCAAGGATCTAATGAACAAAAAATGGTTCAGTTTGTGTGCAAGTCAGCTGATGGGAAATCAATACAATTGCCTCACCAGCGCAGCATGGTACTGAGATTACAGCCATTAGATCCATCAAACGTTCCCACAACACTCAAACAGAACGAAAATCAAGACATTGGCTCGGCTTCTAGCACAACCCATTCTATAAATGAAAAAGAATCGAGCCCACAAGAAATGAAATCAAGATCTTTGTACGAAGAAAACTATGCCAAGTTCGTACAGAATGATCCTAAATTCGCGCAAAACGGTGATACCAACCTAGAAAAAGCCACAAGTTTGCCGAAATTTAATCAAGTGTTTGGTAAACAAGTTTATCAAGATAAGCAAAATGACAGCGCGAATTTGCCTGAAAATGAAGAACCTCCGGAAGAGAATAATGCACCGCTAGAGCAAATTAACGATATAACGAATCCACCAATGTTAATAAGGAAAACCAACGCAACTCAACCTGCCCAAGTACAGCCTAACTTGGTTCAACAAATCAAGCAAACCATCGGTCCCATGAATATACAAACAATGCATGGAGGAGTAATTTACACTCGTCAAATACCAGTTAATATTGGCAATGGTCAAACGATTAACCTTATTACTGTTCCGAGTACAGAATTGGTTGATGATTCAGCTCAAAAGCAACAAACGGATGGCAAGTTTGGGAATCAAGAAGGAGATCCGCCGATTATTAAAATTGTACCAACGAACCAGCCTGCGGTGACTCCTAATGGGTCACCGGATGACAACGCTCCGGCAAGGTCTACAAATGATGCTAATTCTCAACCTAACTCTCAACCTCAACCAGTGCTAACCCAGATGAGAATTAAACTACCCATGCTCAGTAAAGCACCTCAAATGGTCGGAGGAACTAGAGTAGTGAGACCTTCCTTTTTCCAGATCCAACGGAACGTTATTGGTGGTGCCAATCAACAAGTTTACCAACAGCTAGTTCTCACTGCTGCTCCGCCGCTAGGCCAATCCATTCGACTTCCAGCACAGGTGCAGAAACCAAAGACCCCATCAGAAACTCAGTCGTCGCCAGAGTCACAAATGAGTTCATCGACTTTGGAACAGCTGCGAGAATTCGATATGGTACTGGAACAAGTGAAAGAAAGAAGTACAGTGCAACCAGGATCTTCAACTTCTTCAGCCAATAACTTAACTAAAATGAAGAGTTCGCCCAATACAACTGACGCTCCAACTCCTAGTACGTCTACTCAAGAATCTCCCACTCAAGTACTTTACTCTGTTGGGAACACTCAACCGCTGAATATGGTGAATTACGTGAGCAGAAAATCGACAATCACTTCAACAACGACGTCTTCGTTCGCGCGATCGCCGGACTCCGCCGGTACCATCGGGTCTCCACCGTCATCGACGCACTCTCACTTACCTCATACCGTCACATCCGATTCTTGTGCATCATCGTGCGCATCCGAAGCCGCCGCGGCCACGACAGTGCAACCAAAACCGAAAAAGAAGAAACCTAAACCTTCGACCAGTAACTCAAACCCTTTCAACATAAAGAACACGCCGAAACCGTCTTCGCAGAAACCACTTGAAGACGAGCAGACGACGCAAAGGATTTTATACATATTGGCAGAGTATAAAGAACAGGTTGAAAACTCTCCTGATAAGGATAAACCTGCGCCTCGAAGGAGAAATAATCCTGCGGCTCCTAATTCTGGCTCTTCAAAACGTAAGAAAAGTGGGTCGCGAAGACGAGACATGAGCCCCGTACTAGGAGAAGACAGCTGTCGCACCATGGGGTCTGAAGACAGCAGTTGTGGAACTTCACTTGGTGAATGCAACGAGTGCTTAGAGACTCATTCGCCTGAAGAGAGTCCTAAGAAAGTCGTTCGGCGCTTGACATTTGAACAAGAAACACAAGTAACACAGACTCGCACTACTACTACCACTACTACTATACCGCAACGAAACGTCATCGTGACAGATGGGCAAGCATTTGCGGTCAGAGGTGCTCCGGGAAAGCCTGCAACGACAGTTCTAATGCCGGCTAACTACTTACTGCCCGTGTCTATGGTGAAAGGGGGCCAGCAGATCGCCATAGTGACAAATCGAGGGCCGAAGCTATTAGTTGGTGCCGGAGAAGCCGGGACAGGAGGCACGTTGTTATTTCAGCGGTTAATCGGTCCAGGAGGGTTGAAGCCGATGCTCGCTCGGCCTGGCGTGAGGCACATCCGTCTGCCCACAACAGCTTTGCATAACCTCCAAGCGTTTAACATCGCAACGCCTGTCGCTGCCCATGTCCAGCCACCCGATAGCATAGCCTCGCCCGCTCAAGCTCCAACTCCACCAGACCTCGTCGATACCAGAGCCATGAGTTCTCCGTGGCCGGACCGTGACGCGGGTGAGGCCAAGCCGGAGAGAGGAAACTCCAGTCCTGAAGGCTCTGAACCATGGAATCTTCCGTCTTCTAGCATCGCTGACGATTATGGATATGAAGAAATCGTTCGGACTGACAATATGGACCGGACCGTTCTGGTGAGTTGTTCTTGTTTTGATTGGTTTATTTGAACTTATTCGCTTTAAATATTGTTTGAGATATAGATATTATTAAAGAAAGAATAAAGAAAAAAAAGCGGGTACGTTCAGTCGTCTAGCTAGTGTCTTATTATATTATGAAAACGAAATGATCATTTGGTGTGCCATTAGCCACAATGCCATCTAAATTATAATAATCTAATGCATAAAAGAGGGATAACCATGGAAGAGGTTGGGTTCAGTAAAACAGATTTATGGTGCAATACGCTTAAAACTTGAGTTGCGAGCGCAGACAAGATTGGTACGCGCGCAATTGCGGTTTACTTATTCTCTGATCTGTCTGCATTGTCACGCCTCTTCAAAATAGAGGTGGCGTATTTTACAAAGAACAACGCCATTGACCGTGAAAGCAGGTGAAACTCAGCCATGGATGAAAGCTAATTTCCCCCGCCTCGCCTTTACAACGTGAAATGCGCCTTGCGTGTATTTTGATCCTGTTAAAAATTAATTGGGTAAGATTAAATTGAATCCAGCCTCTTTTACTTTTATGGCCCCTGTGTAACTTCGCCGGTGTGTGACATAATTTTGCACCTTCAGGACGCGATCCCAGATCGGTACAGTCCAGATCTGGAGGCGCAACGGATATTTGATAAGATGTTCGACAGCGACTCCAAAAAGTCTATGTACGACTCGCGATGCGGTTACGATATAGACGCGTCAGACGACGATAAGGCCTACCACCAGGTGACAGTCGTAGCTCTGACGCAGACCCTTGATAGAGCCTCTTTCGTAGTGATGCACGCCTACATTTATTTTTGACCGCTCTGTATGTGCTCGGCTAGACTGCGAGCGCGTGCGCAGCAACTTAAATCTTGATTCCAATACACTGGGCTGCTCAAGAATTTTGTTTGGCAATGTACGTACAACGAACGTTGTTGAATGTTGAACAGAATTTGCAATGACAAACTATATTCATGAAATAAGGAACACCTCGACGAAAGGTCAGGTTCAGCTGTACTTGACACGTTATAATGCTAATATTGTCCGGACTCGTCCGGGCATAGATGAGCCTAGAGTAGTATAACTCAAGATTTAACCTGCCACGCTCACACTTTCAGCCTGGCCAAGCACTAAAAGTTTGTTGTTGGTGTGCCTGTAGCAGAAATATTGATGCGACATCTTCAAATATTTGTTTAGTTTGCGATCAATCGATTTTTGCATTAGCTTTTGAAGTGTGCTGTTATTTGTTCCGAAGAAAGGTCTATACAGGGTTACGCATATAGACTGTACTAAGCCGAAAGGAGGTCATTCTACTCATCATTATAGACAACTTGTACAAAGGGATCAACGTTGAAATCGCTAATAAGAATATGCTGTTTCATACATTTTGTCAAGTGTCAATAGCCGTTTTCTATAGATAGAAAAGCAGATTATTTTATCGCGATTTCAGGGTTGGTTCAATAGTAAAAAAAAACATAATGATTACAATAACCTCGTTTCGGCTTAGAACAGTCTATATGCGTAACCCTGTATACTTATCTGCTATCGATGTGCATATAAATCCTATAGCATATTATGCTATCTATAGCTATGCTATGCCAATGTTCAAATGAACCTTACAAGGTTGACATTGACGTCGATTCTGGTATACCATTCTCTAAACTAAATTTGTCATTTCAGAAATTGTTGCCATCCTTTTCTGACGTATTGAAATGAAAAGAGACGCCAATAATTTTTGTCCTGTCAAATTAGTTTAGAAAATGGTACAACAGAATTCACGCCACTGTCTGCTTTAAAGATATTGCCTCGCAGTATAACCGCCCAGAAAGTTTATACTAAACGAATATTAGATGTCGCCTCTGTATTATGCTATAAGCTCTCCGTATACAAACCTAAACCAGGTGCGATGGGTATTATATTGATTATCGCTCCCTTCATTTCCGTACTTTCTACTTTTTAAGTTAACCTCATCTTCCTACTGTTAGGTAGGTCTTTGCTTATCAAGTCATCTATAGACGTGCAACTGGCTTCTAATATCCCACTTCTGATAAAGATTTCTATAGATTGCAAATTGCATCGGTTGTCTCAACACATCCGTTGATATGTTTGTGGCGAGTATTGCTCATGCAGTGGTTGACGCGGTCGGACCCCACGTTACACTCCATCACTGGGTTTGAGCTTTTTTTACGATGAAATGGGCTAGCGTTTGTAAAGGCATGTGACGGAAAACATATTCCTAGCTACCTCCTTAAGGCCCCCAAACGCCTAAAGTCACTTGAGAGACAATTCCCATCTCAGGGTAGGTGTGTTCGTAATATTTAACTGCATTTATTTAACACCAGATGGGTTACCATCATCTCAAAAACATTCTTATAATAACCTTACATTGAATTGTCTTGCTCTCTCATTAGCCGAGAGAGAAAGACAAAGTTCAAAAGGAAAGCAAAGCAGTACGCAGTAGTAAGGCGTTGGTAAGACAGCTCGCAGTGGCTGGAAGATAAAAGCCGAAGATCGGGCTGCGTTGCTTGGGATTGGCCTATGCCCAGCAGTGGACTAAGATAAGCATAATCAGCTTTATCTTACGCCATGATGAGATGTAATCAAATGCATATCGAGAACCTTCCCATCCTTTTTAAAATCGAATAATAAACAGCGCTACATTTTGCTATCTATAGAAATCATCATCTGAAGGTTGGTTAAAAAGACCAGTCATGAATTGTATCTTTGCATGACTACTCTGTCATTGTCGAGTCTGGATCCTGCATCAATCGTGCATGACCCTTTCATGTAACCCATTATAAAAAAACCTATATCATAATAGTTATTGTTGTTAAAAAAATATCTAAATGTCGTAGTTAGGTAATTTTTATTTATATTAAAAACTGTTGTCACGTGTACTCCTAAAGCTTAGCTTCGCTCTCATTTACGGTATTATGAAATGATCGATTTAAATTATCATTGTAGGATTTAGAAATTACTCATTCGATCGGCTTTGTGCTTTGAATCATGATAAATATGATGAACTTTTTGTTTCACTAATTTAAATTTCAAGTTATCCAAAAAGATTCCTGAATATATATAAAAAAAACTACACTTCTCAATGTAAATCCCTCCCAATATATTTGTTCTTCTTATTGTCAAGTCAAGGTCGTTAGTTTAATCCGCGAAGAAGCACCCCACCCTTTCTCTTAATTGTTTACATTACAAGTTAACAATGTTCTAGGGGCGATTAGCTAATTTTATCTAAACGACTGCTGCATAACTCAGAATTTGCCAGCGACGCTACAGTGATACAGGGCAAGGCAATAAAGGTGATCCTGAGGTACGCGACTGAACTAGTGTGCAACAAATTAACGATAGAGCTAACAATGGAAATCGCACACTGCGTTTTACGCGTTCCTATTTGTCTCATATCTGCAATTTGTGGATTGAGCTACCTCCTGCGGCATTTCCGAGTAGCTATAATATGGAGTTCTTCAAAAGGGCTGTTAATAGAGTCTAAGAATGACTTTCTCATGTTGCACACTTGCACTGTCGGCGATTAGGAGAAAGAATGGGTCGTATTTTCGACGATTAAAATACTATTATGTATTTAACTATTTTCCCGTCGCTAAAAGTAAATCGTTAATCCCTGTTATAATTTTTACTTTATACATAGGTTGTGCATAGAAAAGATGGCCGCCATACCCGATTGACACATGTCTCTGCCGCTGCGTTGAGGCACAAATATGCAATTTTGGAGCATGAACTGAGGTTACAGGTATGTTGTTCTACATTAACCGACTTCTAAAAAGGAGGAGGTTCTCAATTCGACTGTATTTTTTATAATGTTTGTTACCTCATATCTTTCCACTGGGTGAACCGATTTCGATGATTCTTTTTTATTTGAAAGCTGGTGTTTCCGGGTGGTCCCATTTATTGTTCCAGTTCTGACGTTTTTATGAAGTCGATTACCGTGATGTGGACGATATTTTATTAAAAAACCAAGTGAATGAAATTTTTTCCTATAAATACATTAATTTAATTAAAAATACTAGCGGCAACATTTTGTTTGGCACCCTGGTTGATATATTCTCCTAATCATAAATATGCGTAAAAATTTGTTTTTAAGCAAAAACTCGATGACCGAAGTAATTCCGCAGCCGGATCTTAGACTATATTAAGTGGCATAGGAGAAACGCTGAGACGTGACTGCTTGGCTTTACAAATATATTTTTCGAATTGAACAGAAGTCGCTATCTGAAGAGTGCGAGGACCTCGGAGTGGACTCGCCTTCAGCATCAGAACTGTTCCCGGAGGCGGAGCTTCTGTTCGCCCCCTCGCCTGCGCATGAGCAAACCATCGAACAGTGTCATACACGTTAGTATTGAGTTGTTTCTTAAACATACTCGGATGTGCGGTTACATCTGACATGTCATCTTTCGAGTCGATGTTTCGTAAATTATTAATTTGTTCTGCCATAGCACTCTCTGTGGCTTCATTCAGTCATGGTATTCATCGACTAAAAAGAAGATCTGTCATGGTATTTCTGCAAATAACCCCCCTCGAGATAGACAGTATCTTTATTGTTTACACAAGTGACAAAACTTTTACAAATCAACTTAAGAGGCCTCTATTCGTCTGCAGCTTTCTCGCTCGCACATTTGTACATTATTGACGATATAAAATTACTGAGTGTGAATTTGCAAAAAGTGACACACTCAAGTTTTGCTGACTATCATAACATTATAAACAAAAAATGTTTCATTTCGATATCTTTTAATTTGACGGAGTAACATGGTAACAAGAAAAAAAATCACTTGTTACCGTTTCACTCCGTCAAATTAAAAGATATCGAAACGAAACATTTTTTGTTTATAATGTTATGGTAGTCAGCAAAAACTTGAGTGTGTCACTTTTTGTAAATTCACACTCAGTAATTTTATATCGTCAATAATGTACAAATGTGCCAGCGAGAAAGCTGCAGACGAATAGAGGCCTCTTAAAACTAACGAAACAACTGATGGCCCTAATTTTTTGCTATAGCTGACAAGCAAGCTATTGGGCCGCCTGATGGTAAATGATCACCGTCGCCTATGGATACCTGTAACACCACGGGCATCACATATACGTTTGCCGACCTTTAAAGACTATTAACAGCTCTTTTGTTATATTTGGAAATGACGCAGGATCCCTCTTGCTGCTCATTCCACATGTTGCAGGTGTGAGGCAAAAAAGATCGCGTACAACGCACAGTGAGCGATTTGTCACAGTGACAGAGCTTATGATATGTAGATTAACTTTCTGGAGGTGGCGGCGGCTAGTGAGTTGATAAAACTGCGAAGCCGGCTTCAGATTGAACAGTTCTTTCCTGTTATAAATGCGATAACAGATACAAAGAAACCCAACGTCTTTGCTCTTGCTGAGCGGCCCTAGGTGTTCAGTGAGCTTGGGGTCGTCGACAATTCGTAAAATATATCGTTTGGAAAATGCAACTTCGCATAGCAAGATACCCAGCAGTGGTTTATTTGACAAGACAAATGACATTCACCATCATGCAATGGGCCAGCATGTTGGATTAGAGCCTATCCGCTCTGCGAGTAGGCCTTTGTCGCAGCAGTGGGAACATAAAGACTGATGAAGATAACATTCAAATAGACACTACCAGTGTTGCAGGTGTCCAAAGTATTAAAAAACATATTTCATCAGCTTGAACTTTTAACCCATTCCAGCGCAACCAACAATACACGCCCAGGGCATCCCCCAACCGGATCTCGACGACCAAATCGCCACCGACCAACTACTCACCCACAGGGAGCGACATGACGACTTGGACATAAACCTCGACGACGTCGGCGAGATCGTCACAGTGGGTGAAGACGGGATGACGACCATCCCACTTGACCACGAAGAGTTTGCGAGGTCGCATGAGGAGTTCGCGCGATCACATCCCAATACGACTTTTCATAGTGAACCGGAAGACGGGGAGGTAGGAAAGGATTTTAAATATAAATAAATATTCGGAACTTTTTGCACACATGGCCAACTGACCCTAAACTAAGCAAGGCCTGTACTATGGCTGCCAGAGACTGATATACACACACACACATATTTTTTTTAATACATACTTAAATAGATATTAACACCCAAAGACACAAATGTTCAACACCTCGTTCGCTCCTCTCCGTTCCCTTCGCATATTGTCCACATTTATAACCGACTTCAAAAATGGAGGACGTTCTCAATTCGACTGTATATTTTTTGTGTTACCTCTGAACTTTTGATTTCGAATTTCAAATTCTTATGATACTTTTTTATTTGAAAGCTGGTGCTTCCTGTGTGGTCACATTTCAATTTGATCCAGTTCTGACATATTTACTGAAGTCGCTTTTTTATATTGATATTTATCTTGAAATGTCGATTTCTTATGAGAGTGATATCAAGAACCACTGTTTGCACACAATATTAATCAATTGTCTAGTGCCTTGCTAAACAGCAGTGCCTACATTCATACCGTCACTATTTCAGGTCCCACCGTTCACTATCGCCCAAGGTGTAAAAGGTCGTCAGATCACTTTCCACTCCCGCGGCATTCCCGCCACAGTCGTCATGGCGCCTCAGTCTACCGTCATTTCACAAGCAACCGTCGAGGCGACTGGCACTCAGAACCCCGTCAAGTTCAGTGATATAGATAACATGATCAATGCTATGCCGAGCCAACAACACGCTCATATCAACATGCCTTCAGTCTTAAAAGAAAACGAGGGCCTCACTAAGTTTGACCGCCTTCTGAATGAATCCAGAGAGCTCAACTTGTCGAATTCGGCCTCAGCGATCGTGCATTCTATCGGCAACGGAACTCAAGTTATTCGCAGAGTGCAGTATGAAAGACGTGATTCTAGATACCTAGTCGAGGAGGACGCTATGATCGCTGGGGACTCGAAAACCGACGAGCGAAGGGACATGATGGATGACACGTCATCTTCGGAACGGCATCCGGAGTTGTTTTGGGACACGCAATCTAGGCATGAAAGGAGACGGTTCGATTTTAGCAGCGACAGCGATAAGTGTTGTAAAAGTCCCTATGACGAGACAACCTCGGACTCTAGTGGTATCGGAGCGCATATGAGATTGGATTCCGTGATAAAAGCGGCGCGAACTGAACGCCGGAGAAGCGACGGATCCTCCGCTGAGGATAGTCATCCTCCTTTACGGACTTATCCACCAAAACGGGCACACCAACATACTCACCACGCGCATCACCATGACGTTGACAGGAGCATGACAGGAAAGACTCGGGCTAGTGACAGATGTCACGACGTGAAAGACGAGAGCCGGCGGCGCGCGTCTAACCGCGGCGTCGTGAAACGCGGCTGCCATTGCTGCAACGGTTCCACTCCGCCCAAACCAAAGAAAGCGCGACCGAAAAAATCTAGCGAATACCCACATAATTGAATTTTTGTAACACGGCCGCGATCGAAGCGCGCCACATGACTGAACGCGATCTCATAGGCCCTCCACTAATTATGCGACCCGTTCGAATCTGCTTTTCGACTTGATATACATACGCAATGGACGTTCAAGACGCAGATAAAACTGGTAGAAAACCAGCTTCAAACGCCGCGGTGGGCCTCACTGACGAGGTTTTCTTCTTTAATTGTATAAACTTGTTAAAATTGTTTTGTATATAATTTTCTATCGCCGGCTAGCTAAGTGCACGCCAGATTAGGTTTTGTTAAAGTTAATAACTGTAGTTCCTTTAGGTGTTTATTATTTTTAAGTGATTTGCCACCTATCAGTTCAAACGCGGTATTTTTTTCTAATTTTCAAAGTGATTTTTTGCTGGTTAAGTTTACGTTTTACGATAAACTGTTTTCTTGTAATATAACTAGGGATATAATTATGCGATGTATAATAAAACATATTAATAAGTTACCCCCCTTTTTGTAGTAGTTAAGCGTTTCAAATAGTAATAACAGGCCATACTCAATCGTGAATTTACTCGTCTGTTAGAAAGTAGATGTACTAATTTAAATATCATAGCCCTTGTATGCTAGACTGATATAAATATGATTTATGACTTGTTGGCACGTTGCCTTTTTTTTGTTTGTCTCCAAAGTTTTATACTTTGATTTTTCTATACCTTGTAAAGTTTAATTTTTAAGCTAACTTCCTTGAGCAGCCAGCACAAAATGTTAAAAACGAAGGGAGCTTTATCGTCGGGCGATAAGAGTTGTTTTTTGAGATTTTCGGTTTACGATAAAGTATAGTTCACGGTGCCAATCGTCTTGGCGACGCTCTGCGCTTGTCATTGGGTTTCCGAGGGCGTTATCGCTGTTTAACTATAAAATATATAACTTAAATATAGTAGCAATGTGTTAAGATATAGTAAATTTGATATCTGTAGCGGTAAACGTTGTAAATATTACTTTGTCCCTACAATTTGTTAAGGGGACAATCTAGTCACTAGAGGACTATAGTGTCGCGTATTGAGCCGGGGGGCCTGTGATACCGCCGGCTCGCTGTTGGCTGTAAGCCTCCTTTAGTTTCATATACTCGACGCAGTATTCAGCTTCTGTATATAAATGCCCAAATTGACAACATCGGTAACATTGAACCCTTCCAAACATTTGATGTATCAAAATTCAAACAGCTGGGGCGAAATTCTGACTTTGTATATAACAGGAGGGGCGTTAATTCTAGGGAATTCAGACGTTTACGAACGTTGCAAGTTTTAGTGAAATATTGTAATTGAAATTCAAAGTTTTGTGCACTATGCGGGCCTATGTAGCCCGCAGTTCGGTTATAAATACAAAGGATGGTCCGAGATTCCCACTACTTTTTTAAAACCTTTAAAAGGGTAGGGCGACTCTTGAGCCTGCCCTATTATGTAGCGTAAGTTAGACGTATTAGACACTCAGATTATGCGTGCATGTTTCTTATTATGTTGGCCATACCCAAAATTTTAAACCAGCAAAGGTACTTAGCCCCAGTGCTATATTTAATAGTATTTTATAACTAAACATTTTTCATTGGGCGCTGACATTATGTGTTGTCAGCCTTTTATAACACGCTTTGCACACGGTGCAACTAACTTGCGCAACTTAGAACTAGGGCGCCTGCGAGAGGAGGGATGCACGTATGTAATTACACTTGCATCCTCAATCTGCGCAACTCTGATGCGCTGTGTGCAAGGAGTATATACGATTTAAACGTTTCACTAAGTATGTTAAAGATTCAAATTATGACCGATGCATGTTAAGTCTGTAGGCACCTCCGTGCAACCCATATTAACCTCAGAATCTTGGCAGTATTGAAAAATAGTTTTTGTTATGTTCTTTTCATTTAGAAGTTATAAAAATATTATTATCTATAAGAATTGACATTAGAAGTTTTGTCATTATTTTCTAAACAAAAAGGATTGAGTTGTTTTGATTGTGTAACATTACTTATAAAAGTGCTACAGGAGAAATGATCATTAAACTTATCTATTAAATACAAGGTGATTTTTATTAATTATGCTATTTGTTAATATATTATAAACTAAGTACATGTACTTATGAACTGGAACAAACTATATATATATATATATATGTA
This sequence comes from Agriopis leucophaearia, assembly GCA_949125355.1. Taxonomy (NCBI): domain Eukaryota; kingdom Metazoa; phylum Arthropoda; class Insecta; order Lepidoptera; family Geometridae; genus Agriopis; species Agriopis leucophaearia. The sequence continues at coordinate 7,598,379 of OX421286.1, forward strand.
TATATATTTATACTTTAAATAAATCTTTAAAATAGATACCCAGCTGCATTGGGGTGTAGCCGCGCTATGTGAGATTGCACCCACTAAAACCCCCTCGGTAGCCGACTTCTGTGCCAGACGGAGGGCACCGGGATATCCATAGGAACTGAGCGGGCCAATCCTAGGCGCGAAATTGAACGAATGTTTTCTCCAATCACAAGCGCCTTACGTTACACCTCCCCCCCGCGATCGACATGTCTTACATCGTGCACAAAGAAATTATGACTCGTGCGCGATCAAGTGGATATATCATTGGTGAGCGGGTACCCAATCAGCAAGGTTACGTCATTATTGACGTGATTTTGGGAATTTTAGACGTCGAATCACGTCACTCCAGACGTCATGCTTCACGTGTTTACGTCGTTTCGACGTGGTATGTGACGTCATTTTTTAGCAAGTGTTGACAAAGAAGATAAAACAACGTGATTTTTGGCGTCATTTATTTCCACAAGACGTAAATTTGAAATAAAAAATGCCCTTAAAATCACGTAATATATCACGTTTATAGTCAGAAAATGTTGACTGAGTATGCCACAAGATCCTTCGGCATTTGACATGCCGAAGAGTGCCGTAATTTATTTGCGGGTATATACTTATACCTACCTACAACCTCAGGTTCAGAAAAACAGAAGCATCTACACATATCCAAGCCAAGCCTACAACCTACTAAGTACTGACACTGCAGATGATGTTCAGTGGGCGAAGTACGAATATTCACGTAATTTCATACAAATGTTGAATTTCGAACTTGAAATTTGTATTAAATTCGATAGTACGTATTTTACGCGAATATTCGTATTTCGGCCACAGTATCGCGTGAGTAGATACCATTCTGGTGAGCACCGCGCACCGTCTGCAACGAGCCACAACTTCTGCTTAGTGCCAGTGGCAGTGGAAGATACTTAGTAATCTCGCACTAAGCAAAAAGTGCTGCAGCACGTCCCAGGCGACGCGCAGCACTCGTCATCAGCCAGAAGACGTCCACTGCTGAACGTAGGCCTCCCCCTTTAACCACACTGAACGACATCCTGCCATCTGTATCCACTGGATGCCCGTGACTCTCACGATGTCGTCGGTCCATCTAGTGGGAGGCCTACCTACGCTGCGTCTTCCGATTCGTGGTCGAGCACGTGTTAGCCAACGGCACTGATTGACCAATCGCGCGAGTTACTGCGCATCGTCTATGGGCTTTAGGCTACCCATTGACATTTAGCAGTTTTTCTCTTATCACTAATGCGTTTCATCAACCCCAGTACTTCTATCCTAAACTCTAGCCTCTCATCTTCACTGTACTTCACCACGGTAGGTAGCAACGACGCGAAGAATGCTTCATCTTCGTTCATTATTCTCGGATCGTCTACTGAGACAAAATCCATATTAGAATCCTCCATTCTCGGTGATTCAATTTCTTCGTTTTGACTTTCTTTTTTTGTCCTTTTTCTTTTACTGCTAGAACGAGCTTTAAAAACTGGACTAATTTCCACAGATGACGCGTCAGAATCTTCATACCGTTCGTAATCTATAGATTTTGTAGAGTTGTCAAAATGGGGTTCCTTTTCTTGGGTCTCTTCATTGGCTGGCTGATCGTCGTAACCAAGATTGTCGTGATCTTGGTTAGCTTCTGGCAATACTGGGAGGAGGAAAGTGAGATGGTCGTAAAGAATGTAATGCTTCCCTTTCCGACCTTTCTTTCTGATGGTTTTAACGAATGTATCGCGAATATTCGTCCACTTAGAAAGCACGATTTCACCTGTAAACAATTTTTTTTTAAATTATTTTTTTGTATCAAGGTTTAATTTTCGGGAAGGGCCAAAAACCGAAACGCTTAAAGAAAATTTTCGCATATCCTTCAAAGTTCGGTCTTTTTCATTTTATTTTTATCGGACGTCCCGCACGCGAATATTCGTACTTGGGTTAAAAGGTAGGACGGACAGAGACAGCTTAGGCTTAGTACTTAGGTAACATGGTCCCGTTTAGGTACACCATTTGGATACGGAACCTTAAAATGGTGTAAGCAACGGTGGATCGTGGAAACAACATGGTGGAAATATAAATAATAGATAATAGGTACTTAGGTACTTCTTAAATACTGTGCGTGCACGGTACACAGAACCCCCTTGAAGAGACTACTATGTGTATTCTGTGGTACTACCTACGTTTCTAAAGTGGGACCAACTTATCTGTGAAGTTGAAAGTGGAGCTACCACCGTATTTTCTTTACAAAACATTACAGCCTCCTTTAACAAAACCAAGTTTCCTAATTTTGTTTATAGCTCCACTTATAAGTTGCTTTAGGATATGTACTTGGACGAACAAGCTTATATAGGTGTACCACAAGGACGTTTTTCCTTCGTTCAAGGTGTATTTTCATGACTCACTTGTCAACCGTTTGTCATCCGACGACATGTCTTCGTATCGTTCATCAAGAATATTGAATATTTCGATCCAAGCCAGTTTCCGTTCAACGCGGTCCTTGTAATTCTCAACACTCTTATTCCACAAACAAGGCCGATCTTTTATAGCTTCTATTAATTTCACTACGTTGTATTTAAAACGCTTCATTTTATAAAATCGGACACAAAAACACTGTTCACGCTCTTTAGCTCGGCACGTCACTGGTTTTACGCTTTCGACTCTCGCCGTGTCGTGTCGGATGTTTAGTGCCGTCTTTGTTTGATCTTGTGCGATGAAGAGAGATGGCGCACTCTTCGAGGTCACCGACATTACAAGGCGGCAGTCACGTATCGTGTGCCGGAGGATAACGGGCACCAGTTTATCTTGAGCTACCCTGACTTGAGATGTTGAAAGCAGTTGGGTGCAGCAAATAGGTCATAACTAGCTGGTTATTAGGATGTACTTGCTGTACGTTAGCAGCGTAGGGTTCGAAGAATATTTCGTGCCGGAATGGATTGTGAAAACTTGCTTTTGTATCCGAAGCATTTCAACCACAGAGCAGACAAACAAGCGAGATATGATAAGGTGGTGTGGTGGGTGCGAACGCGTCAGGCCTTAATCTTGATGCAATAAAAAGTGATATTGTATTGTATGCTGGAGATGGACGCCTTTAGTCGAATTCACCCACCAGACGACCTTGGGCCTTACCCCTAGCTCGAAAAGTTGACCCGCATAGGTGTTATTTGTCTAAACGGTACCATCAACTACGATAAGCGGTAGTTATTTGATAGCCGCCAAGCTTTGCTATTTTCACGCACACACGCATAGTAAAACGGATTTTCGTTCATTCAAGTTAGACGCTTTTAAACGATGCAGCTTAAATGAGTTGGTTAATTTTAGGTACCTATCAGGTACCTACTAAAAGTTGGCTCGCAAAAGTGAAGCTAGGGGTAAGGCCCCTTGTCGGCCTTTTTTTGCATGTGGACTATTAATTAGTTCATTTGTCGCTACAAGTTTTTTTTTTCTAAAGGGTGCCTTTATTAACTAAACAAAATACTAGCTAAAACTAATACTAAATAAACAGTAAGACTGTCCATACAAGTTTCTTAATATGTGTGAAAAATGAATATATACCAAAGCGGTTATAATGGAAATTAATGAAATATGCTTTGACTATCAATATACATAGTCAAAGGAAATATGGAACTATTTGAATTTTGAACTCGAATGATAGGTAATTGTACTGTGGCATATCTCCCTTGTCTGATCTGAGATTTCAACATAGGTACCTAAATGGAGAAATTCTAAAATCCACTATTTATACCTTCGAACAAAACTAAGTAAGTACCCCTACTTACTTATACAAATAAAAAAGATATTGATTATACCGAAGTACATTCCTACCTATAGATCGTTGATTACTCCCGGATCTATGTACGATAAACGTGCAACGCCAAAAGCACAGAACACATATACCAGAGGGCCAAAAGGAAGAAAAAAAAACATTTTAGTTACACATAGTTGCATCTTTTTCACAGAATAAGGACTAAGTTAGTAGAGATTTCTGCATTTGCCGAAACCATGAAACCACTAGCTTCTGTTCTGACCTGTTTTAAGGTCAGGTTTTTACCGACTTAATTACAGATGTGTTTGACAACATCTATTTTTACAACCGTAAGACTAGACGAGTAAGTCACCCCGTTAATGGTAAGTGCCACGCTTTCCATAACAGACGCAGTATTTTGAACTCTTAGAATGTTATTTCTATATTCTAAGTTTGAACTTTAAAACCCTGAGTGTTACTGCTGCAGTGCTTTCATTATAAAAATCAGTCTTGCCAGATTGTTTGCCCTGCAGTCCGAAACAATTATTTTTAAACGACTTTAAAAAAGAGGGATGTTCTGAATTCGATCCGTTTTAATTTTTATAGTTGGACCAATGCTGTTAGGTGACTGAATAATGGTAATGCGCCAGGTGGAACCTAGGTACCTTGTATAACAACCTTTGTCGCCTATCAATTCAACCTTCTTAGTATTATTGATCCGAGTGCGCGCGCATCTCATCTGACATCCCCCATGTCGGAAAAATTCACATTGACACTTCGAGGTTACCTTACCTCTAATTCTATCTTTGTAATTACAATAAAAATACAATTCCAATCGCTATTATTACGATTAATATTAGACATCCATTCTTGTGAAAGTGTTTGTTCTTAGTCAATAAGCTACTTAAAATGACGACTTGAATTAACCTGAGAATACCGGCTTCGGAACGAACGTGAGTTTTTAAAGGCTTTTTGCGTAGAATTCTTTATAATATTCTTATTAAATTTAGATTGAAAACCTCATACAAACGCCTGGTATAAAGATCTTAGCAGCAAGAAGGTTCAGTACGACGGAATTATAAGCTGATCGATACTCGCATTATTGTTAACTTTTTCTAGTCGGTACTAGGTTTCAGGGTTAGTTTAGTTTCCAGTCTATTTTAACATGACCTATTTGTGCTTATTGACCGAGTGAAGAGTAGTGCACCCGGAACTGTGACTTCGCATCCCATAAATTTTCGATGCCCGATTTTGCCCATATTCGACAAAAAAATATTATTGAAACGTACTACTTGCTTGAAAAATTTATTGAACTTTCTTGAAGTTTGGATCAACAATACGCAACATATCGTCGAGCAAAACATGCATAGAAATGTAGACTTGTCCCAATAGAATCTGCAACCTCTTCGCTCAGTTAATGAAATCAGTGCCTGCCATAATATGGCAAGCAATGATTTCGAACAACAAAAGTGGAATCAAAGCTTCGTACAGCTGCCTTATTATGGATCTTAGATCGGGATCGCGGTGTCAAAATTTTGACACTCGAAAGGAGTTATGACGCAAAAAAAAAGACTCGCGATCCCGATCAAAGATCCATAATAAGGCAGCGGGTTTTCGAAACATCAACCATAAAACTGTATCACCATTTCGTACCCATACGCTGGCCGTCCGATAGAAGAATGGACAGGGGTGAACAATTTTTTTATGAATATTTAGAACTAGGCATTTGGCACTAAGCTGGGTGTACCACCAATTATAAAGGAGATCAAAAACTACTGTTATAATTCCTATGTGTAATAAGGAAACCATAGGTTTATCTTTTGTACTTTTTAGCAAGACGATTTCCTGCCCCGTACCTACCTATATAAAGGGCATGAGACCACGTATTGCACATAGAAGTTTATGATTTCCTCAAGAAGCTCATTGTTGCGGGGTTTGAATCCAAATTCTTTGGCGTGACTGCCGACAACAGAACTACACGTGGGTTACCATAATCTCAAAAACATTCTTATAATATCCTTAAATTGACTTTTGTCTTGCTCTTTCATTAGCCGAGAGAGCGAGACAAACCTCAAATTAAGATTATTTTAAGAATGTTTTAAAAGTCATGGTATCTTATGATCCACCCTGATCCATATGTGTCGTTTTTAATAGGTACCTACACACTTGCAACTAACCGACTAACTTACTAACAATGAAATCAAATCTTGAAAATCGATTTAAAAAAATACGACAGCACCAAGAACACATAACAAAAAAAAGGTCTTTAAAAAATTGTCATATCGATTTGAAATTTTGCAACTAAGTATATGTAATTCGAATGACAATATAATAATTTGGTACCATCAAACCGATCTGATAATGAATCCTGGAACTGTTATTGAATAGCTCCACTATCCACCTCCGCCTCCAATGTATACTGATACATTGCAGTGTGACTGCACACTGCCAGAGTCATGTAGCGGGAAATACACCAATCATCATCATCAGCCAGAAGACGCCCACTGCTGAACATAGGCCCCCCCCTTTAACTTTCACACTGAACGACATCCTGCCATCTGCATCCACTGGATGCCCGCGACTCTCACAATGTCGTCGGTCCATCTAGTGGGAGGCCTAACAACGCTGCGTCTTCCGGTTCGTGGTCTCCACTCAAGAACCTTTCTACCCCATTGGTCATCAGTTCTTCGAGCGATGTGGCCTGCCCATTGCCACTTCAACTTAGAAATTTTAATAGCTATGTCGGTGACTCTGGTTCTTTGGCGAATATCTAAGTACGTTCCGGAGTTTATCGCGCAAAGAAACTCCGAGCATAGCTCTCTCCATTGTGTTCTTTAGATATAAGGTGTTTGATTCAATGTTGAATAAAATTGATTTTCTTTCTTTTTTTCATTGTCCGTTGTTTGACTCTGAGTTTTTCCAAAAGGCCAACAGTTAAGGACCACGTCTCAGTACCATAGGTCATCACTGGCAACACACACTGGTCAAAGACCCTTGTGAGACTGGTCTTTAGACACTGTGGTATCTTGGACGAGATGATGTCACGCAATTTCCCGACACCAATCATCATCCTTTTGAAACGAGCGACGTGTGTTGACCCCCCTTTCCCGTCTCTCGTCACCTCCCCGTGCGCGTACGCGTTGATACCCCCTGTTATGACACATGCATAGGTATGTTAGCATGTTAACATGTTAGGTTAGGTTAGGTTATTAACAGAATTATTGTTTTACGTAGGCACAATGTGGATAGTCTGCTTGCCTGGTTGGGGTGCAGTGGTGGTGGCAGGAGCGTTACTCCTCTACGGAACCTTGGACGTGGCATACTTCGCCAGAATGATGTACACCGTCGCCAGAGCGAGGTACTTCAAGAAGAAAGCCTGTTTGTTGGATACTACTGAAGTTGATTGTAAGTCGCTGGTTTAAACTATCACGGTTGTTCACTACAGTTATAAGAATATTTACGGGATATTTACCGTTGTAAGGTTGTGGAAGGAGCTCCCGATATTTCGGCGCAGTTACATGCACCATGTTCCGTGGTAAGGTTGTGGATGGATCTCCCGAAATTTCGGGATTACATGCACCATGTTCACGGGAATAACTGATATCTTCCTTATTTGTCTGACATGATGTTTTCATACAACATGCCGTGCTTTATTATAGTTTTAACCTTCCATTATTCCAGGTTGGTGTCTCCTTAACGACATCGACACCCTTCTCTACCACATGAACAACGCTCGCTACCTCCGAGAACTGGACTTCGCGCGAGCAGACTTCTACGAGAGGACAGGACTTTACGCCAACATCAGGGCGGCCGGCGGTGCTGTGGTGCAGGCTGCGGCTACCATCCGGTACCGAAGATACTTGAAGCCGTTCACCAAGTTCACTATCACTTCGAAAGTGAGTTGCTGGTTGATTTCCAACAGGAATATAGACTATATAATTCCTATGCTAGTTGATTGAATCAGGCGTTACTTTGCGGAAGTCCATCTTCAAAACTGGTTTTCTGAAATTGATCAGAAAAACTGTTTTTTACTCCTATGCTAATTTTGCTTTATCAATCAATAAACATTATTATGAGCTATAGAGAGGGCTATACTCGGGGTTTCTCTACGAGATCGAATCAGAAATGAGGAGATCAGTAGATGAACGTAAGCATAGTTAGCAACATAGCCCACCGGGTTAGCAAGTTGCAGTGGCAATGGGCAGTGCACGTAGCATGCATAACAGTGGGCCGAAAGATTTTCGAATGGAGGCCATGGACCGGTGTGCGCAGCGTAGGGTGTCCACCCGCAATATGAACAAATGATCTAAAAGTGACCGCAGGAAAGCGCTGGATGCAGGCAGCTTCCAACTGGCCCTTTTGGAGATCGATGGGGGAGGCCTAAGTCCAGCAGTGGACATCCTAAGGCTGAAATGATGATGATGATGAGTCAATAAACATTATTCTCTTTGAATTGCCTTGTGGCAAATTGTAGGCAGCGCAGAGCTTTTAATATTTGCTGCAAAAACTGTTCATAGCACTAACTTAGCACAAGCCTCTTATGGCAATGACACCTTGTCTTACTAAATTTTGATGAGCCAATCGTGGTGCAGTTCTGTACAGATTTAACCAAATATGGATCCGGTATGTCGCAATCTTCCGTGTGAGAAATTTTTGGGTACCATTGCTGTGATATCCCATAGTATCCTAAAATTAGGTACTGAATCTATCGAAAACTTTAAATTATTGGTGTGAAGGGCTAACAGCTCTAGGATCTATACCATCAAAAACAGTTTGCCGTGGAAAACCTAATGTTCATCTTATATATTTTCAGGCGATCTACTGGGACGACAAAACAGTATTCATGGAACACGAATTTGTAGGCCCAGGAGGGTTCGTCCATGCTGTGGCGGTGTGCCGGCAGCGGGTCATCGATACTTCTGCCGCGGCTATAGCTGAGCTGCTTGTGCAGCTGCACTGTGCCGGCACCTGCAGGGCTGCACCTGGTAAAATGCCACAGGAGGTGAGTTTAGAAAATATAGAAAACTATAGTTGGTGGGTTGAAATGTTATGGAGTGGTGGCGTTGTACCGGCAGGGGGCATAGTGCTGAGGCTTACAGAACTTCACCAGGGAAGATGGTAGGTAACTTGTGAATTACAGAGATTTGGTTGTGGTGTGGCGACTGACAATAAGCTATACTCACTTCTACCGTAGTTAAAGTTCAGCTGCAGCTGTTGCGCCCTTGGTTTCACTCAGTGCAGCTGCCAGGACATGTAAAATAGTAGGTTAAACATCTGAAAATGCTTTACAAATGTGTTTTCTTAAAATTCAATATGAAGAAGAAGAAGAAAAAGAAAGAACGGAGTTGAAAAGACGGGTGGAAAGTTTTTTTTATGTCATAGATATCAAACAAGCTGACGGGCCGCCTGATGGTAAGCGATCACCGTCGCCCATGGATACCTGCAACACCACGTTAAAGACTCTATTGACAGCCCTTTTGAAGAACCCCATATTAAAGCTACTTGGAAATGCCGCAGGAGGGAAGCTCATTCCACAAATTGCATCTGTGAGGCAAAAAGGAACGCTTAAAACTCATGTGTTGCGATTTCCACCGATCTATGATATGTGGATAAACTTTCAGGCGGTTGCGGCTGGTGCGATGATAAAACCGCGATGCTGGCATCAGATTGAACAGTTCTTCAGAATATTCCCGAGTTTAGTTTTCAGATTACATTTTTCTTATTTCCAGTTGGAGCTCTGGGTGCAAAGCAACGAACTGAGCTCTGCCAAACTTCGCGCACCGAATGTCCCATTCCCCACTCTTCAATCCCCTTCCAACATGGGATGTGGGGAATTAGTTCCCACTCCACAGACTGAGTGAGATATCCTTCACTGCTCGGACGAACACCTGCGCTCTCGTTTACACGCCTCTAAACAAATGCATTAGAGAGAGAGGTAGCAATAGGGTGTGCGCGCTCCGGCAGTGATAAATAATGTATTACAACCGCGGCTTTCAAGGCGCGTGGTCGTGTCATGGACTGCTTTATATTGGCGACATTATTTAAAGTGTTTTATGAATTAATATCGTTATCGAATTCTATGTCCATTAGCGGAGCTAATCCTAGCATTCAATGGTGTCGATGTCATAGCTTGAAGTAAAATAATGTATCATAGATTTTTTAACATTTGGCAAAGCGTTGTTTCTGAAACTTCGTGTTATTTAGTAGATAGATAATAACCACACGTGTATTTACAATTTAGGATATTAATGTAATATCATCGCAGATATAATGAAATATGTATTTTGAATAAAAAGAAATCATCTAAGTATCTTTAAATCAATATTTTGTGCATTTTATCTATATTAATATTGTGTTTTTATAAGTGTATCTTTCGATGATTGTTATTAATATCCAATGTGCCTATTTAGACCTCCCCCTTTATATTCAGAATGAATATAAGAAGGTACTAAAAGTACCAACAAAGCTTAAATTATTTATTCGTGACTCTTTATTTTGGATTTTTTATTTGTATGACACAACTTGTTGTTTCCTAGAAGTCTTTAAAGTATCTAGGTACTGGCAAGGATCTTTTTTGGTACTAGATAGGATGTGTGATGTGATTTTAAAAGTGATTTTAACAATTTTACAAGCTGTTGTCTATAGCTACACAAGTTTAGGAAAATATACAATGAAGTGGCATGTTTTTTTTTATATATCTACGTTTGGCCACCAGCTCGCCTGATGGTAAGCGACGGTGTGGCCAAAATGTTGGGGTCAAAATTCCTTAGCAATTAACCAGTACAATCTGCCTTTCCATGGTTGACTTCTAGCAAACAACAAGCTAAGAAAAGCGATACTTACATGTGATCTCAATATTTTTATCTATCATGTCATTAAGATCATTATTATTTATGACTACGGATTGTGTAAAAAGCCATTAAATAGAATTTAATATTCAATCAGTTTTATTTACCCAAACGAAGTCATAGCCTTATTATTTATATTTAATTGATTATTTTGAAATACGAGTAGGTATGTTTAAATAACTAGCAGATGCTATTTACAGTTAAATTATAAAGAAACTATATAGGCAACCCAGAGTATTAGATCTTTTCTAAAATTGCCAAGCCTTTTACACGCGATCGGATTATAACTTGCGCGAGATACTGCGCATGCGCATATTGATAAATCCTGGTTATATTCTACAATAGGTGAAGTCACGAAACGCTTAAAAAAAGCGCAACGTAGAAACTATAGTTAGAACTACAATATTTTAAGGTCAACGTTTTTTTATTTGCATGCCCATTGGTATGCAATGTCTTAAAATATAAAATGAACATCCATTAACAGCCCTAAGGCCGTGCAAAATTGAATTAGATTATAAATATGTCAAAAGAATTACATTATTTTATTTTAATAACTAGCTTTTTTGCCCGCGACTTCGTACGCGTAGATTTTCATATAAACCTTCAATCCTTTTTTCTTCCCTTAACCTGTCCTTGCGCAAAATAACATAGCCTATACTTCAATCTGGTCATAGCTAAGCATATTCGTGAAAACCGCATTTAAATCCGTCCGCATTTTCTTCCAAGGGTGTAGGAGATGTGCGTGAACAAACAAAGAAAAATTCTAATAACTGCCATAACATGTTCAGCTGCTTATTTTAAGTCGCCCTGTGTGAAGTATTGATAGAAGCATAAAAGTAATAAATAACACCGTCAACAGTTTTCAAATCAAAAAGATAATGTGACCACAGTGCAGAGCATGTTTTGAAATTTTCTTTTTGTCTAAACCATTAAAAGTATATCATGTCATGTCGGTATGATATACATCTCTGAAATTTGGCTGTCCAGTTTCGCTGGCCACGGAACCCTGATATAATGCTTGTCTTAACACGCTCTTGGCTAGTTATTTCTTATTTCGCGTGCATTTGTATGTATACCTTGATTAAAAAGCCATGAAATGGAACTACTCTATTTATCTGCTAAAATATCACAGTAAAATAAAATTATTTATATATTCTTATTCTTATTGCAAATATACACTGTATTCTTCTAAAAGCTAAGTTTATATACCCTGCATAAAGGGTGCAGCAATGACTTATGTAGTGGCTGTTCACAAAACCAGACCACAGACATAAACATATAAATTTAAGTATAGTTAAATCTATTACATAAATATTATATATACTATTCAAACTTAACCTAGGGTGAAGTAATTTTACAAAACAAAAAAAAAAACATACTTAGTGTGATGGGTTACTTAATTATATATGAGATGATACAAAACTTATGACGCTACTTTCTCAACTATTTATATATCGATATTTATTTTCTTATTATAATTTTCTAAAATTTATCGTCGAATAAATCTTTTATCTCGTAATAACATTTTTGGGTTAGAAACTTGCGAAGTTGGTTCTGTTTTTTTTATTATTATTTCTTTCTTTCTTTATTGCGTCCGGTATTTTGTTGTATAGGTTTATTTTCATGTACAAAGGGCCTTTTTTGAATATTTCTATTCGCGGGACTGAATTAAAATAGGATGCGGTATATTTTGTGTTTTAAATGCTAACATAGAATAAAACCAAGAGAATGTAATACTCCTACTCCATGCACTGGAATGAATCACCAAAGAGGTTGTAAGGCCTATAACATGCTTGATCTACACGTTCATTCATCTAAGAAGGTTAAGGAACCTTCTTTAAATTTAAACTGACTAACCGAACACAGTGACAGTTGACAGTTTCAAAATTTTAATGGCTATGTCAATAACATTCTCTTTACTTTGGATCTCCTTGCTTGAGGCTGTGTGACGATCCTCATATTACGTTTCGGGTAACGAAGAAATAAATTATTGATTTTTATTTTCGTTTATGTAAAAATAAAGAATTAAAATAAATGATATAAGATAGCCTATGTTTTAATCTGGTAATTTCTAAGCATATTCGTGAAATCCGCATTTAAATCCGTCCAGTGGTTTAGGAGATGTGCGCGGACAAACAAACAAACAAACAAACAAACAAACAAACAAACAAACAGACAAAAATTCTATAAACTGTCCTATCGTGTTCAGCTGCTTATTTTAAGACGACCTGTGTGATTTTTTTTTTGTTATCTCGCAATTACAGATTTTTTTATCCCTACGTTTTTATTATATGTATAGATATAGATATGTAAGGTTTTATAAAATGTAACAAAAACGGCGACTCGGTATGTTTTGTACTGGTCACCCTAGCGGGTGTGCGGTGTCACTTGTCATTGTCAAGGGCGGGCATTGGGACTGCAGACGGGGTGTTGGATTGGATCGGTACGGATGTAGAATATTGGATTGTTTTGTTAATGTTACGGCTAATGTGTATTAAAGTTGGATAATATAATTGTGGTTATCTAAAGCAGTGTTTGATTGTTACCTTGTGTTTACATTTCACGAAGCGGGATAACAACGATAAAATTTCGTAAGTACACGTCCACTTGTTAATTTATACCGACTGCTGTTGTTACTTTTGTGTTCCTACCTACATGCCTGAACTATTACGTTCGATTATATACGTTCCACTATTTGGTTATATTCGGATTTTCCAGGAAAGGTATTTAACCTCGTTAATTTCACGCTATGGCATTAGATAGACAAAACAAATAGATGGATGTAATACTTGAGCCGTAATTGCTTGTTGGAGGTAATGTAAATAAAGAATCAGATCTTGATTCGGATCTTGTGTATTCTATAATAACAACTTACATATCAACTATTATTGTGGTCGATTACTGTGCCTAAAATATCTGGTGGCAATACAGTACTACTGGCTAAGTTGGCCATCGAATTATTACCTACTCTGTTAATTATAAACTTCTGTATTTTATAGTAACAACTCATCTACTTGTATTGTAGTGGATTTCTGTGCTAAAACATAAATAGTGGCACGACAGTACCACTGGCCAAGTAAAACATCGTATTATTTGATGAAAACCAAGTAGGTAGATACTCATACCAGTACCTAGGTAGTTTGTATGAGTTTCCAAGGACAAAAGATCGTACACAAAAAAGGGTAGATGTGGTGTGGGGCTTAAGAAACAAACGAAAAAAAAAACACATCAGTCATAGGAAGGCACCTCAGAAGTGAAAACTTAAGTAGTAATTCACCTATTCAACGAGAGATGGCGCTGTTTTAAAATACACGGTACAGCGTTGTGTATTAAGTGTTGCGTGAGGATGACGCGAGTTCCCTGATTTTTGTTCACTCAAAAAGTGCTCAACGCGCCTAAAAAGGTTTCACTTCCAAAATCCTTATAATAAATTTGTCTGTTTTCGGATTTTATAACATTATGCATCAAACTATTTTCTTTAGGTTATATAATAACTGGTTAGTTGTGATAATGTCATTAAAGTTTGTTTTTATTTTGTTGCGAGTTTCACGAAATGGATGACAGAAATGGGGAAGCCCAGAAACACCACCACGTGGGAGTTCGATGTCTAGGAAAAGCCTGGCCAGTACGAGCTAAAGTCGCAGCCGCAACAAGCAGCCTGAGGCTTGGCCGCGACGCGAGCGTCGCGAAGCTGCCTGGTGCAGTGGAACGCGCAGCGAGTGATGCAGCCGCAGCAGGCTGCCGGGTGCTAGAACGCGCAGCGAGTGATGCAGCTGCAGCAGGCTGCCTGGCGCTGGAACGCGCATCGAGTGATGCAGCCGCAGCAGGCTGCCTGGTGCTGGAACGCGAGGGAGCGAAGCAGCCGCAACAGACTGCCTGGTGCTGGAACGCGCAGTGAGTGATGCAGCCGCAGCAGGCTGCCTGGTGCTAGAACGCGCAGCGAGTGATCCAGCTGCAGCAGGCTGCCTGGTGCTGGAACGCGCATCTAGTGATGCAGCCGCAGCAGGGTGCCTGGTGCTGGAACGCGAGGGAGAGAAGCAGCCGCAGCAGGCTGCCTGGTGCTGGAACGCGCAGCGAGTGATGCAGCTGCAACAGGCTGCCTGGCGCTGGAACGCGCAGGGAGTAACGCAGCCGCAGCAGGCTGCCTGGTGCTGGAACGCGCAGGGCGTAACGCAGCCGCAGTAGGCTGCTTGGTGCTGGAACGCGCAGAGAGTAACGCAGCCGCAGCAGGCTGCTGGTGCTGGAACGCGCAGGGCGTGACGCAGCTGCAGCAGGCTGCTTGGTGCTGGAACGCGCAGGGAGTAACGCAGCCGCAGCAGGCTGCTTGGTGCTGGAACGCGCAGGGCGTGACGCAGCCGCAGCAGGCTGCTTGGTGCTGGAACGCGCAGGGAGTGATGCAGCCGCAGCAGGCTGCCTGGTTCTGGAACGCGCAGGGAGTGACGCAGCCGCAGCTGGGTGCGTGATGATGCAAGGCGCCGCGAGCGGTGCAGTCGCAGCCAGCAGTCTAGTAGCCGCGACAGGAGGGGTCGAGGCTCTATTGGCGGTCACCGTACAAAAAGGTCATGTAGCCCTACTTTTACCTCTAAAGACATTATACAAATAATACACTCTATTAAAGAAGTTTTGCCATCACTGCCGATAGATAACTGAATCAGAAAATTATATTCCCGAGTTTAATCTATCGGAAAAGAACAAGCGCGAATAAAAAGATAACAAATGTGTGAAGGTTTACGGTTAAAAAAAAAAAAAAAAAAAAAAACGTTAGTGCATTGTGCAATGCAAAAACTCTCAGGACTAGCTAAGGCGAGGTGGTACGAGAGCCTTTATTCAATATTGTTCAGATAATAAAGTTGTGACAGATAAAGTTGACAAACGCAATTTCTCTACGTACAAAACTATGGTCAAACTCTTAAAAGATATTATGTTAAAACGGAAAGAAAATTGGACTGGAGAACAAATGAAAATTTACTATCATGAGATGTTAGCGTTACTAAATAAGTGTGAAATAACGGGTAGACGGGCAGTTGACTGCATCATTCATGGCATCAGCGATAGGGCTATGAGATCAAGGGCTTTGACTTTATGTTATGAGGAACCTGATCAGCTACTAAGGTTCCTATTAAGCAACAGTAAGGAGGTCTTCACACCACAAATACCGATTAGAGATAGAGATATTGGAGCAGATCAATTTATTCCATTATTGGAAATTGATTGATAATAATTTGATTTGTCTTTTAATTACTCGTTTAGGCTATAGTAAAATTTTGCTAACAATATGTCTTTTAGAGCTTTGACAAATATTTGACTATTGTTTCTATTTCTTTTATCTGTACTGGTAGTTCATTACATATTTTGATAGACAATGGATTAGGGCCGGGCGATGCATTGCTAATTTAGAGGTTGGTAAGATTAATTTATATTTATAGTTCCGGTTACACCTTATTAGATAGTTTTGGTTATCAGCGAATTTTCAAAAAAACAAATGGGGATACTTTTTAACAAATTTACAATTTTCAAATATATATACATTATATAGGCGACAGTAAATATTTTATATTGAATAATAAAATATGGTCTATGAAAATTTGGTACACTGATGTCTGAGAGTCTAATATTGGGGAGGATACGAGTGCATTTCTTCTGGACAACAAAGATATTTGTAGCATCTACACTATTGCCTCAGAGTGTGATGCCATAGCTGAGCCACGAAAATGCGTTTGCGTAGCTGTGTCCAAGTTTACGTAGCTCAGCGTAGTTCCCTAAGTGCGTAGTAAATTAGCTGCGTCAACACATTCTAATTTATTATTATTATTATATGAAAATTTAATGTCAAGAGAATCTTTTTGAAGGGGTCTAAACTGCATGATTGCTGTTTTGAGAAGTTATTTCAAGGTTGTGATCAGTCTCATCCAGTGAATTATATTACTTAACATGTCAGTGGGTTTTTCATTCAGACTATAATCATTATTACACAATGTCAAGATAGATATATCATCTGAAAAAAATACACAGGATCCATTGATTATTTTAGGTGATAATAAAACAAATAAAAGGATGCAGCCAGCGACGCTTCCTTGGGGAATGAATGATTAATTGGCATCAGGATTGATTTAGCTATATCTATCATATCAGTGTTAGAGTTTTCCACATGCTGTTCGCGATTTTTTTTTAATAAGAGCTGAACCATTGATGTTCTATGCTGCGTATTCTTATACCATATAGTTTAACTAAAAGTATATCGTACTGAACTTTATCATATAGTTCAAAAGACGATAGGTCGGTCTCCGGCAGAAGTCATATTTGGGATGGGAATGCTAAGTGAATATAACCCGCCTTTGAACGAGATAATTAAGGAAACACATGATGACTCCTCGCTGCCATTTATTCGCGGTGAAGTTAAACGCAGAATTGACAAAGTTCAAAAGACGCAAAACGGTATTATGATAAGGGAAGACGGTATAATAACGGTGACCTGTTTAAAATCACTAAGGTCTTTAAAAAAAAAAGGGAAATTGGTAAAAGCACTAAGCTCATGCCTACATAATGAGAAACCGTTCAGAGTGGTGAAGGTCTTAGGCAACGATCGACACCGATAACAGGATTTGACGGCAAAAAAAAAAGAAAGATGACTGTTGCCTTTGACAGAATACGACCGTGCATTCATGCAATGAGTTTGACTGTTATTGGGTTGTTTGTTTTGAGTTTGTTTGTTTTGTTTAGGAAGACATATGGAGAAGTCACATTATGCGTTATTCGCTTGTTTTTATGATTATCTATGGAATCAATATAGAAATATGAGTAATACACCTTTGTCTCTTGTTAACCAGTGTATAACGTCATCTGGCAAAAAAAAAAAAAAAAAAAAGATGGCATGATATTTGTATACACGCTGATTGATGTCAATGTTAGAAGAATGACAGAATATCTGTTTGTGAATACCGTTTTACCGGCACTTATAATAGCATGCTAAATTTTGAATGATAATTTAACTAGCGTTTCGGTATTCGGGTTTAAAGTCGATGAAATGACTACTGATGTTGGAAATGATGCGAACAGTGAGGATATTATGTCGGGATAATAAATTTTTATCTGTTCCAAATCACTGATGTAGTAACGCTAACGTTTATTTTGCTAAACACTGTTTTAAACTATCACGGTTGTTCACTAAAGTTATATGATTATTTACGAGATATTTACCGTTTGTTTATTTTGTTCTCAATTAAGTGGAGATTGAAGCTGACAAAGTAGGTACACAAGTATTTACTATTTTGCTATTTGATTGTTTTGTGTTGTTTCAGGTCAAGCGCAAACATGGCAGTTCGTGACTTGATCTGAGACAGTTGGATAAACGGATATTATTGGATAAACTGGTTGGTTGGATAAACTGATATTATTGGTTGGATATACTGATATTATTGGTTAAATTGGTTGGTTTGATAAACTGATATTATTGGTTAAATTGGTTGGTTTGATAAACTGATATTATTGGTTAAATTGGTTGGTTGGATAAACTGATATTATTGGTTAAATTGGTTGGTTTGATAAACTGATATTATTGGTTAAATTGGTTGGTTTGATAAACTGATATTATTGGTTAAATTGGTTGGTTTGATAAACTGATATTATTGGTTAAATTGGTTGGTTTGATAAACTGATATTATTGGTTAAATTGGTTGGTTTGATAAACTGTTATTATTGGTTAAAATGGTTGATTTGATAAACTGATATTATTGGTTAAATCGATTGGTTGGATAAACGGATATTATTGATTAAATGAGTTGGTTGGATAAACTGATACTACTGGTTAAATGGGTTACTTGGATAAACTGATATTATTGGTTACAAGGTTTGGTTTGATAAACGGATAATTTGGCTAAATAAGATGGCTGGATAAACTGATAGATATAAATTATGGTTATATTGTTAAAATTTGATTGTTACACCCAATTTTTTTTAGGCATATACCTACTTAAGTAAATTTAATAATAATTTAAAAAGAAATACTATTCTCTTTATATTAATAACAATGTTTAATTACAATGTCTTTCTTGGATTATCGTGAAATATGTTGATTTGTGTATTTAGATAACATATACTATTTTAAAATTTGTATTGTAAAATGCCCCTCTTGCCGAGTGTAAGGTTCCACCAGGTGCGTGCATGAGGGCATGCACGTTGTCAGGACGGACGAGTGTAAGGTTTTATAAAATGTAACAAAAACGGCGACTCGGTATGTTTTGTACTGGTCACCCTAGCGGGTGTGCGGTGTCACTTGTCATTGTCAAGGGCGGGCATTGGGACTGCAGACGGGGTGTTGGATTGGATCGGTACGGATGTAGAATATGGGATTGTTTTGTTAATGTTACGGCTAATGTGTATTAAAGTTGGATAATATAATTGTGGTTATCTAAAGCAGTGTTTGATTGTTACCTTGTGTTTACAGATAGAAGATAGATATAGATAGATAGAAGATAGATAATTTATCAACAAGCCAAATCATAACAATCCTATAGCGACATGCTATTTTCTTTAGGATTTTCCACTTCATATAAGCACTTCTTTACCAACTTCCTCAATTCAGTACAAAAACGCCTATATGGGAGATCTACCACTTTAACTGGAAGAGAATGAAACATTAGAGCAGCCATGTGAACACACATATTTGTGGTACCTATTAGACTTATAAATAGTAGCTATTAAATAAATAAATATCTGGGACATTATTGCACACATGGTCATCTGACCCCAAACTTAGCAAAGCTTGTAATATGGCAGCCAGAGACTGATATACATACATATGTTTTTTTTAAATACATACTTAAATAGATATTAACACCCAGACATAGAACAAACACAAATGCTCATCACACAAATGTTTGTCCTAGATGGGAAATCGAACCCAAGCCCCCATGCCCAGAAGGCAGGTTCACTACCAACTAAGCTAACGGGGCTGTCAATTAGTTCTTATATAGCTAGTAATATTTATATCATTAATGCATGACTAGAAATCGCCTAAATCGTAGGTAAGTAAGTATCAGAAACAATCAAATCATCGAATCATTTGAAGTGAATCATCCCCAAAAGTCAGTAAATTCGTAAAGGACTTATCATAACCTTGGCCGACATCTTCTAAAAGATTTGCCAAACAATTTTTCATTAATTAAGAATGTGTTAGTCAGTACTCTGGGTTATTTATTTTTAAAGTTCCACTCCGCATTATTCCGATTACTCCGCTTTTTCCAGGATTTCATCAAGGTATTGATTAGACAGAAATAATGTAGAAGTAAGTGCTTTCACCCACGATTGCCAAATTTCCTGCACAAATATAACCGTGGAGGTTTTCAACTCCGTCCGTTTTTTTAATATAATTTTTTTTCATCCCCGATACACACGGATAATTATTATACGTGTTAATATTCGTGTTCACCACTACTGTGTTCCGGATTGAAGGGCAATGTTTCCAGTGAAATTACAGGGCACACAGAGATTTGACATCTTATATCTCGGGGTGACGAGCGCAGTGCATTGCCATCCAGGTTTTTGAACTGTTGAAGTTCAAAATTCTGAGTGGCGTTGAGCTGTTATGGGCAAGCTTGAAGAGCCATCAGGCAAGCAACTTCGCTCGTCTCGTCACTCAGTATCATAAAAGAAAAGTTTAACGTGTGTATATCTGTACTGTACTGTCTGTCCGGGGCATAGTAGCTCACAAACGGCTAAACTGATTTTGTTTTTTTTTGTTTGAACGGCGACT
This sequence comes from Agriopis leucophaearia, assembly GCA_949125355.1. NCBI lineage: Eukaryota > Metazoa > Arthropoda > Insecta > Lepidoptera > Geometridae > Agriopis > Agriopis leucophaearia. Next base: position 7,618,735 of record OX421286.1, read on the forward strand.
CGATCGAGAGTGTTCTTAGCTATTATTCAAGAATGTATACATATAGGTATATATATGTGTTTTTTTATGTATTAATCTTCATAGGCCTGCGTCTGACCGCCAACTCGGCGATGATGCAGCACGCTCGCCTAGAAGAAACTGATTGAAGAGAATGAAGATTGATCTTATCAGTCGTTTGAAAATCAGAGAACTTTTCGTGGTCTTTTTAAAGTAAAAGTCAAATGTAGTAACGCTTTTTTAATTCAAAAAATTCTTCTAGAATAATCTAAAAATAAATATTTGCTAAACAATCCAATAAATTATCTTTTGAGTGGGATGTATAATTTGTTTTTATTCCCGTTTGCGTTTGAATGAGTCATAGCAAAAAGACGGTCGGAAATTACCGATCGCGTATTATTGCCAAATGATTATAAAATAACAAAATGGTTAGATATTTATAATATAATTGGGTTTTTCTACAACCTAGCTGAATAATGTTATTGTATTACTTAAATGGTAAAACGTGGTTAATTCTTAAATCCTGAAAACTGTGGTTCAGAGCACGTTTTCATAATCATCATTAGCCCTCAAAAACCAGACAAAGAACCAGGACCGAATTTAGAGGCATAGAGAACCAGGACAGCAAAGAAGCGGAGGCCGTTAATTGTTTTTAAATAGGTTAAACAAGTTTTTTTTATTCAAGTGTCTCAATAATTTATTGCGAGGCAAGTAGGTAGTTATTGGGCACGCTGTACCACTTGGTCGCTGTTACAACTTCAGGTCGTATGCTCGAGGGATATCGACTGCGTTGCTCCACCTTCAGCTATCGCTTCAGGTGGAGTTCAACGCGGTCGATATCCCTCGAGCATACAACCTGAAGTTGTAACAGCGGGCCAAGTGGTACAGCGTGCCCAATCACAAAGTAAAATTGAGTCAAGATAGACATTTAGATAATTATATCACTCACCTAGTCGATGGTGTAATTTATAACTTCACATTTGAATACAAAGTCACTTTCACACCACTTACTACTCTTTATAGCGATGGTGAGATATAATAACGTAACATAATGTGTATGAAAAGTTGTGAATAAGAAAGAAAACTAGATAAAGTTATAATTTTATAGGTACTGTTCAGATCAGAATAGATTTATTGTACCTAAGTGGTTTGCTATTACTTCTCAAAGTCTCTGCGTACTGATTTTCATCGGCAGAGATAACACAGGAGTATCAGGAAATGTGCACCAATTTCAGTGTGCGTACTAATGATCATCCCCACAAGAAATTGGTACAAGTTCTGCAAAAGTGACTGCGTACTAATTTTCATCCCCAGTCGCTAGATAGCAGTAATTTCCACTCCACATACTACATAGAAAATGTGCTCGATTTCAGTGTGCGTACCTATGATCGTCCCCACAAGAAATTGGCACATGTTCTGTAATAATGACTGCGTACTAATTTTCATCTGCAGTCAGGAAGTAAATAGCGAAACCAAGGTAACTTTAAATTCTAAACTTGAAGCTAAACGATATATACCCACTAAAATTAACACCATCAATTAAATTTAATTATTTATGTCACCATCGCATAGCACTACACAAGTTCACAGTAGAAAAATAACTAAAATGTAGCTAACGTAATATGTGTGTGTATACGCGGAGAAATTAAGTAGTTGACATAGACATATAGTACAGGAGCCCGAAGCTATTCAAATAACAATAAAGGTTACCGGTTATCTATGTGAAATTGGTCTAAATAACACCATTTTAAATATTGAAATCCAAGTCTCAAAGATCGTAAACCCGCCGTAACCATATACAGTGATAAAACAAAGATCTCAAAATGTGTTAATTATTTCATTTTCGAGGTCTTTGTTCAATTACCATAAGAAAGAGTAAGACTTTGGAAAGTTGTTATATACAGACATTAATATCATTTGAAGTCAGGGTATAAATTATTATTTAATCATTTACATTTAAGAGTACCTACCAGTTCAAACTGAAACAGCTGACATTGCGGATTATGATTTGTAAGATTTGGGTTTTAGTATCTACTATGATGTAATTTAAACCAATTTCACAAAGATAACCTACTAACCTTTATTGTTATTTGAATGGCTGCGGGCTCCTGTACTAATATAACTTTATGCTTTATCTGCAAGTTTTATTACATATTCTGTGCCTTAGCAAGTAGTGGGAACGTTGTAAATTGATATTACTTGACCTCATTTCTGAATTAGGGTTCACCTATTATTTTTGTGATTTTTGAAAACGATTTTGCAAATTAAGAAAATATTAGAAGGATGGATTTGCATGAATTTTCGCTTATCTAACAAAATTCATCTAATGTATATTTTGTTTTAATTTTTCACATCTACCTATATTTCATAAGTACTAAATTAAGAGGTACCAATTACATTGTTATTGAGAAATAAAAGACAAGTAGACATACAAGATTTATAGAAAGTCTCGCTGGGATACAATCTGGGTACTATGGGTATCATTTGTTTATGATTCCTGACTTATGTCTAAATAATCGAGAAAATCGTGAGCGAAACCGCGGGCGAAACTAGTTAATAGGTTATATTAAGCAGGTGTTGCAGTGACGTCAATTCCTACCTTTAAATGTGTGTGCTGTATGCACGTCAGCATTTTCATGTAAAACTAATACGTAAATACTATGTGTTTTACAACACGTGGGAATGCCTAAGTCATCAATTTTCCTACCTAAAGCCTCGTAAATGCGGAAGTCTACAATTTCAAATCGATGCATGTATGATTATGATGTAAGTAATTAATTGCTTTTAAATTAGTAGTCATTGATTTGTTATTCTTGTCATATAATATGTGACTTAAGCTCTTTTGTTAAATTATATCATTTTATACGATTTTACGTATAAAACTCGAACCTGAAGGAATTGTTTCATACTGAATTCTGTCTTCGACGTGGACGTCAGCAACTTCAGCTTCACCAGCATCCTGAGCTTCTTCATCATCATCAGAAGTACCCTGAGTGACCTCGAGTGAATTTAAATTCATCATGTAAGTGAGTAACTTACCTTACTCTTAATTTTTGATATAATTGTGTTGTCTTGAGTAAGCTGATTCTTGAATATTTAGTACTTACATAATGTTTCAGTCATTTACATAAGTTTCAGTACTTTTAATTTATCATGAATTAAATAACTGCGCTCGACGCTTGTCATGTTTGACCCCATATATTTCATGTTAGTAGTAATTATAAAGTTTGTAATCAAAGTTTTTTTTTCAGGTCTGACTCAGAATCAGAAGCAGTACCCATCATCATCCCAGCAGCGCAGAAAAACAAGAGAGGAAAGAAATCTGCAGAAACGACTGCCAGTATCGGGAAGAAAAGAAAAGGAGACAAAATTACTCAGAGGTATTTTTCTTTTGTTAGATACTTATTTATTTTAATTTTAAATACTTACATTAAGTTTTTATTTGTACTGTCTTTATTTTATTACTAGCCGGCCGCCCCGGCTTCGCACGGGTCTAGCTCGGCTTTAGGCCTCGCTACAAAATATAATATGCTCTATGTCACCCGGAGATAGTGTAGCTCCCCAACAGTGAAAGAATTTATAAAATCGGTTCAGTAGTTTCGAAGCTTTTTTCAATGCAAACAAACAATCAAATCTTTCCTCTTTATAATATTAGTATAGATTTATTATGTCAGTATAAACAAGTGTCAACTAGTAATTCTTTAACTTTGTGATTTATTGTAGGTATGGTGGTAACCTTATAAACTATGGGTTTACTTGTTTAGAGTTATAACATCCATTAAAATTTTATTAATTGTTACAGCCTACGTGGAAAATCCCAACGCACGGACATTTTCGGACTAGAAGAAGCCCTCGAAGAGACACCACAACCCAAAAAATCAACCATCACCACCAGCAGCTTCGTCAACCGCGTGGCTAACGGCTCACAGCGACGAGTCGCAGACATTAAGGGTGATTATTTCATAGACCTAAAAATTTATGACTCTGAAGATGCTGATTCCACTGCTCCAGAGGAGCGGTGGAAAAAAGCACTGGTAAGAGCCAAACTCAAAATTGAACCAGACTCGTCGCAGTGGAGTAAGCTCCAGAGCTTTGTGAGGGACGCTCACAAGCTTTTTGAAGCTTGTGATCCAACATTTTATTCAGATAGTGTTTATTTCAAGGACAAGTAGTAGGATTGATTTGGAGTGTCCTATAATAAGAAAGGTCTATCATTTTGTCATTAAATATATTTTTATGTTGTGTTCTTTTTGTCACTAGATTTTACGCGGTATAATTAAGTATACTAGAAATAATTTGTGTTTTCGAATAATTTAGATAGCTTTAGGTGGCCTTATTATTAAGAAAATAAATATTATAAAACAATATACTAGTATTGAATATAATTTCCACCTTTTAGGGAGTAAATAAATTTGAAATGCCATATTGCAAAAAATAATTATAATGGTTGTCATACACTGAGCTATAATAATATTCAAATATAACATACTTTCCGCACAATCTTTCTTATATTTTCTATTGAGGTATACTAACAGACAAGATAATTAATATTTAGATTTTTACACTTCTGAATATTTTGAACTAAAAATATAAAATATACATTATAGCTCAGTGTGTTATGTGCTTAATAGACGTTGCGAATAAGGCATGGTCGACTAATTTCAACTTCATTTACTTTTTACAATTGAGTGAACTTCAAACTAGATTTTATTCCTGTCGCAAATCATTTAGATACGTATAACTAGCACTAATAATAATTAAATAAACGGTTAACATACTAAATTACTTGTATTGAACAAAGTTTCTATAGGATATTGGGAAGTTTCTATAGGGAATTGTTAGAAATTTAAAATGCCATTCTGCAAAACGTGTAACGTTGACGTTGAAAAAAAATGTTGGTTAGGTCATACACGTAGTACTAAACATAAGAACCGTACATTTTTACCGATGTGTGATGGTATAGACATTATTGAGTCAGCATTTCGCAATCGCATAGCGAGTTATAGAGTCAAAGTATCAGATGATAAGGAAGGAATTTGTGTACCCACTTTCTTTAATGCTATTCGCACAAAGATTAATTTGCTTCTTGATCAATCACTTCAAACTCACACTTGCATTAAAGTGAATTTTGAATTGTTTTCTATGTTTCTTATGTTTAAAAATGATACACAGGAAATGAAATCTTTTGCAACTACTAATTTTACACTTCATCTAAACTATGATTTCAACAACTTGTACACAAACATTTTAAACAGTATTATGAAAAAAATAGAAGAATTCCAAGAGAGAGACAGTGGATGGACATTTTTAAACAATTGTCATCTGGAAATAAATATTTGTAAATATGAACCACTGCGAGGTTCAAACTTCATAAATTTACCAAAATTCATACAAAACAAAAAAGCGTGTTTAAACATTAAAAACAACGATGATTACTGTTTTTTGTGGTGTGTTATCGCTGCGCTTTACCCCGCAACCGAACACCCAGACCGGGTTACTTCGTATCCTTGTTTTCAAGACAAACTAAATATCAAAGATTTATCATTCCCTATGACTTTATCAGATATTTCTGTTTTTGAAAAAAATAATCCTGACTTAAGTATCTACGTTTATGGTTTAAGAGATAGTAAAGTTATAACCGGGCCTTTGTATAAATCAGAATCTAAGAGTTACAAACACCGAATTCATCTATTGTTCCTTGAAAATAACACGTCGTCACATTTTTGTTTAGTAAAAGATTTACCTCGTCTGGTGAGAAATCAATTAACAAGACATCATGGAAAGTTACATTGTTGCGAAAATTGTTTATTATTCTTTTCTTCAAATGAAGAGCTCGACCATCATGTTTGTGGGGGTATCGTTACTATTTTACCTGAAAAGGGGTCAGTAATACAGTTTAAAAACTATAATCGCAAGCAAGATGTTCCATTCGTCATTTACGCTGACTTTGAAACAATGTTACGTCCTGTACAAGGTTGTGAACTTGATCCCAAAATATCCAGCACATCTGATTGACATCATCACGTACCTGTCGCTTTTGCATATAATATTGTTTGCGTGCTCGATGAATCATATAACCGGTTCGTAAGCTATCGCGGTGAAGATTGTGTTACAAAATTCATAACTTCACTACTTGATGACGTACATAAAATTCATAAGATCCTTGGCAAAAAGACTCCAATAATATTTAACCAGCATGATGAAAAAGTATTTAATGAATCGATTCGTTGTCACATTTGTGGGCATTTAACGTGGGGTTGCAAAGTTCGCGATCATTGTCATTTAACTGGAAAATTCCGGGGTGCTGCACATGAGATGTGTAATCTAAATTACAAGCTACCAAAATTTATCCCAATTTTTTTTCATAACTTGTCCGGTTATGATTGTCACTTATTTATAAAAGAATTAGGAGAATTACCGGGTTCAATTAAAGTCATACCAAAGACAAAAGAAAATTATATTTCTTTTACTAAATATGTGGAAGTTGCCCTAGATGAATACCTGCAGCTACGTTTCGTAGATTCGTTCAAATTTTTGAGCACAAGTCTAGACAAGCTATCTCAAACACTAAACTGCAACGATTTAGTGCATATGCATAGACATTTTCCGGACAAAAGCCAATTCGAGTTACTGACTCGGAAAGGGGTTTACCCTTATGAGTATATGACGAAATGGGAATGCTATACGGAACCAGCTTTACCCCCACGGGAAAAGTTTTATAGTTCTTTAAACGATACAAATATATCTGACGCTGATTACTACCATGCCCAGCTAGTTTGGTCGCAGTTCAACATCGAGAATTTAGGTCAATACACAGACTTATATGTTAAAACAGATGTTTTACTATTGACAGACACTTTTGAAAAGTTTCGTAGGACAAGTAAGATGCATTATCAGTTAGATCCAGCCGCCTACTTGACTCTCCCTTCTCTATCATTCGATAGTTTTTTATTAGGTTCTTCCGTCCAGTTAGAGCTAATCAATGACTTAGCAATATTACGTATGATACAAAAAGGAATTCGCGGAGGTGTGTGTATGTGTACGCACCGCTATGCAAAATCTAACAACAAATATATGTCTAACTATGACCCAAATCAAGAGGATTCATTTTTAGTATATCTCGATTGTAATAATCTGTATGGGTACAGCATGTGTCAGTCACTTCCGCTGTCAAACTTTAGGTTTTTAAGCCAACAAGAAATCAATACTTTGGATGTAATGAAAGTATTAGACAATGCTGATGAAGGTTACATTTTGGAAGTAGATTTGGCTTATCCGGATATCTTGCATTTATCGCATAACGATTTACCGTTCTGTGGGGAAAAATGTATACCCCCACACGGAAAATGTATGAAACTCGTTCCAAATTTGTACAACAAGTACGAGTACGTAATTCATTATGTCAATCTTAAGAAATGCCTAGAACACGGTCTGGAATTGCGGAAAATACATCGAGTGATCGCATTCAATCAAAGTTCTTATCTGAAAAGATACATTGAGGTTAACACAGTACTTCGTCAAAAAGCTGAATCCGTGTTTGAACAAGATTTTTTCAAACTTTTAAATAATAGTGTTTTTGGTAAATCTTTTGAAAACACAGAATCAAGAGTCAAAGTGCATCTTGTAAATCAATGGAACGATAAAAACAATGTTACTAAAAAAAGAACAAGCGCTGATAAATTGGTTAGTAGTCCATACTTTCATAGTGCATCAGTTTTTTCTGATAATTTAGTAGCAGTTCAAATGAAATCTGATCGAGTAATTCTTGATAAACCAATTTACATTGGATTTTCAGTCTTGGAATTGTCTAAAGCACACATGTACAACTTCCACTATAATGTCATCAAACCAGTGTACAATGATTGTGTTCAATTATGCTACACAGACACCGACAGTTTTATATACTTCATAAAGACACCCGATTTTTATAAAGACATGAAAGACTCGTTCTTGAATTATTTTGACACAAGTAATTACGAACGTAAAAATCAATACAATTTACCGTTAATGAACAAAAAAATACCTGGTTTGTTTAAGGATGAAATGGGTGGAAGTATAATAACTGACTTTGTTGGGTTGCGGTCGAAATTATATTGCGTTAAAACTGAAAAACGTACAATAAAAAAAGCTAAAGGAGTAAAGACATGCGTGATTCGTAATTTTGACTTATCAGATTATCAAAACGTGAATTTTAATGAAAGCATTGTACGTAAAAAGAACTTATTGTTTAAATCGATAAAGCACCGAATATTTACTAAACAAGTAAATAAAATTGTTCTCTCCGGAAACGATGATAAGAGACGTGTTTCTAGTAATAGAATATCTACCCTGGCTTGGGGTAGCACTTATATTTTAAAGTCATGATTAAGTATGTTTTAATTATGACCTAAGTATTAGTAAATAAGTACCTTATTATTGTATCCTTCAATGATAATAGAATATGATGTACTTACTTAGTACTTATAGTTTGTAATGTTTGTTAAGATTAGTTTGTAATTTAGTATGATAGACGATAGAAATAAATGATGTCATGTAATTTTGACTTTTACTAACTCTACTTCCTTAACCAATCATACGAACTTTCCTAAGTAGGTAGGACATCAATTTTAGTAGGTGAATGTGAGGTCTATATAAAATGAGCAACAAGTTGAAACAAGTTTGATTGACAGAGATAAAATAGATAACCATTGTCGTAATTTAATAGGTAGGTATTATAGTTACGCTGCCTGGGTTGATATTTGATACGTAGTGAGGGAGCCGACAAGTTATATCCTGCTCTTTTCGATTGATGTCAGCATTATTTGTGTTAATTGCTATTGTAGTTTTGCACATTCATTAATTATAATCTAGACTGCAGGCAGGTCGCATGCAAAAATAATTTTTACAACTCTCTAAATAAATATTTAGTATTGATTTGCGTTCAACACTTGATTCTATAAAGGTGAGCGTTTTGTTTGATTTGGATAAATTTATTAATGTTCTTTAATGTCACTTATGGTGCATTTCTCTTATTTATCTCTATTTTTTTTTCAGATCAACATGTCAACTGTAAATGATGATTACTATTCCATGCCTTGCGCACAGGATCCATTAGCAGGCTGGGACTCGTTTGAGGCAGAACAGCGAACCAAACGCAAGCTCGAACTAGCTGAAGCTAAACTCGCTAAAGTTGAGGCTACTAAGAAGAAAAAAATGATGAAAAAAAGTAAGAAAGAGACGCTTTCTTATGTTATCAATAAATCTTCAGAGAGAGGATATAAAATGCTAAAAATTCAAGTATACGATTTCAACGAAGGGGAAAATACCTACAGTGAATCGGTAAGAGTGCAATACATCGTGACTCATCCAATAGATGAAGTGTTAGACTCAGTTCAAAGTGTTGTTAATAAAATTTCAAAACGATTAAGTAATGAGACTCTGTGAATTAATAAAATGTAAACATAAATAAAATAAAAATAAGTAAATTTTAAAGTAATTTTTAAGTTAGTTAAGTTTTTAAATTAATGTATATATCCTTATTTATATTTTTAAATAAACTACACAGGTAATAAATAAGATTTTTGTTTCATTTAAATAAAACAATTTATTTTTTAAACATACATTTATTGATCATTATTACATACAATGATAATTTTTATCATAATTGGTAACATTTGTCAAGATAGTATTAGGTTATAAAATTGATTAGAATAAATTAGGTTATTGTATAATAACATAATATATTGCAATAGATATCTATAGACCTCATCAATTATCAACACAATCATAACCACCAGATTCACTAGATTCACTTTCCTCTTTGTCATTTTCAAAATTATTGTTTATTACATTTTTGTGATTATTTTCACTGAAGTTTTCGAAAAATTTGAATACATTCATATAGTTATCAATAAACCATTTTTTAACTAAAATTACATTTTTTAATGCGCAATGTTTTTTATGATATACACAATTTAGAGAGTTTTTACCATTTTGATTATAAAGTTGTTCCAATAACAATAAATTAGGACATCCCTTTTCTCCAATGTCTATGATATCACAATTACTATTGCAAATATTTTGTAACCACTTAATCTTTTCCAAACCCTTAACGAAAACTTTTTTATTATTTAATAGAGTCCTGCTGACACGTTTAAATTCACTATAGTCGATGTAACCTTCGCTCCATAATATGCCACGATATCTTTCTAACCATGAAACTTGTTTCTTTTCCTTTTCTATGAGTCGAGAGAATGGGTAAGGTGGTTTCACTAAAAACACTTGGGTGTATTCTACCGTAGCCAAAGCCAATTCTTTGATGATAAAAAAGTTATTGGTATCTTTAAATCCTTGCAAATCCACTATAATGTATTCCGAATTCATGATAATTTCTTGACAGTGCTACTCAACGGTTTGTATTCAACGATGCAATCGTTTAGAATCAAACAAAATGCTGATGTGTTTTCTGGAAACTCAATGGCGGTTTCAAGTTCAATTCGCACGTCTATAGGTCCAGATTTAAGAGTTTCGTTTTGTCTCGAACAATCTATCACAAAAAGAGGCGCCCTAGACTTAAAGTCTTCGTAACTTAATAACGGTTCTGGCCGACGGTTGTAATACGACTGTTGAAATCTAGTGTAGCGTTCATATATAAGGGAATAGTTATCGTCAACGAACCTGGTATTCAGATTTTCATATGGAAAATAGCAAGAGTTTAGAAAAACTCTTAAGTTTTCTATGTCACAATGGTCAAACTGAGACATGTCGGCATCGGCACGACGCATACGGTTTGTTTGAAATCCTACTATTACATATCGTGGTTTTTCTATTTGGGAAGAAGTTTTTACAGACCATGTATGTTTTCTAGTTTTTGGAAGAGCAGGATATTCATAAAGATCCCAATTTCTATAAACCATGCTGATAGAACGATCTTTTTCCAGGTATTTGAGTAAATTAATCCGTTCACGATCAGATACTTTCACATGGGGTACGCGCCAGTTTATGTTTTCTATTTCAACATTATGAACATATTCACCCGCTTCTAGTTTTATTGCATTGAGATTCGTGCTACTCCGAAGTAATATCAACTCATGCTTACAATTCATAATAATCTTATTATAATCTTCAGCAAAACCTAGTATTTTATTAAGAGGTATAGACACTGAAAAATTACCTGCTGCTTTATTTGTGGTACCATTCATATCCCACCCCCATAACTTCGACATCTTAGACTCGTTATCATTGATTGAAATTAGAGATTTCATAGTGGTAGTAATACCAGCATTTTTTATTTTATCTATTTCTACTCCATTTAACTCATATCGAATGTCTTGAAAGAAAAATAATACTGGGTTATTTGTAAAATGAACTTTGGCTACAGCAGCTTTTGTATCACGTTTAACTACATGTACAACGCCTTTTATGAATAGAGTACTTGCCGAAGGTAGTACGCATAGATCTTGTTGATTAATAGGTATTCGTATTTCGTCATTTTCTCGAAAGCTATTGACATATGGCTTATATGTATGATATTCTATGCTTTCAATAGAATTATCAACATGTATCGTATCTGTTATACTGAGCATACTCATTTTAATAATCCGATTAGTTTCAAAAACTTCTTATTTTCTTTAGTTAGTTTCACTCGAGGTCTTCTTTTGTTGATGACACGGTTTGAAATGTGTTTATTTAGTGTTTGTACTATGGTTTTATTGTGGTCAATCATTTTCTTCTGATGTGTAAGTATAGTTGTATATCTTCACCACGTAAGTTTACTAAATTATTCTTAGCATCCAATATTCTGACGGTAATTGAGCTGATATTATTCTGGTTAATTGGGAAATAAATAATGTTCTTGGGTATTTCAATAATTCTGTAACCAGGAGGAACGTTTGGAGGAAATTCGTGAATTATATGACTGGGTTTACCGTCCGTGTATGAACCGCTTATAATGTCACATTCGATTCTTAGCACGGTCGTCGAAAGAATGTTGACTGGATAAGAGGATTCATTTAATATATTCGCTTTTAAAGTTTCTTGGTTGAAACCAAATACTCGAGCTAGCAAAGGACTTTTTTCAAAATGTATATCTTTAGAACATATGATGGAAGTTTTTAACGTGTTGTTATTACAAATTAATTTAAAAGAACAGTCTTTCATGCTCTGTTCCAAGTAATCGTTTATATCACTCAGCTCATACGATCCTTCGGGTATTACAACGACTTCCTTATCACCATAATGTAATTTGTTATTGTTGCTATCGATGTTAGGTATAGAATTAAATGTTGAGAAGTATAGCAGACCGCATTCGTATTCGCCATTGAGCTCTAAGCCAGGTGAATAATTTATCGTAGACAGTGGACTGGAGCTTGATATGGATAGTGTAAAAGACATATTGATACTGACAACAACTTAACGATTCTTTAACTTAAATTAGATTTCCAGAAGTTCTTCAGATATTTTATGCATAAGTGTCCGCAATTTACAGAATCATAACTTTGATATTTCAGGTAATTATAATAAATTTCATGATTATTAAAATACCTCAGTAATTCTAGCGGAGGCTTTAAATCTCCAAAGCTGTCAAAATACTCACAATATTCATTATTTTTTACATAGGCTACCCAGTGAGTGCCAGGATTTTGATGATCATCTAGATTAATTATACCACATTCAATTCGCTTGGGTTTTTTTGGTAATCTATCTCTCATGTAGACACCTCTAAAATAAGGTATATTAGCACTATACGTCATTATATCAATGTCAGTCAGAGCGCGTTTGGGTAGCCTTGTATTTAGTTTTTTGGAGCTTTTAAAAACAAACCACTACCTTTTTTGTATGGTTTTAAATAGCATCCCTTTCCTAGTGCTATTGCTTCCATTGTTCTATTATGACGTTCAGATTCTTGTAGGTCAAGTTTTGCTGATTTATAATCATGCACAGCTTTTGCAACACCTGCAGCACCGCCAGTTAGAGCGCCCAACGCTGATAGAGCCGCAAATATTGGTATTAACGGTAATATACCTCCAGTTTTTGGTATAGGTATAACACGCGGTACGCGAACTCTATTTTTTGTAAATACTTTTTTAGCAACAGCATAAGCAATTTTAATGGCAGCTTCATTATTTTTTGGTTTTAATTTTTTCAGCGTTGTACTAATTTGAGTAGTTAAAGCCTTAAATTTTTTGACACCAGCACCTAATTTAAGTTTTGATTTCATAGCTTTATTTACTACCCAGGAAGCAATTTTTTCACCAGTACTGGCATCTTTAGATTTTAGTCGCCTTTTAGTCATGTTAATGAGTTCTATATCAGCTTTGTGACGATCACCTAAATTAGAATTATTTGAGTACGCAATGTCGTGTTGTTTACAAGCTTCGTCTAGTTCATTGACTCCTCTATCACCACGCAACATCCGTTTTTGCAATTTTGTACCGGGACCACAATAATTATATCCAGGTAAATGTAACTCAAACGGTAATTTATTTATCACTGTGTTAATGAGACCACCTCCTTCCATCGATGTTATCTTAATAATGTTTATTGTACGGTCTCAACCATTTTATATATAATGTTAAAGAAATGCATTTTTATTAATCCACGAGTTTTCACTTTCACTAAAACCTAACCATTTAACATATAGTTTATTACCTTTTTGTTTCAATACTTTTTCTACTAGGTATACGCCAGGACAATTAGTCTTTTGGAGTTCTTGTTTATAAAATGAACCTAATATTTTCTGATTATGTTGATCTTCTAAATGGTAAGTCACAGGCTCTGTTTCATTCACTTTAATAATTTTAAACAATTCAGTAGACCAATTTGGTGTGTAACCTTTTTGAAAACATCCTTTATATTTGCTAATGCGAACCTGATCTCCAACATTGAAAGTTTTTTTCTTTTTAGAAACAGTTTTTTGACTTTTTTGTATATTATTCAATACAGAAATTCTATTTGAGGTACAAACATTTTTTGGTTCTATTTTAATAGTTCGATGTATTGAGCTATTATACGTGTTGATTATTTCTTGTACAGGTTTACCTATCCACTTATAGTTTCCAGCTAAATTGAAATATTTGTAAAGTTTGTTTTTAATTGTTCTTATAAACCTCTCTACAATAGATGCTTTTTTGATAGAATGTGTAGAATAATGATTAATTTTAAATTTATTCATTATTTTTTTAAAAGCGTCGTTGTAAAATTCTGTTCCTAAATCAGTTTGCAAATTAATTGGAATCCTTCCTTCATTTATCACTTTTTCAAACGCGCTTGCTATTTCACACATTGATTTACTTTTAACAGGAACAGCCCAACTAAATTTGGAGAAAGCATCAATTATAACTAAAATATATTTATAACCGGAATTGAATAAAGATATATTTTTAATATCAATTAAATCTGCTTGCCATAGGTCGTCAATATCTTTAATTACCACGGAGCGCCGCTTATAATTCCTTCTCGCTTGTTTGTGGATTTCGTTCACTATTCCTTCCTTGCTCATTTTTAGTTTCAAGTTTTCTTGGATATGCGGTTTGTTCACTTCGATTATGTCTGTTATTATTTTCAATTTTTATCCTTATTTCGACAAATTTTGCATCTATTTCTTGCTTTGTGTAGAAATGGTTCTTAATAATTTGTTCATCAAACTCTAAAGCAGATTGATTAATTATTTTTTCGTGTAAACGTAGACGTTTATGAACGTGATTTCCAAATTTGTCCACATTCATAGCAGCAGAGGTATTGATAGCTGAACAGTTGAAATGAATCTGTAGAAACTAATGAAATAATATTGTTTTTATTTAGCTAATAACACCACATTCGCGAAGTTCTTCGATTATTGATATTATTTCATTGTCTAAATTTGAATTTCCGGCATCGCGAGATGCTATTAATAGCTGTAATCTTTCGACTAATTCATTAGGATCATCCCAATAAATATAGTCTACTTTTGTTTTTACTTTCTTTAACATAGGCAATAATCCAGTGCCCTCTACTTCTTGATCATGACTTTCAGCACTCGTTGTACTTATTGCTCTGTCTTTTATATACTTGAAAAGTGGTTTTATGATGTATTTGTATTTGATACCCTTATTGGTTTTGATTGGCTTCTTTGGATCATAATCACGGCGATGTACATTTGTATCTATTAACATTTGTTTATAATTTTGCTTATCTTCTGCAGTTATTTTCGACATATTAGGTGTTCTTTTAAATAATAACTCGTACAACCCGAATGTTCGAGGATACTTTTGTCCCCCTACAGATATTTCAAAATCTTTAAGAACAAAAGTTGCAGATCCCATTTTAAGTTTTCCACGGTCTAATCTAACACCAAATGGAATTTCTTTAAATGCGGCATCTGCTAAGCTCCAAGACATATCATTCGAGTCTATGGACTTAAAAGATGAGGCACTTAGATTTTGATGATCAGTGTTTTTATCTCCAACATCTTCATTTTCGTCAGAACTTTCTAAGTTGACTTCACTTGATTGCGTGTCTAATGTGTGTACAACAGGTACATCAGACATTCTGTGTTTTTTGGTACCTTTATCAGACTCATTGAAATCCTGGTACTGAACATTTTTCAACCGTTTAGGTGTCCTTTCAGTCTTACTTTCATCTGATGATACTCTATTTGCAATTAATTTATTAAGAGGTTCCGTTATTGGTTTTAACGCAGTTTCAATAACCAAATCACTGTTTAATTTTAAATGTTTCATCAACTGAACTTTTTTTTTTACGGCATCTGCTGATTTAACAATTTGTTGTTTTAATGATTTTTCTGAATTATACATAATATATATTTTACTGTTATGCGACCTGTTCTTTCCGATGATGCATTAATGAATGAATTTGATATTATTGTTAATGCCGTTATATATTATTTCTATCAAACTAGCTAATGGAAAACAACAAACGTATCAAATTTTTTCCTATAAGCACCTTTATTTTTTTCACAATCCTTATTTATTACTAAATAATTAAATGGGATACTCCAGATTTCTTTACACATTTCACGAAACTGATTCCAAGACATATCTGTATTGACGTGCTCATCGTAAACATGTTTAAGATTAATATCATCTTGTCTAAATAGAACAATCATATTAGCGTTGTCCCTGATTAATTGTTTTGGTATCTTGCTATATGTTTGGTTTAAATAAAAACAATCAATATTTTTATGTCTCCCTGTAGCAAAATAATCTCGAATATTATTCTGTTTTTCGCAAGCTACATCATCAAATATAAACACTGAATCAGGTTTTGCATCTGCTGTACTCAATATTTCATCATTTTCTTTATACTTATATAAATTTACGGCTGGTACCATTTTCAGAACATTATCGAAAAACATATACATCGGTTGAAATAAAGTTTTGGAGAATATATATACATTTAAGTATTTTAATCCGTGCTCATGTAAAAGGAGCCCAATCATTAAATTGGTTTTTCCACAGTTTGACGGACCGCAAATTAAGCAGCGAATCGTATTTGGTAGAAGTTCACTATGTCTGTGTTTGTTCTTTTCTGACGGTAAAACACATAATCTGTTAAAATTTAATGTGCAAGGCTGTTTAATAAATAACATGTTTAAGTTCCTTGACTATTAGAATAGAAATGAAAGATTAGAAAAAAAATGCATCATTTATACTTTTGATGAAAAAAGCTTTATTGAACACAATACTGTCGCTTATTTAGTACGTTTCATGTAGGTGTTAAAGCGACTTTGTATTCAAATGTGAAGTTATAAATTACAACATCGACTAGGTGAGTGATATAATTATCTAAATGTCTATCTTGACTCAATTTTACATTGTGATTGGGCACGCTGTACCACTTGGCCCGCTGTTACAACTTCAGGTTGTATGCTCGAGGGATATCGACCGCGTTGAACTCCACCTGAAGCGATAGCTGAAGGTGGAGCAACGCAGTCGATATCCCTCGAGCATACGACCTGAAGTTGTAACAGCGACCAAGTGGTACAGCGTGCCCAATAACTACCTACTGAGGCAAACCACATTCTTATAGCAAACAATCCTTTTTTTAACCGACTTCCAAAAAGGAGGAGGTTCTCAATTCGACTGTTGCACGTCAGAAGTGAAAACTTAACTTTTGTACATAAAACTGATTAAATATAAATTAAAGTAGTAATTCATCTATTCTACAAGAGATGGCACTTTGATGATTTTATTCACCCAAAAAGTGTTAACGCGCCTAAAGAAGTGTTCACTTCAAGAAAAAAAAACAAAGAGTAGGTAATAACAATACTAAGAGAAAACACAGTAGGAGATGAAAACTATTAGATTTACTCTCTAGGTAATAAAAAATCCAGAAATATTTCTAAATGGCTTGTCAAGGAACCTTGGCCGAAATTCTGAATGATTTGTCAATTGCTGCTCATCGTCAAAATATGTGTTAGTCAACATTTCTAGAGTTTAGAATCATCGAGTTTGAGATGTATAATGTACGTTGTAATGCGTAAGTTATAATTTTTCGATGATTAAATTGATAAAAATATGAATTACTAACTTTACAAATCTTAATATCATTGGGGTCAATTTTGAAGGTATAGAGAAAAAATATTGTTACCTTTTTAATTTCAGGCGACGAAATAAAAACCCGACCTCATTTTTGAAACCGACTTCCAAAAAGGAGGATGACAACCTTCTGTTTTTTTTAAATGTTTGTTACCTCAGAACTTACGTCTGTGTGAACCGATTTTGGTGATTCTTATTTTGTTTCAAAGCTGGTGGTTCCCGTGTGATTCCATTTCAATTTGGTCCAGTTCTGACATTTTTGTAAGTTGGTTTTTATATTGATAATTATATTTAGTTTATACTGTCAACCAAACCTTTATATACGATCGCATTGTCTTTTAAGATCAATAAATGTCACATCAATGTCACATTTCAATATTATCTGACATTTTAAGAAACTATAATATTTTCTTGGTGCGTTTGTAAAAGAGGCTTGTGGAGGGTTTGTGTTCCTCCGGGGTGTTGGAACACAGCGCCCTCAGTGCAGATACCAGGGGCCTTACCCCTAGCTTCATTTTTTCGAGCCAACTTTTAGTAGGTACCTGATAGGTACCTAAAATTAACCAACTCATTTAAGCTGCATCGTTTAAAAGCGTCTAACTTGAATGAACGAAAATCCGTTTTACTATGCGTGTGTGCGTGAAAAGAGCAAAGCTTGGCGGCTATCAAATAACTACCGCTTATCGTAGTTGATGGTACCGTTTAGACAAAAAACACCTATGCGGGTCAACTTTTCGAGCTAGGGGTAAGGCCCCAGGTCCTCACTCAAGTACCAAGGTTTTTGTGGACATAAGCCAGCTGCATAATGACTATCAGCCAAAATCTTTTGTGAAGATTTCTTATCTTCACCAAATTATTTGGTGAAGATCTCTGGACTCACTCACTGGAAGTGGCCTATGAATCAAAAATGTATCTTAGGACCTCGCCAGTAGGCTATATTGGTCACTTTCGTTCGTCTACGGATCTCTTCATTTCTGATTCGATCTCGTAGAGAAACTCTGAGCATAGCCCTCCGCATAGCTCGTTATGTGGCTTTGAGCTCTATGTAGCTCTATTTCCAGTGCTATTAGCTCTAATTCTATATTCTTGTTTTCAGGTTGTGAATGGTCAGGCGTTTACCACAGATCTGAATGCCTATAGTGCGGAATTTCACAATTGCTTTTACCTCCGAAATCGCGGATTCTACGGAATCGAGATGGCACTGCTCTTATTTCACAGAAATCGTTGAAAAATCTCGCACTAGTGGTCGAAGATGGTAAATACACCTTGCCTGGAATAGATGTTAGTTGGACTCTCAAGTTATGTTGCCAGAACACTCCATTAGTGATTTTTACATTTTTTTAAAAATTATATCATGTTTCTTATACGAATGTTCCCATTTATCTCGGAAACGGCTGAACTGATTTTAATTTAGTTTTAATTGTTTGATGGGTGACTTGATCGAGAGTCTTCTTAGCTATGATTCAAGAAATCTGTTCAGCTACTGTTATATCATTATTTACTGTTTATTAACCGAGGTAAGGTTGTGGAAGAAGTTCCCGATATTTTAGCGCAGTTACATAGTGCATTTACCACGGTAAATATCCCGTAAATAATCATATAACTGTAGTGAACAACCGTGATAGTTTAAAACAGTGATCTGTTCAGCTGTTTGAAGATAACTCTTTTGTCGAGGGTTATTTAAATTTTGTAATAGATACTTGTCATATCATTACTTGTTTTCATTGATTTTGATAGTTTTCATTATTATATGACCTGCCTCAAGTACTCAGTAAAAGAGAAAGGGAAATAAAATGCAGAAATAATTGTAATGTACACAATTTATTCATATCGTATAGTGTTTATTATACAAAGATAATAAATTGTAAAATCCTCTTTCGCGGTCCAATTAATAAATAAATACTTAGTTTACCTCCTTCAGTCCATTCATGAGCCCTATAAGGCGATACTACGAGAAGGTATACTCATAATAAACTGAAAACTAGACAACTAGCCTTCGTAGGATTTTATACAATTATAATTTTCTGTCTCCAACCATAAGTACTTTCTATTGAAGATTTTTGCAAGCGCGTTGAAGTCTTTTCTTAGCAACTTTTCAGTACTCATAGTTGGTCCAACACGGCATTCAATGAATGAAATCGACATATTTTTAATATTAAGTGTACAAAAATATTCATTTAGAGCTATTTATTTGTAAAGGTAGGTATGTATTGTCAAAGGCACTGGTATTCTTAATCTGATCATATATCATACAATCTGGTTCAGGATAGCAAAATGTTCTTATTCTTAAGTTTGCGATTTCTTGAAGAGGACCTCTCATACATTTTTTTGGTTTGGAACGGAAATTCCGATTTGAGAAATTACACATATTTATAAATAACCGTCTAAGCGGAACTTAGGATACTTAGATCGAACTTAGAACTACTTACGAGAACATAGTCTTTATCAATCGATTTTCACCATCGAATCTTCGAAAAGATGAAACAGATCTACTTCTTACTTATTAACATACATACATAGCTCATCACTAAAAATGCATTTTTATATTCTATCACTGAGTAGACAAGTTTTATCTGCTCGAAAAGTCTGTAAACCGAAAGGAATTAGTCTCATTTTTTATACAATAAAGAGCATTCACGCATTCTCTGCGCTCTGTGTATCCTAACAACGACATACAAACATCGACCACGACATAAAACACTAGGAAGGATTACAGATAGGCGCGCGGCTTTGCCGCTTACAGCTGCACAATACCGTACATTATAATAGTTTCTCTTTACAACGTGGTAACTTCAGCTAATGGGAGGGTAGAGACAGTTTGTACGAACTGGATCGACTCTGCGCACGGCGAGCGGGGGCTGCGCGGTCCAGGCGCAACGCGCGGGCGGGTCCGAACGCGCGGGCGCGCGCTCAGTGCTCGTGCCCGCGACCGTTGTTCAGGTGCATCATGTTTTTAAGGGTGGCGACCTCCGTGGCGAGCCGCGCGAGCTCCGCCTTGAGGTGGGCTTCTTCCTCCTCGGCCAGGCGGTCGTCAGGTCGCGCGGGTCTGTACTCTGCGCCGATCGAGATACCGGAATCACGCTCGTCGCTGGAACCCTCGCCATCCCAGGAAGGGGAGGACCGTGGGCCGGGCTCCTGTTTAATGTTCTGCAGGGAGAGCAGCGCGCTCGCCACATCCTTGTCTCCGAGGTGGGACTTGTGGCGGAGCTTCAGTGGCAAGCTGTTGTGCTGGTCGGAGGTGTACTGTTCTGCAGTTTCATCGCCGGAGCCTGAGCCAGAGAGAGAGGAAAGCTCGTAGGGAGACGGGGCGCGTCGAGATCGGGACAAGTTGAGGACAGAGCCGGGGGGCTCGTAGTGCGCCGGGTGAGGGTAGTAGGCTTCGGGCGCAGGCAGGCGTTCCTGGTAAGGTTCAGGAGCGCGCTGCGGAGGAGGAGAGGGAGGAGACGCAGGTGGAGCGGGAGGGGGTGGTGGTGGCGCCGGGAACATAGCATTTCCAGACAGTTTACTCCTCTTAGTCACGCAGAGAACTTGATCGCAAGTCGGCAGTGTAGCGAGGACCTGGTCTATGCTTATCAACGTTTCACCACATATCCCATATTTCTCCTTTATGGCGTCCAGCTGGGCTTTTAGCACGTGGTTCTCCTTGGAAAGTTCCACGACACGCTGTTCCAATACCATGTCGTTGAAGCGGCGTTTTTCACGGGAGCGTTTGGCGGCCTCGTTGTTGCGCCTGCGGCGATCCCAGTAGCCATCATCCTTTTTGTTGTCGGGGATGAACTCGCGCTGCTTGCGTTGGCCGAAGAACTCCTTGCGTTTGTTGAAATCATAGGAGTCGTAATCGCTCATGTCTCCGGGGCTCCCGTTGGGCGGAGGTGGGCCATCCATCGGGAAGTGCGGGGAGACAGAGAGGCGCGGTTGGCGGGGTGGAGGCGGGGCGCGGGCGGCGGGCGGTGCAGGCCCTAGAGCCCCACCACTTGCCAGCAGCTGCTGCTGACTTAAGA
This sequence comes from Agriopis leucophaearia, assembly GCA_949125355.1. Lineage (NCBI taxonomy): Eukaryota > Metazoa > Arthropoda > Insecta > Lepidoptera > Geometridae > Agriopis > Agriopis leucophaearia. The sequence goes on from OX421286.1 coordinate 7,640,249, forward strand.
TGAACTCGGCGACCATGTTTCGGCGGACGATAATAGGTCCGCACGAATCTTCACCGTGACTCTGCAACAAGAGAAATACCATCATTAGCAAAGGCAATGCTTGCATCTAAATTTAATTGCAGTTACGAAATCTTATTGCAAAAGCTGTGACCCAACATCCCACTGCACTAATGCACGTGGATCACCTTTGTGGAGTGTTGCCAAACTTTTTTTTCACCCTCCATGTTGGTCAAACTCATTAATAAACCGTTTCTTAACCTTATAAATTACACAAATCCAATTTTAAGGTTACACCGGATTTCTACCGTTACAAAACTCATTTCCTGGGTATTGGCGAATACTCGTGTTTTAAGTAAGTAATATAATTGCAGGATGTTTAGTTTAAATATAGAACGGTGTTAATTAGCAGCAGTTAGAAACTACTCCATTATTTTCTACTTTTAAATCGAATCAGCATCAGCTGGAGTTCCAAATTTAAGGTATTAAGAATGCAAACACAAAACATTCATTCGTTGAATCAAAACGTCGCTGCATCGAGTAGTTTTGACCTAGCTATTTTTAAATTAAAATTAATCGAATCAACGCGAGTCGTTAACCTTTACGTAACGATTTAGAATCACCTGAGGCATAAAACAAAACCCTAATCTATTGTACAACATCGGCAGGAAGTCTTGAAATGATGTTGTTATCAATGTCGTTATCCGAGAAAAACAATAGAAGAACCACACTTGTAAAACAGCCATTGTGTTAATCGATAAAAAGAGAGGTATGTAACCTTTTTTCTACGACTTTTTTATAAACAGGAACACTGGCCTCTTACGGAAAAACGAAATGGGCGATCACGTTCCTTTACACTAGGTCAGCAGCTAATCTAGGCAACATTCTCGTATAGAAATTCCTCGAACATCAATTAGGATGAAGTTTAATAATACGCATAATAATAGAATTGATTATTTAAAGTCATCTTGAATTATAACTCTCTACAAAGTGTATAAAAGGCTTTTAAATTATGTTTTTGATGCGATTTTTTACTAGGCTTTGTTATCATAAAATAAGTTAAACACACCTGCAAAAATAATACGCAATTTTTTTTTTATATTCTTAGGATAAATGCGTTTCTTTTCACATAACTTTTTGACCGTGACCATGGATGGCGTGCTAAAAACTGCGGTATTGATACGTTCCGTTCCACGTTCCGTGACACGGCGGCATCGGTGTCAGTGGGTTGCCCCAGAAGCGTCGCCCGTTACGGATAACTGTTCCAATGATCGGTCTGACTTAATTGCCCGTCTTTGTGATAAAATGTCACTGCCATGGGAACTGTCATATTTTTTACTATTGCTGCTGTAAATCTGTTTGATTCATAAGCTAGTCAACCTTTTTTCTCGATTAGATTATTAATAGGTCACGTTAAGATGTCAAAAAGATGTTGACAGACGAATTATTAAACAATATTATTTTAACCTCTGTCATAACTATAACAGAATTATTTATTGAGTAATCTATATGTTATTATAAGCAATTATAATTATGGAATAGTTTTCAATCATGAGAAATCACTGAGAAAACTGTCCCGTATTGTAAACTATTGAAATCCGCTACTTGTTTATGTTCCGATTACTAATATTGTACAGTTAGTCATAACTATTCATCTGTGTTTTTTGCCCATCTAGTCTGTAGTCTGTAGGTGTTAATATACAACAGTTTTTGTGATCTAATGCAATGGAAAAGTTTGTCTAACTGTTTATCATACCAACCTCAATATATGAGCTTATATCGGGTCGATGAAAAGTCAAGTACCTAATACAAATAAATGCAAAATGGCTGACGCGTCATAATTTTAAATTGAGATCCGTAATTGAGATAAACTCTGCGAAGCCAAAAGCAAAAAAAAAAGATAAACACTCATTTTATGAGACATAACACTATTTTATTATTATATTGGCTAATAAAGTAAATATTCAATGTTCAAGGTGTTCGAGGTTTAACAGGAATTATTCAGTGTCCGTTAAAACTTGACGCTTCGCAGAGCAGACAGTTAAATACCGGTTTAAAAGCGGTTACTATTTAGCATGCTAATAAAAATATGTTCATTGTTAACAAAACTCCGCTATATTTATTGAGGAAACCCATTTCTATTGTTTCTTCATAATGTCTTTTGTAGCCAGTGATTTGTGTTAAATGTATGTCAACTAATTGATTAGCTGTCCACCAAAAAAAATACCAAGTCATTTTTTCAAATACTTTTTATTTTTAAATGAAGTAGGCGTGAATAGGTGTAATATTTTCTAGATTTAGGTTTTTAGGGCGTTGTCTCTTAGCCAAAATGTGATGTAATCTTGTGACAGACAAAACCGAAATAGAAATGGCAAACTGTCACGCCTAACATGGCCACACTAGTGAGTTGTTCAAGTGTCTATATTATTTAAATCGCGTCACAGAACTCGTTTACAAAAATAGCGGTTTTGTTGATAATAACTATCACCTTTCGCGGTCAATACCACGAATCGATCTATCGTTAACGGTTGCACAATAATCAACAATCAAGCGGTCTTTTGACAACCAACAGTTATTACTAATCATGTACTTTCTCGCGCGTACCGTTACTACGAAAACTGGGACCGTACGGTACCCAGCCAAAACGGTTTTTTGTGCTCATCACATCTAAAACCCGTAATACTGTTATGAAACAGTTATTAGAGTTTCGTCATCGCGTTTTGACTGTTAGAATGCTCAACTTTATTGGGTTAGGTTCTATTTGTGTACAACTAGCAACACCCCGCGGTTTCACCCGCTATCCTATTGGAACCTTTATAAATATATATATTTAAAAATAACCGTTAGACGTATAAGATAAAATTAGTGTGGTTTAATCTTATCGATAAAAAATATATTTCGATAAGTTTTATGTATTTGGTTTTATCAATAACTGTCAGACGACACATTTTCAAAAATAATAGCGCCTCTATCTGTCTGATAATGATGAATGCGGAAAAGGCTCTATTTTAGTAAAATCACGATAAATGAACATGACAACTTTACTATAAAGTTTTTTTGAAGGATAATTTTATTCGTCAACGAAGTTAAAAAAAAACTTGGGCGAGTCAAGTTTTTACGTGTTGTATTTATATTTATTTGAGGATTTCTGCAAAGTACTATTCCCTTCTTCAACTTGCATATTACTCAATTTTTTTTTCAATGAAATTGCTGGCATCAAGAAAAAAGTATGTTATCTAATTTAGCAAATTAAAAACACGTGTAAATGTGCTATAAAATATTGAAGACTGCTAAATAACGTCTCGCCTTTATCGTAATAATTTCGTAATGCTACCACCGCACTGAGTCATTGGACAAAGTCCTTGTATCACAAATACTGATAACAATGTTTGAACGGAGCATATTTCGTATATTACACAACACATTATAATGAAATATGTCTTATCTTTGACATGTTTTTAAATCAGGTCGGGGTTTTTCGCGTGATAACTGTTGTTTACCCGAGGTATTGAATTCGGTGATTACTTTTACGTTATTGCAAACAATTGCAATTTAGGTTTAAAACATTTAACGTAAGAAACAAAAAAAAACTGAGCACAGTTAAAATGCATCTTTTAGAATGTCAAGTATTTTATAACCTAACCTAACATCTCAGTTGCAGTGAGAGATTAGTGATGAAAAAAACCGGAAACATCGAGCTCACAATGACTTTGAATGGAAATATCTTCATTATAATAGTTGAACTGAGATAGTGATGCGAAAAAAACCGGAAACGACATCGATATTGACCTCGACAATGACCTATCCATAATATCGCAAAGATTATAGTCATAGTGTTGTAGCAGGTGACCTTAGTGATTGTCCTAGCAGGCCACGTGTTGGCATCGCGAGAGCCGGTCACGCGGCTGTAGACACGTGTAGGTACGTTCTTGAACCTCACGTTCACGTTCGGTTACGTAACAAGCACGTTTGCTCCTCTCTAGTCACTTACATAAACTGCAACGTGATGTCGGAACGTGAAATTTAATTAATACGCCCTTGAAACCTTGACCGCAGTAACTGGCAATTAAACCTTGTTTCGATCGATTGACCATATATTAGATTATATTATCTACTAGCGTTGACTTGATAATCGATTGCTGCAATAGCAATATCATCTCTAGTTTAGGATTGTTCTTTGTTTAAAAAAATTCTTAGAACTTGAACTTGGGTTCGGTCATAGCGTCTAAAATTAAACGTTCGCACTGTCCGATCGACACGGACGTTTTTTTACTGGACTTATTATGGAAATGTTGACTTTGACGTCAGTTGTTTGAATAAACGTTGAGATCTTAGTAAACAGCATAATAGTCACATTGAATTAATGTGTAAAACATTGTCTCTCGCCGTTACGTAATTATGTATGCACCGCCGCACTTGACCTTAGTTTAAATAATGAGTATAATAACATAATACGGCGGCCATCTTGGAAAAAGTAGAGAAAGTAGTACGGCGGTAACTTTCCACGCGGTCGTTTGCGCGGGAAAAGTAGGGCGACCGCCATTTTGAATTTGACATTTTTCTGTCAACTTCGACCGTAGTAGACAAAGAGTTATTGTTTTCTAGGTTGTATGCAAAATTCATAAGTCGATTCAACGTTCGACGAAAACCAAGAAAATATTATTCTTAGAGAAGTAAAGCTAGAAAAGTTGTATCACGGAGTACTAACAATGGATGGCGCCTCTTGTTTGCTATGATCGGATTATGTCAAGAGGCGAAAGTTATGAAAACTTCGAATGGTTTCTTCTTGTTATGTCTTACAATCTGTTGTAACAGGTCCTTCTGTGATTTACAAACAGCATTATAATATTAATTCTAAATACGTACCTAGCTAGAACTAACTTTTCTTTTCTTCCTCATCTGTCTATAAATTGTGACAGTTCTTAAAAGCGTTAAAGGTCGAAATACCTGGACACGTTTCAAGTTTTTCCCTGAAAAGCGTATACTTGACCGATTTTTCGTATTCGCGCGCAAAAACCCAATTAAACGGGAGTGTATTTCAGGACGGCCTCTAACGGTCGCGCTATCGTTTGGTGTCAAGGTTTGGTTTCGTAACAGTTACGCGAGAATATATGCCAAGGCCCTTCCTATTTCCCGGTAAAACTGTCCCTGTAAAGAATGTAGACTATTGTAGACGTTGCATAAACGCAGTTTTATACCAACTTTGTTATTTATACCGCGTTTACTAATTGCTTTGTTATTAAGAAACACTTGCCCTCTTTCAATGCACTAGTTCTAATACCTACTTTGTTTGATTACGCAACCTGACACCATTCTAGGAAATGATGTAGGTAAATAGTGTGTGTGACTCAGACCAGGAACCGATACTACGTGAAAATATGATTCAACCGGAAAATCTTATTTCATAAGAAACAAAGCAAACCCATGATATTTAATTTTCAACTCTAACATTATAAGTCTAAAAGTCTATGTATCTATGGTTTCTTAATTCGAATAATCTGGAATGACAGCGTGAAAAGTTATTATGATTCATCCGGAAAATCTTAATCCTATTTCATAATTGGAACAAAGAAAACAAGTAGATACCTATGACATTATAATTCAAACGTTCCAGTAATGTCATTTACAGTTCTAAATTGCGTCATGTTCCAAATTCGAAAGATCGTTTATCATTTTTTGATGTAATAAAGTGATACGTGTTTAACGGCCAGTACGTCGCAATACATTCACGTGCTCCGTAAGTAGGTTACAGTTACGCGAGTGAGTGAGATAAAAAAAATAGGTCAAGTTATCTTAGTTTGTCCTCGCAACGATGAAATTATCACCGGGCTTTGTTATTGCGCGTAAAAAAGATTACGTAATGCACGGTAGATAACTAAGTATATTCGCTGGGGTTACCCCTTCAATATAAGATCCCAATACTGGGTATTCCGTGCCGGTACACAGCTTATACAAAATATTTATCTCAGACAAAATATTTGCATTCGATGTTTTGAAAATAACTGCGCAATTCTTCTGGTAAACAGACCTTGAGTTCTGTCAAGGGCAAGGAGGGCCAATTAGGTTATCGGTTCATCAAACTTCACAACTCTAAATTTAGAGATGCATTATTACCGATAATTACAAACGAAAGATAATGAGCTGTTAGACATCACTAACTTTGGTCATCGAATGGAAAAATATCTCGATGATTCAATGTCTGAGTTTATCTGAATAAAGCTTGGTATTACATATTCTGTGTCTATATTCACAGCCTGGTATATATCACAAATATTCTGTTTACGAATAAACCTCTGGATCAATCTTGATGAAACTTTGCAAAGAATTAGTGTACATCATGAATAAGGCCACAGAATACTTTTTATCCCGGAATATAAGATAAATAGTTGCAAAATCGTGGGCAAACAAGGGCGTAGCTAGGAGTAGCACGAAAATTTATATATTCATTTATCTGCATGCAACCTCTTAGTGTAAAACCTTCCGGCCAACCTTGCAAGTAGTTCCTCATTACATCAGGCAACGATCTACAATGCATTCATGTTACGCTAGTTTGTATATTCGTAACGCCTCTTTGTTGTTATATGATTTGTATTTTTTTTTGTTATTTGAAGGGCATTCATTCAATATATTCTGATTACAAAGCCGGAAGAAATATCAATAAAACAGGAGATAAATTTGTCGTTTGGCTGATAGTAAGTGCAATGGCTGGCTATTAATAGTGACATATATAATTTTAATAATGTTGCGTGTATTTTCTGGCAAAGACTTTCTATATAAAAATGTCAGTAACAAGCTAATGCGCATTTATAAATTATTTTTAGCCAGAGCAGTGTCATCATTTATTGATTTAAGTAATCATTATATTTTTTGGTATTTTGGCACGTGCCATGGCCTTTAAAACTCATCGGTTTCCAAATGATGCCAGGGTTAGACACGTCAGTGATAAGGGCTTGTCTACACTCGTGAAGTACACTTGTGCATTGCGCAAGTGGCGCAGGCCCTGTTACGTCATCATGTTGACACAGCATTGACCTTTAGTCGGCCGATCGATGCACTGCATAGGTACTAAAACAGACTGAGTGAAACGGAACGGGAATGTGGAATGTTCTAGGGGTGTTTAGCCCGTTGGCTGTCCTATCGAGGTATTTAATTAGTATGTGGTTTTTGATATCTGTGTTGTTTGCTTGTCAATGGATAAGTAACATCCCGAAGAACTGTAAATTTTATACGACTTAGTGACGTGTTGAGTAAGCCGCTTGCCTGAAAGTAAGCGCTGCACTTATGTTGAATAAGCATATTTAAATATAATCTCTTTTTGTAGGAAGAAGAGATCTCAGAAGTGGGATAATTTATGATAGGTTTTAAACCTTGATGGTTGCGTTGATCTTTTTTAAATCAATTAGGCATACTTGATTTCCTTAATCTTCATACAAAATCGTCCTTTTCCCTTGTCATTAAAACATTAGAATCATAAACAGAAATCAAAGGTCATTTTTATTTACGCCCGTTCTTATCTACAGGAGTTATCCGCTGAATGTTATTCCAAATATGTTCTGGGAAAGTCTGTACGTGCTAATTTGTTATCGGAACATGTTGTTTTTCTACGATTTTCTGCATAACACTGAGTCATTTAGCTTATCTGCTAAATGCGTTTTAATTTTGGGTTTACCTATGAGCGAAAACAATACGCCGAAGGGATATCGATCTAAATCTTCGACGATAATTTAATAGCTAGATAAATTAAGTTTTAAATTCAAAATAGGCACTAGTAGTTAAAGTAATGTCATTGACAAATTTCATTCATTTTCATTTAAGTTTTCATTCACGAAACAAACAAAAAAACTCAACAGGCAATTAAATAGGTACCGTGATTGCAAAACTAAAGCTAAGTATCCAAGAACAAAACACAGAACAATGCATTGCTCCACCAAAAAGTGCATTGCAGTTGCAATCTAGTTTCCGTACATCCGCAGGCGAATGTGGGACCTTGAACCAGTTGGGTAAGCAACAATGGCTTGCGACAGCGCCGTGCCAGGCGCCCATTTGCAACATCGCCGCGCAATGTTGCTTGTACATTGCTCCTACTATTATTACATTCAAGTACATAATACACGGGTTGCGTTTCTTAAATAATGTTCTTACAATTTTTTTTGAAACTTTTTTTGTGAATGTTAGTGACGTAGTTACTCTAAAAATTATCTATACTAACATTGTACACGGGTCGTGTTTCTTAAATAATGTTGTTGCAATGTTTTCAAAAGATGATTTTTTTTGTCTGAATATTGGTGGCGTAGTTACTCTAAAACTAGGTATACTAACAGACAAGAAAATTATATTTACTCGATAAAATTATTAGAAAAAAATATACCAAAAGTTTAAAGAAATTTTAAAAACACGAGGCGTGGTTAAAAATAATTAATGTTACTATAATATTATAATGATCTGACATAAGAGATTCAGGATATATATTTTTTATTATCAAATGAGTCGCAATGACGCTAAATGAACAATCGATTAAACAAAATTCAAAGTTGGAAACGTAAACAAAGATAGCGACTATTGAGGAAACAGAATTACAAACAAGAATCAAAACAAGGTAGAGCGAACGATTCCCAACGCACTTTAAAACAAATAAAATGCTATGCAAACTTTTGGCACGAAACTTCTTCGTGAGTAAACAAATTCTCAGAGTCAATGACTTCGCGGAAAACGGATGTTTCAATTTTTAAAAATTGACTCATCTCTATATGGCTTACATATTTTTTTAATTCTTTGGGTAAGTATTTAATTATTTTGATATGGCGAATATTTTAAAATGAATACTTATTTTCAAAACTGAATTTAGTATACTAATATAATTGTAAAAAAAACTTTAATTAATGTACTTAACCGTTTATATTTAGAATTTTTTGCAATTTCAATTTTAAATTAATTATATCCGGCGAGATAATATTACTTCGAAAATTCAAATTGGATTTGTGTATAAGTCGATAATTGAAAACAACGAAAATTTTAAGAAAAAAATTTACAACAAAGACAAACAAAATTGATACTTACAAAAATATTTGCGGCGTTGACGGACACCTTATCCGGAATTATCCAAATGGTGGGTAGAAAAAATCCAAATATTCAGCAAAATCACAATAACAAGTTCAGTTCACAATAAGTTTCGGGTAAAATATAAATTTCACTCCCACTTTTACACGTCCAAAAGAGTTGTCAATAGTCACTTCACAATGTTATGACGAAATATCCAATGCGTAGCGTACTCCAAGTTGCTTAGGACACGTCTGTTCAGAGCTGTGTTCAGAGTGCGACTGAGAACTGTAGTGGGGTCGGCGCGGTCTGAGGCTCCGACTGCAGACTCACACACTGACAACGCGCGCCTGTGTGAGTCACTACAAATGTGTGCGTGGACGCGCTAGTGTGCGATTTACGTAACCACTGTATGTAATCATTTACCCGGCGCGGCGATTGAGTCAATGTAGTTGTAGTGTCCGATTTTGTAGCTAATTTGCTATTGAGTCATGTGTCGCGGATTTTTCTACCGAGAAATCGATAGATAAGAACTATTTGGGCAACTGCTGTAACAAATTGGTTATTTTACAAGAGTTTTCGATTTTATGGCCAATTTAGATCGATATTTGGCAAACTTTGCACTAATCCATTTCAGATGGCTTAGTTTGTAATTGTTGCGCTGCATTTCGGTGGCAGGTTTTGTAAATGTACTACTTTTTTTGCATATTGCAATTTTTTTCGTAACTCACTGAAATTTGGTTTCAGTTCTGAATTTTGCTATTGTGTATTTAGGTATTTAACGCTATATTTAAGATATTTTTTTGAGATTCTTAAGTGAGAGTATAGTTTTTGCATGATAATGGTCTTTGGATATAAATAATTAACAGCGCGATTTTTTTAATTAACATGAACCATTTACACTAAAAATCTATTACACTAATAAATTTTTTTTTTTTAAGTAACTAAAAGTCAAATTAACAAAAATAAAAAGAAATATAATAACAGAAAACATTTATTTCTGTAGATATTAAAGACGTCCTACGCTACGAGAGGTCGTAGCTGCTGCTACGTCGTAGTGCTACGCAGCTTGGTCACTATTGCCTATTCTGTACGAGTGAATAAACTCTGAGTCATGGATTTTGGTGACGTTTAGGGTATTTGTGATAATGAAAAACATTGGGTGATATATGGGCAAATGTTTACGTATGTACGGTATAAGAAAAACGTGGTTATTTTATTGCTTATGTAGCTTTTTCTGGAGAATTCTAGAAAAAATAATTTTTATTCGTTTAAAATTAATTTTAACAGTACTTGCTCGAAGAGTGTGACTCCCACTACAGAAGTTGAATCACCAAAGCACACGAGGAATGGAAGGTGGGAACTTAGAGGGAACGGAGTCTTTTGCCCTGCAGTCCCGGCTAGAATAATCTACATAATTATTAATAAAAATTAAATCCTGTTTTTAGCTAAGCGCATCACTTCAAAATGCATCACTTGATTGCCCCAGTGGCTCAGTTGGTAGTGAACCTACTTTCTGTGCTTGGGGGCGTGGGTTCGATTCCCATCTAGGACAAACATTTGTGTGATGAACATTTGTGTTTGTTCTATGTCTGGGTGTTAATATCTATTTAAGTATGTATTTAAAAATATATATGTATGTATATCAGTCTCTGGCAGCCATATTACAAGCTTTGCTTAGTTTGGGGTCAGATGACCGTGTGTGCAATAATGTCCCAGATATTTATTTATTTAATAGTCAAACTGATTTCGCTATTTTTGTTTTATAATGTTCGTAATAGTCCAAATTAGGCTTTTATGGAAAACAATAGTAATACCTGCCCGGAAAATTCAAGAAGAAATAGTGCATTTTCCTATAGTATAGGGTATTTTTGGTACATATTTTAGTATGAACTAAAAACATAATCACATTTTTATATTTGGTAGAATTAGGCCCCGATAAATAATAATAATTATTATGATTTGTTTTGTATTTAGTTGCGCTGCATTTCAAGCGATTTGGTCGCTAAGTGTCAAAGCCCTTAAAAAAAAAAAAGGAAAAAAAAACAACTAACAATAAACAACTGAAGATCGCAATATAAAATTAAAAATAAAACAACGATGTTTGTATTAGTTTGCACATTACCACAATAATCACAAACAATTATTTTTTTAAATTAGGTCTGGACGTTTGTCAGGTCAGCTAGTTATAAAAATAAAAACCGTATTTATATTGTAAGGATAGATATTTAATTTAAGAAGAAAAATTAATATGTGATGATAAAAACAGCAACTACAAAATAAATTGAACCGGTCACCGTCAGGTCGTAAAGCGCACATACTGCTCGGCCACCACCCCATTTTTTTGTGGAGTTATTTTTTTTACTTAGACGGATCTTAATATATATTAGTTAATACTTTTCACATATTAAAATGGTAGAGTCAAGCGTCGGTACAAACATACAAAGTCAAGGTCATTTCTGAATGTTTTTGTGTCGCACTACAGTCATTGGTCTATGAATTATTCATCAGTTAGCATAGTTATGACTAGTGGAAAAATGTGTTATGTAGAGCTAAGAATGCATCAACGAGAATATAAGAGTTTATATGATTGTAATTGAGCGAGCGAAGCAAAGGCGAGTCTGCGGGACCAATAATAGTTGTATATTATATATATATATATATATATATATATATATATTTAAGGGTGCGCTTCTCAGTTTCACTCGCGTGGTGATGAAAAATGAGGATGGTGATTATGATGAAAAGTAGCCTAAGTTAAAGTTATATGATTATTTACGGGATATTTACCGTGGTAAGGTTGTGTAAGGAGCTCCCGATATTTCGGCGCAGTTACATGCACCATGTTCACGGGAAGACAACAACCAACGGGAATAATCATATAACTTTAGTGAAAAACCGTGATAGTTTAAAACAGTGTTTAGCCTAAGTTACTCTTATAATAACAGCGATATGCCAGGGATAGCCACATCAAAATCGGTCCAGCTGTTTGGGACTGCATGGGGAACATACATACATACATCGTCTTTTATAATATATATGAAGAAGAAGATAGGCTTGCGTTTGACCGCAATTACGAATGTTGTTAAGCGATGATGCGGTCTACGATGGAACACGCTTGCCTAGAAGAAACCGATTCATTCGCGACTTGAAGACACCTTAATTGTAACTATAGACGAACACCCATTTTGGAAGTGCATTTACACAGGCTAGTCGTTCGTACAATAAGTGTGGAATAAAAGCGCTTCAAATTTCAAATGAAACGATGTCGCTTTTTCGTGCCAGCCTTGGCCGTATGATATAAAAATGGTCAGGAGGGAATCAGAGCATGCAGATTGATGCAAAATACTTAGCGCCGACTTTCAAGACTGAGAAGCAAAATGATGCTTTTAGCTTTATTCTTAATTGAGCTATAAGCTTAATTTATGGTCCATTAGTGCCATTTAGACCTACAAAAACACGTAAAAAGACGTCAGTAATCACACTTCACACTAATATAATATATGTGAAAGTTTGGATGGATGTATGTATGGATGTATGGATGGATGTTTGTTACTCAATCACGCAGAAACGGCTGGATGGATTTGGATGAAATTTGGATTATATATTGCTTATATCCTGGATTAACACATAGGCAACTTTTTATCATCATCATCACCAATTTCCATCACCACGCGGGTGAAACCGCGGAGCGCAGCTAGTATCAAATATGTGAAAGTTTGGATGGATTTTCGTTAGGTACACAATCACGCAAAATTGGCTGAATGGATTTGGATGAAATTTGGAATATACATTGCTTATGTCCTGGATTAACACATAGGCTACTTTCAATCATCATCATCATCACCGATTTTCATCACCACGTGGGTGAAACCGGGGGCGCGGCTAGTGTTCAATAAGAGCAGCGATGAGATATATCACAAAGTGCATTTTTAAACACGTGCAGAAATAGGGACAATTCGTTTACTAACTTGATAATCTTGACCATTCTTTACCATTGTTCATTTTCCTTGTCAAACAAATCGACCATAACGACCTTACAGTGTTAAGGAATTTTCATTCACGCGTAATACCCTTGTATGTGTTGCATAAACGTTTTTCTTTCACTAATGACTCCTATTCTCCATTGATTGACTAAAAACTTAAAAAGTTCATTGTTTCAAGAACAGTAGTTGTTTGGTAATTAAAAAAAGTTTGAGTGACTTTTACACGTTCGTGTGATGAAACTACGAGTAATATTTATGATAAGACTAGTATCATATAATTATGTGAAAGTTTGGATGAATGGATGGATGTTTGTTACTCAATCACGCAGAAACGGCTGGATGGATTTGACTGAAATTTGGAATATACATTGCTTATATCCTGGATTAATACATTTTTTTTATTCGTTAATAGGCTTGCGTTTGACCGCCAACTCGCCTGATGTTAAGCGCGATGCGGTCTACGATAGAGCACGCTTGCCCAGAAGAAACCGATTCACTCGAGATTTGAAGACACCCAGATTGTAACCATCGGGGAACACCCATTCCGGCAGCGCATTCCACAGACTAGCAGTTCGCACAATAAAAGTGGCTACACATAGGCTACTTTTCATCATCATCATCATCATCACCACGCGGGTGAAACCGTGGGGCGCAGCTGGTACCAAATAAAAGGGTTGACAGAGAAGAATACAAAAATAAAACGACGGCACCTAAATTCAATATGGCCGACGCCTAAAAGCTTGTTATAAAAAAATCTTTTTAAATTAATAACATATTTTATTTATTAAATAAAACCATCTTTACTATATTATGATCGTGGACGATCGTGTCGTTACGAACACTCACTTTCCGTTTCTGTTTTACTAGCTTTTATTAACTTCACATGTTTGTATGTTTTGAGTGTGTTAAGTACAAATCTTGTAAGCCTAATCTGACACACTTCCCGGCGCAGCCTTCATATTCATATTCATTCAATCCTTCAATTGAGTTGAAATTTGGTACACCTATGTAAGCTTTGATAATGCAATAATATGGTACTGTTAGGTTCTAAATATGGTTATTGAATTCGCGAGTACTTATTTGACTTTTCTAGTACTTTATTTGAATCTCCTCGTTTCCAACTGTTGCTATGACGGAAAGGAGAAGGGGAAATGTCATGGCGGGTGGTAGGCAAGAGCGAGTCTGGGCATTCTGGTCTGAGCAGCGGTGCAGTAAGCACCTTCAATATTGTACATTGCCATTTATTATTATTAAATATTATTATTTATTGTACATTGTTGTACTTTGCCCTCATGTACCTACATAGAAAAGTGTTAAGAATTATTAAAGTGCAAGTGAATAAATATACGTTATAAGAGTTTATGTCCAGAGTCTGAAATAAAATCAATGTCTACCCACAAAATGAAGTTTTGCTACAGTACCATGGAGCTTTTCTGATGATGGAGTCGGAAGGAACTGACGAACGCAACATGATAACCCCGTAGTGTTTGGGTTCTTTGGAATGTTCTTGGAATGATGACGGAAGGTAGCCATAAGAACGCAATAAGGTACCCGACTTAAATATTTCAAATGGATATTTAATTTAAAAAAAAAAACTGTTTTTCTGATGAATCTCTAGTGTAGATAGATAGATAGAAAACTCTTTATTGTTCACACCAAAAATTACAAACTTACATAGTAGGTAGCATCTAAAACAACTTAAAACTAGTGAAACAATTGGCGGCCTTATCTCTATAAGCGATCTCTTACCTTTAGTGTAATTCCGCTTCTAAAGAATTTGGGATAAATTCGATGGACTTCCGCAAAGTAACGCCTGATTCAATCAACTATCGGATATTTAATAAATTAAATATGATAAGGCTAAAACCTTGTTTAAAAATATTTTTTACTATTAACCAATCTTCATTGGGTTTTACATGATTAACCTCATGGAGTGATATTTCACAAGAAAACCCATGTAGCTCTATGTAACTGAAAAGCATTAAAAATCAAAACAAGTGCATTGTTACATAATTCAATTCGGACGGAAGTGTTGCACGTGCGGTCATAAATAATGCATTTTTATTATTTCCTAGCAATATATTCTGAAATTCATGAGAAATGTTGCACAACATTTTATTTAAAGTGAGAAGCGTTTACAGTTAGGCTGGTCGTAGTTCGTATAGTAGGCGAGGTGCAGGACAGAAAATCAGTTTTTTTCAAATATTATAATTATAAAAATACAAGTAAATTAAAATAAAAACACAATGTTATATTTATATTACACGGGAATTAATCACGTAAGAATGGGCCGGATACTCCGACTATAGTTTCAACCGCATTCGGCGGTCTTTATCAAGGCGTTTTTTTTTTCTTTCTAATGTGACTCTTTGCTGTTGGCCTTGCGCGGCCTCTACAGCTTGACCAGACTAGTTGGTGAACGCTGAAGGCGTTGGGCCAACAGTTTATCTAGGCGCCGAATGCGGTTGAAACTATAGTAGGAGTATCCGGCCTATTCTTACGTGAGTAATTCCCGTGTAATATAAATAAAATTTGTGAAAACCACGTCAGTATCCATAATAAAACACAATGTATTGGTGGTAGTGGTGCGACATTCTACTTGTCCTGTAGAATAGTAGGATAAAGTATAAAAAAATCTTATGTACTTACTGCTAATAATGTCTTGTATTCATTTTTATCTTCCATTAATAAAACAATAATTTATGGAATAGTTTTATTTTTATTCCTGAAAAAATAACTATTTGGAGAAAAAAACCAAAGGTGCCAGGATATTTTTCATGCTTTTTATTTAAAAAAAAAACAATTTGTAATACTACTCGTGATTCCACCTAAGTAGACAAGAGTCGCCTAGTATAGTATGTGACAGACTGACAGCGTACCGCGTAACTATAAATGTAAGGGCCTGTAAGATTCTTGTTTTCAGAAGAACTGTTTTCTAAATTAAAATAGTAAGGACCGTCTCTTAAAAATTTTAAGAAGTGTGGGCTCGAACATTTAAACATAACCTGGGATACCAAGAAGCTCTTTTTTAAGGTTCTGTAGCCTGAAGGAACCCTTATACATTCGTTTTGTCCGTCCGTCTGTCTGTCTGTCTGTCTGTCTGAACGTCTGTCTGTCCGTACGAATTTTTAGAACCTTCTAACTACTATATTTATTAAGGTAAGTGCATGAAACTGCACAATTAAATTTGTAATATAGTGTGTGTAGTGTAAACTAGTTATTATATTTGTGGTAGATATGTAATAATGAATTATAAAGTAATCACTATGCATAAAGACAAGATAAGGAAATAATGATATAATATCAAATCGATATTTAGAAACAGGTGTTATTAAATAACACGTTATCAAGGTATATATTACATAATACAATTAATTGATATTTAGGAGAAATATAACTGATAATTAACTAATAACATTTAAAACCATCTTATCATCTCTACAGCAGGCTTAGCACGGGCCGTGGAAAAATTGAATTTTCACCGTTTTTACCCGCGCGTAGACGCCACAGAGCTAGAATATGGTTAGAATATAGAAGTTTGTCTCTTTCTAGCGGTATAAAAACGGTGGAAAGTCAATTTTTCCACGTCGTTTTCGTCAATGGAATTAAATTTATTACATACTAGATTTTTTGCCCGCGACTTCGTACGCGTAGATTTTCATATAAACCTTCAATCCTTTTTTCGTCCGGCCCTTGCGCAAAATAACATAGCCTATACTTCAATCTGGTCATAGTTAAGCATATTCGTGAAAACAGCATTTAAATCCGTCTGCATTTTCTTCCAGGGGTTTAGGAGATGTGCGTGAATAAACAAACAAAAATTCTAAAAACTGCCTTAACATGTTCAGCTGCTTATTTTATGTCGCCCAGTGTGAAGTATTGATAGAAGCATAAAAGTAAAAACACCGTCAACAGTTTTCAAATCAAAAAGATAATGTGACCACAGTACAGAGCATGTTTTGAAGTATTCTTTTTGTCTAAACCATAAAAAGTATATCATGTCATGTCGGGATGATACATCTCTGAAATTTGACTGTCCAGCTTCGCTCGTTCGAATTTTTCTATGACCATCCATATTCTGAACTATGAATACGACCACAAGTATATGGCTTTGGCCACGGAACCCTGACATGTGCTTGTCTTGACACGCTCTTGGCTAGTTATTTCTTATTTCGCGTGCATTTGTATGTATACCTTTATTAAAAAGCCATGAAATGGAACTACTCTATTTTATTAGTTAGTCGGAGTAACCGGCTTAATCTTACGTGAGTAATTCCCGTGTAACATAAATAAAAATGGAACTACTCTATTTATCTGTTAAAATGTCACAGTAAAATTCATTCTTAATTCTTATTGCAAATATACACTTTCTTCTTCTTGAAGCTAAGTTTATATACCCTGCATAAAGGGTGCAGCAATGACTTATGTAGTGGCTGGTCACAAAACCACACCAGAGACAGAAGTAATTTTAGCAAAAAAACATACTTAGTGTGATAGGTTACTTAATTATATACGAGATCATACAAAACATATGGCGCTACTTTCTTAACTATTTATAGATCGATATTTATTTTCTAATCATAATTTTCTAAATTTTACCGTCGAAAAAATCTTTTATCTCGTAATAATATTTTTGGGTTAGAAACTTACGAAGTTGGTTCTGGAAAAGTGCTATTATTTCTTTATTGTGTCCGGAATTTTATTGTATAGGTTTATTGTCGTACAAATGGCCTTTTTTAAAATATTTCTATTCGCGGGACTGAATTAAAATAGGATGCGGTATATTTTGTGTTTTAAATGCTAACATAGAATAAAACCAAGAGAATGTAATACTCCTACTCCATGCACTGGAATGAACCACCAAAGAGGTTGTAAGGCCTATAACATGCTTGATCTACACGTTCATTCATCTAAGAAGGTTAAAGAACCTTTTTTAAATTTAAACTGATTAACCGAATGACAGTTGACAGTTTCAAAATTTTCATGGCTATGTCAATAACATTCTCTTTACTTTGGATCTCCTTGCTTGAGGCTATGTGACGATCCTCATATTACGTTCCGTGTAACGAAGAAATAAATCATTGATTTTTATTTTCGTTTATGTAAAAATAAAGAATTAAAATAAATGATATAAGGTAGCCTATGTTTTAATCTGGTAATTTCTAAGCATATTCGTGAAAACCGCATTTAAATCCGTCCAGTGGTTTAGGAGATGTGCGCGGACAAACAAACAAACAAAAATTCTAAAAACTGTCCTATCGTGTTCAGCTGCTTATTTTAAGACGACCTGTG
Source organism: Agriopis leucophaearia (assembly GCA_949125355.1). Taxonomy (NCBI): domain Eukaryota; kingdom Metazoa; phylum Arthropoda; class Insecta; order Lepidoptera; family Geometridae; genus Agriopis; species Agriopis leucophaearia. The sequence continues at coordinate 7,658,560 of OX421286.1, forward strand.
TGTTTTTTTTGTTGTTATCTCGCAATTACAGATTTTTTTATCTCTACGTTTTTATTATATGTATAGATTATATCTACTATTTAAACTTAACTTAGGATAAAGTCATTTTAAAAAACAAATGAAACTTAGTACGATAGGTGAGTTAATAATATATGAGATCATACAAAACTTATACCTTCTTAACGTATTACTTCTTACTACTACGTCTTAAGATCGAGAATTATTTTATAACTAGTCGACCGTCCCGGCTTCGCACGGGTGTAAGTAAGCTCGGCCTTCGGCCTCGCGACATAATATAATATAGCCTATGTCACCCGGGGATATTGTAGCTTCCCAACAGTGAAATAATTTTTCAAATCGGTTCAGTAGTTTCGGAGCCTATTCAATGCAAACAAACAAACAATCAAATCTTTCCTCTTTATAATATTAGTATAGATTCAATCTTATCGTCGAAAAAATCTTCTATCTTGTAATAACATTTTTGGGTTAGAAATTTATGAAGTTGGTTCTGGAAAGTATTATTATTTGTTTCTTTCTTAATTGCGTCCGGATTTTTGTTATATATATTATGTTGTCATGTAAATACCAAATAAAAGTCCAACAAATTCTTATAAAACCCAATCAAAACAGGAATAACATAAACATACCTATTACACGCACAATTATTTCTTATCTATAATTCTCTGTAATGGCGTCGCAAACAATGTTAATTAAATTATTTTTATCAATCCCAAGTATCGGTACAGTCATCGTAAACATCAGTGACATAATAACTCTAAAAATAAAACCAGTTATTTATTTGTGTAGATAACAACTTATTTTTGTAAGAGTGTTGATCATTTTGTGACTTTATCTGTCAAGTAAAATCCCGGTTTCAAGCGACTAATATAAATTAAAAATACAATATTTCTCGCAGTTTGGAAAACCTAAAACCACGATTTAAAATCGCCAATCCTGAAGATCCTGGTAAGTATAATGGGACAAACTATACAAATTATTGCATTGTTATCGGTCCTTGATAAGTGAGCAAAGTTTCAAATCAATCCGTTGTTTTAAAGGGGTGAAAATCACGTTCAAAGATTCCGTTACATAGATACATACCAAGTTAATAAGAGCGTGTTAAAAACTCGTTTCAGCTTCAAATTCATTATCACCATCAACATATGGAGCATGATAGGCTGAAGTGTCATGTTCCTACTGCTGGCCTCCTTTCAGAAAAAGAGGATGGGCCCTTATCCACCATGCTGGCCCAGTTCATGTTGGTGATTGTCATAAAGTCTTGGAACTTTTGAGGTTCTTAAACATACTGGTTTCCTCACGATGTTTTGCTTCACCTTTTATGAGCGAGGGCATCGTAACTGCACAATAAGTTATTAGTGCAGGGCCGAGAATCGAACTGAGTGCACATGCACTGCACACTCACACACTCAGGGGCAACTGCAAGAGCATCTGGCCAGAGCCCACCCATAATCCGACACAGGACACCTAGACTTAGGTTAAAGATACCTTAAATTATTTTACTTTACCTCTTATAGCCTAAAAGGCTTGATCGATTTTGATATGTGAGGTGTTTAGATTGGTATCATGCCCAGTGTCATAGGCTATTTTGCAGTTGGGGTGTTTTTTTTCTAATAATTGACTGTTGTATGATAGTTTTATAACAGTAAAAAATCTATTAAAAAAACTACCACGCGTCTCCGGCAAGAACGAATGGTGGGGAAGGGGTGACGGTATTTAAATTTAATTTAAACGAAATGTAAGGTGCCGTTTGCAAAATAATCCGCCAAAATGTCGTAATCTGTTTTTTAAACAACGTTGTCTCCACTAGAGTCTTGTATGCAGAGATAGCACTTTTTAAATGTACTAATAGGCTTGCGATTGACAACCAACTCGCCTGATGAGGTCAACGATGGATCTCACTCGCCTATAGAAGTAACCGATTTACTCGTGATTTGAAGAAACCCAGATTGTATCAAGGAACACCCATCCAGGCAGCGCATTCCATAGACTAGCAGACACTAACAGTTCGCACAATAAAGTGTAATCAAAGCGCTTCGTACGGGTTTTCGGAATATCAACCATAAAGCGGTGTCCATTTTTCATGCCCGCTCTGGCAGTACGATAGAAAAATGGGCAGGAGGGAATTAGATCAAGCAGATCCGATACTCTCATGCCATTTCTCACAATGTCAAACTATATCTTACGACGTCAGCCCCTGCTACTTCGGCTAGCCTACGCCAAATAGTATCACCCATTATTAAATTCCTATCACCAGACATAATAGTAATAGAACATAACAAACTACAGTTGCATGTAAACAAAATGGCACAATATCTTTATTTACAATGCCACCTTCTATTGTCTATTGAGTGACCCGACAACCGACAACATGCTATTGTAAAACATTGTTGAATTTTCTTTAGCATTTGACCGGAGTATCTTAGCTTCTCCCAGAATGTCATTCAAACTTGGGTGAGTCAATCGTACATCACCACAGAAAAAATAAATGTAAATGGTTACCTACAGTTTTCATAATGTCGTATTTTAAATAATTGTAAAATACGGAGGCATTTGAACACAAGTGATAATTGTACTATAGCATATTACCCTTGTTTTTCAGATCATATTATATACCAAGAAGGATGTAGATATGTTATCAAAAAATAAAACCGATCAAGTGCGAGTCCGGCTCGCGCACTGAGGGACCGTACCGCCACAAAATACAATAATTATCTATTAAAAAACCCGACTTCAAAACTAGTAAAATATGTAATTTCGATTCGGTGAAAGAAATGATGAGGTCGTCCAAGTAATCGAATTACGTTGTTTAACTTGCTAATGAACCGAAAAGTGTGTGTGCAAACTGGCATTTGGCCATTATTAATAATAATATAATATTTTAATAATATATTTCTGGGACATTATTGCAAACATGGTCATCTGACCCCAAACTAAGCAAAGCTTGTAATATGGCAGCCAGAGACTGATATACATACATATATATTTTTAAATACATACTTAAATAGATATTAACACCCAGACATAGAACAAACACAAATGTTCATCACACAAATGTTTGTCCTAGATGGGAATCGAACCCACGCCCCCAAGCACAGAAACTAGGATCACTACCAACTGAGCCACCGAGGCAGTCGAAGTTATTAATTATAGTGTGTACTTCGATCATGCCAAGTTTGACGCATGTAAGGGGCCTTACCCCTAGCTCGAAAAGTTGACCCGCATAGGTGTTATTTGTCTAAACGGTACCATCAACTATGATAAGCGGTAGTAATTTGATAGCCGCTAAGCTTTGCTATTTTCACGCAGACACGCATAGTAAAACGGATTTTCGTTCATTCAACTTAGACGCTTTTAAACGATGCAGCTTAAATGAGTTGGTTAATTTTAGGTACCTATCAGGTACCTACTAAAAGTTGGCTCGCAAAAGTGAAGCTAGGGGTAAGGCCCAAGGTAAGTACTATTAGTAGTCCAGTCATTATATACATTTGGAAATGCAAGGTCACGTAATATCAAACATTTAGCTTTCTCGGTTCACTTGCATTTCTACCTCGTTTTTTCCGACGTAATGCCTGGACTATAGACTGATTTTACATCTAAACGAAAAATTTCTCACTTCAGCGGTTTTTACACTAGAGCAAATACAAAAATACGTCACAAAATATGTTTGTCCTAAAGAGTTAATTTTTAATAAGTATTTTTTATTATTTCTTAATTAATCCGCTATAACATTAAATATTCTGTGAACATTTCAACGGGCAATCTATTACGGTTCAAAAGATACAGCCGCGGACGGATAGACAAACAGACAATCTGAATCCGAATCTGAGACAGCGTATGGTCAGTAATAGGATCCCGTTTTCACCCTTTGGGTACGAACCCTAAATAACACATTCTCGGGGTATTCCCCGTTTAAAGGAGTGGTATCACCTTGGATTAGCGGTGATTGGTGATATCTTTAATTGAATGATTGTCATCTTGGATGATATCATTTCAATCATAAATTTATTGACTAAGCTTAACCTGATATTTTCTTGTACATATTTACAAGATTTCAGCTTTACAAGATGTGGGGATGAGTTTTTTGATGGATTCGGGACTTGTGGTATACTATTTGCGGAGCAGCATAGTTGCTGTGACATTAGCCGAACTCTGGTTATATACCTTGCAGTTCAGTCATAGTGAAACTGTCAAATTTGCGACTAAATCGCGAGATGCATGTAACAAAATCAGGGGGCCGTTCGGTTAATGTCACAGGCACTATGCTACACCGCAAATAGTATAGTATAGTGGCAATCTGACGCAGGATTGAGATCAAAAACCCTTCTGAGCTTTCCCCATTAAAAAAAAATAGTTCATTGAAAAGTCTTGTTATTACTGTTGAATTCTAATTTCAGCAGTAAAGAATCATCATGAGCTAGAAGACGTACACTGCTGAATATACCCCCTTAGACCTCCACACTGAACGACAGCCTGCCATCTGCATCTACTGGATGCCTGCGACTTTCACGATATCGTCGGTCCATCTAGTGGGAGGCCTAACTACGCTGCGTCTTTCGGTTCGTGGTCTCCACTCGAGAACCTTTCTTCCCCATCGGTTATCGTTCTTCGAGCGATGTGGCCCGCCTATTGCCACTTCAATTTACAAACTTTAATAGCTATGTCGGTGACTCTGGTTCTTTGGCAAATATCCACGTTCCGGATTTTATCGCACAAAGCAACTCCGAGCATAGCTCTCTCCATTACTCGTTGTGAGACCCTGAGTTTTTAAAAAAGGCCAACAGTTAAGGACTACATCTCAGTACCATTTATGTTATCACAAAAGTTCGTCTCTCAAGTACTCAGCACTTAGCAGTAAATAATGCGTACTTATAATATCTAAATACATCAGAACTCATCAACAAAAGGTAATAAATACCTATCAAAAATGGTCTAGTAAAATCCCACCTACCGCATGTCCATATTCTAAGAATCAGCTCTATCGTGAATACCCAGAATTATAATACGAGCTATTTGTTTGTATGATGCAATAACCTGCTATAGTTTTTATGTAAAGGAAATGCCGCTACTAACAACGTTAAAATACACTTTATCGCAAAGCCAATAAGGTCGGTGTTGGTAGAATTGGAAGGAAACCGCAAGACCGCAAGTATTTTATCAACGTGGTAGGCGCCAAGTGATAAATTAAGTGAATCATAAACTTATAGTCCAACCAATTTATCTGAACAGGTGGCCAAAAGTGGGAGCTAATATTTTCCATGGGAGGCCATCACTTTTGTACAGAAACTATACTAGTAGCTCCCTCACTAAACTGAACTGTTGCACTATAATAAGCGGTTTATTAATGTGTCATTTGTGTCATTTATCGAGTACTAGCGACGCGCCCCGGCTTCGCACGGGTGTAAGCTCGGCCATCGGCCTCGCTACTATGACCCGTTCCAGGAACACAAAATTTCATCAAAATCGGTCCAGCCGTTTACTCACCGTTTAAACCTTCCCTGGACTACGACAAACATTTCAAAACCAAAATCAGCTAAATCGGCCCAGCTGTTATCGAATTTTAGCGAGACTAACGAACAGCAATTGATTTTTATATATATAAGAAGATAAGTTCGCGTTTTTTTTTAAGAATAGGCTTGTGTTTGACCGCCAACTTGCCTAATGGTAAGCGACGATGTGGTCAAAGATGAAGTACGAGACTAGAAAATATCTATTCACTCTGCATTTAAAAAGATACTTTTTGTTGGAGAGTAAGTACATGGTTACTGTTATTGCGTTAGGCTTTAAGGGTTCCGTACACAAAGGGTGTAACGGGACCCTAGATATAAATAATAATAATATATAATTAATATATATTAATATAATAAGCCTACTGTCTGTCTATCCATCCGTCTATTCTACTTTATACTACATCCTATAACGGCTGTATCTTTCTAACCGTAATAGATAGCCAGTTGAAATTTTCACAGAATATATTGTAGTGATTTCGGTGGATTAACTAAAAATAATAGATGATAATAAAGCCAAAAACTAGTTTTTAGTGTTCCGTACCCAAAGGGTAAAACGGTACCCTGTTAGGTACTAAGATTAAACGTATTTTTGTGTTTGCTCTATTACAAAATCGGTAATAAGTAAGTAACTGCGTCAAATTTAGCATGATTATAGTTGGACCCGGGTATGTCCTAAAACTGCGACCAGAACCACCGGAGGATGGGCAGCAGCGTCCTATTAGTACACGGTGAACGTACTGCGATCCCCAAGCCGCCTGCCAAGTGTGGGGATTACAACACCCCTCTGAGAGGGAGGCTTTTGTTCAGCAGTGGACATTGATGGCTGATAATGTGATAGTAGTAGTGACCTACACAATCTAATGTAAAATTAATAATAAATACTGGCCAAGTGCGAGTCGGTGACGAACGGTGTTCACCACCGGTTCTCGTACGATCACCGAAGTTAAGCAACGTCAGGCGGTACCTACCTACTTGTGATGTTTTTTGCACCACTTTTTCGTACTTTAGTAATTACTAGCCGTCCGCCCCGGCTTCGCACGAGTGTAAGCTCGGCCTTCGGCCTCGCTACAAAATATAATATAGCCTATGTCACCCGGAGATAGTGTAGCTTCCCAACAGTGAAAGAATTTTTCAAATCGGTTCAGTAGTTTCGGAGCCTATTCATTACAAACATACAAAAATAGGTACAAATCTTTCCTCTTTATAATATTAGTGTAGATTTGATTAATTGAACAGCTTTAGAAAATACATATATATATATGAAAAACGTAATAAGTGCCTATAAAATTTGAGGGTTGCCCTCGATTTCCCTGAGATCCCATCATCAGATCCTGACTTGCGTGACAATGGGACCAAATTGGAAGTATACCCTACCGAACAAAAGAAAAATAATCGAAATCGTTTAACAGTTGGCGGAGATATCAGTGAACATCATCATCAGCCAGAAGACGTCCACTGCTGAACATAGGCCTCCCCCTTTAACCTCCACACTGAACGACATCCTGCCATCTGCATCCACTGGATGTCCGCGACTCGCACAATGTCGTCGGTTCATCTAGTGGGAGGTCTACCTACGCTGCGTCTTCCGGTTCCCAGTCTCTACTCAAGAACCTTTCTTCCCCATCGGTGAACATACATTAAAATATATAAACACCGAACGTTATATATATAAACAGTGGATCATAGAACCTCCGCCTTTTTCGAAGTCGGTTAAAAATACTTCATTTCATTACCTTTTCGACTGACTATGGGGGTCGATTTTTTATTTACTCATCTTTTCGTATACCCACAGAATACATAATTGTATACCAGTTATGATTTTTATGAGGGCGCTACTCCCTCCACCCTAATAAATACTATCTGTGAGTCATTTGTATAGGATTGAGAACCTTTGCAGTTCTAGAAAATGAGTTTTTTTGAGCCTATGGTACACCAGGAAAACTGGACTTCGCACGCCGTCTCACCCGCGTCTTGCCCCAATTTCGAAGTAATCCAAGTCTAAATTTCCTCAACAATATACGTCACATATTTATGAGCTCAAAGTTCAAAACCTACGTCACATTATTACGTACAGAAAATATGTTATGAACATACATTATGAACATAATCGCACTTCGGAAACTTTCCTGGCACTTTGTCCTTTGAATTACAAAACATGACACAATAATGGGTAGAGCATTTTATGACGTTCGCAATAACCACCTAGCCTTTGATCAGGGTAGAGTAAGAGCCGTAACAGACACGTCAACATGGCTGACGAACCCCCGGTGCCGTCCAACCAACGGTAGAGAAAGAGAAAATTTTCTCTTTCTCTCCTGTTGGTCAGACGGCGGTTCGTCAGCCAAGTTCGACACGTCTGTTACGGCTATAATATTGTCGAGCAGCGCGTTTCATTTCTGGAAACCATCGTACAGGTATCGATCATTTTCTGGCATAAAAGTAGTCCATCTGCTCCAGGATGTACACTAATTTCACATCAAAATTGTATGCTGGTTACAAACAATGCAAGTGTCCAATTTTATTTTTGGGTTCGATTTTTAGACTTTGTTCCGTAGCCGGATAAGGAAACCTTGTAAATTCGTTCTGTCCGTCCGTCTGTCTGTCTGTTTGTCTGTCTGTTCGTCCGAATTTTTTAGAACATTCTAACTTTTACAATTAAGATTTGTGTAGACTCTTGTCTGTATCATAAGCATAGAACGGAACGAATTCTGCTGAGTTCATACTAACTACTTACAAAGCTATGCCAAATTGTCACAGATTAATAATAACTCTGTGCGATCCGATACGTCCGATTCGGACAATAATATGTTGTTTTCTTCATAAATTTCGTTTTTTTATTTAATTAGTATCCAACTCTAATGCAGTGGTTCGAAGGTAAATGCGAATTACCTGTGCACCCGCAAGTGGTTGAAGTCGGTGGATTGGCAGGTCGTCACTCGACATTTGGACTCCTAAGCTATCTCTTTCAACATAGCCGCGTGCTTAGGTACTCTTAAAAGGCCATGAAATAAAAGTAAATTTGCCTGCGAAAAGTTAATCAAAACTTGTTTCCTTATTACCAACACCCCTGTATTATGTTGACCTAATATGTAAGGTTTAGGGGTTTAGAAAATAAAACAAAGTTTCTTAGTAATATTTGTTTTAGGAAAATAACTATGCTGCCTACGTGATTAAAGGTCAGTCGTATTGTAATATTCCTCTGTCGGAAATTTACTGTGTTTTCGAGAAGTGTTGCTACAGTATGAGGAAGAGTGGATACAAATACTACAAATGACATATTACTTATAATCTACCTAGTAAAACGTTCATTGCGTACTTTAACCAGGGGGGTTTCACTCCGCAGTTTAGGTCCGTTCAGCCGGCGCACCTTTCGACGGGCGTCACACAGTGGTCGCTCGGCTCACACGCTAGCCACATCGCGCGTATTAATCCAGTTCGTTTTCTTTGCATAAAAGAAAATATAACGAAAATGTATTCTATTATTATGGAACAGCATTCGTTATATGATTTTTTTGGCCGATTATATTCAACAGACTCTGCAAATTAGAGCTCTCTAAATATGCGGGCTCCATGAGTTTTTGTCTAAACATGCATCGGGATGATGATTTTGTAAATTGTAATAGGCCTCTTAAACTTGTACGTTTGCATAATTGTTATTTGAAACAAATTCAGAATAAGCGTTAGTTTTTTTGTGAAGTAATAGGTAGGTAGGTTAGGTACTACAGAGGCTACATAGCTGGAAAGTAAATACTAATAAGTATTATGTATAAATATTAAGAAGACAAACCTAACGTAACACGTGCCGCGTCAGGAAAGATAGAGCTACGTGATAGAAAGAGAGCTGCTCTCTAGGTGAATATAGGAGGCGGTATCCAGCGAGTTGAATTGCTGCTTTATTGCCTCGTGGATAAGAGTCCTTATTTATTTTAATTTCTTTGCGGAGTAAACTTTCAGTATGTATTATATGGCTTGACTACGTGATTCTAATAGCTTACTGATAACTAAAGCCCGTTGCAGACGATGCGCAGTACTCGCGCAAGTACTGCTATGAGCCAAAAAAGCCGATGACTATAATGACAATTTGTATGACATACTAATTTTATGTTGACATATTTTTACAGCAATTTGTTGTATTTATTATATTAGTAATTTTATAATATTATTCCTATTTTTACTAGGAAATCTATTTTAGTTTAACAGTATGTGAGATAAATGTTAGTGGAATTTGTCCGTTTTTATTCTCAATAAATAATTTGAATTTGAATTTGAATTTGAATGAGCTGCTACGAGCTAAACCACTTTCTTAGTGTTGGAAGTTGTTTAGTAGTCTCTCTCTAAGCAAAAAGTGATGCTTTTTGGATTAGATAAAAGAAAGGCCGAAAACTAAAACTTATTATTTGAGTGTTTGACCAAACTTATTATTTAAGTGTTTGACCACACTTAACCATTTTACAAGCTTTTATTTAACTTGCAATGTATGTATGTTTGTTCGGGTGGAATCTTGCAACTCAATTTTAGACCAGTTTGGCATAATTATGTAAGTTCGGTGACAATGCAAAGTTATGGTACAATCGAGTTAGTCTGATGATGGGGACAGAATGTGGCCATAGGAACTGCTAAACGAAACGACGTAACCCCATCGAATTTAGGTTGGTTGAATTTGTCTTCCCAAGCATTTTGGTCCTAGGATGGCGGATTACATTTTATTCGCTAAAACTAAAAGATTGTTTTTTTTTTAATACTAACTTATTACAGATATCTTTAAATTTGTTTCATCAAATTAATGACAAAAATAATTTTTGTGTAAACACCTATAAACAAATAATTACCGCCACCTGCGCGGATAATGAATAAAACCTTTTTAAAAAGAAGCTCAAGGATCTATTGACTGCTAAATGCTACTATAGAATAGATGACTTCCTAAAGGATAAATTTTGACATAATATTTAAATTTAAATTTTATTTTATTTAGATCCTATTTCACTTTAAGTATTGACATCACAGAATAAGGACTAGTAGCTTAGAATATTTGACATTATGTAACAATTATTTTCGATTATCTTGAATCTATAGTAATAACTTTATCTGAACTGTGTTAGTAATAATAAAATTAATAATTAAATTCCCATTATATAAATGCAACAGGACTTAGGAGCAACTAACTCCCCTCTCGAATTTGTACACCCTTTGTGGTAAAAACATGTTGATAAGTACCTACGTTAAATGTTATAATATCTTTACCTGCACACATGTTTGGACAAATAAACGAATCTTTATCTTTATCTTTAAAAAAATGAATTACTTATTTATGTATAGTAGGTACGTGTAATAAAATCGCCATGATACTAGATACAAAAACATCGGTGTAAATAGCTAGGTAATTATAACGATTATAGGTACCTACATATACCTAGATGTGTAAATATCTAAACTCTGTGTACATTCTGTAAACATTTTTCTTTCTTTCATTTTGAGAGGATTTTGGCGTCCGACGTCTTTTGCATTTGCCAGTGTCAGTGTCAAGTAATTAAATATGTTCAAGTTTTATTTAATATCGTCAAACAAGTCGAAGTCAAGTAAGTTACGGGCAAGTCCAAGTCATGCCCTAGTATTGAGGTGGAGATTTTACTTGTGGGCCATAAGTATTAGTCTCCAAAGTAGTCTCAACAAGTTGTGGCGCTACGCGGCAGTTGTAACGATACATTTACATGCACGAAATTAAGTTTTACGTCTTTTATAACCTGTACAAAAACAGGAAACAATATAAAATGTGTTCGGCTTAAGAGGGGTCTAGAGCGCGTACTTGTCCATACAAAAAGAAAAAGCTGTTTTCTACCTCCTAATATTATCCGATTTCGGTGTTTTTTTTTTTCATGTATTCAGCTCATTATTTACTAGGCTTATTCGTCTTATTTTTTCCAGTTTGTTTTATCACTGTAATGTTATAAGCATTTAAAACAGCCATATTTTTGCTCTGAAACTATGTCTATTAAAAGTCATCATATTTTAGAAACCAAAAACTTTTTTGAAAATAATAAAACGTATAAGCCTAGATTACATTCTATTCAAGCGATTGACACCAATAACAAAACATTTTGTTACAATTTAGGGGGTAAAAAGAGGTATGCCGCAGAACCTAAATTCTAACAAAAAATATACCTAAAAATCTCACGAGCAGCAATTCTCTCTATCGGGCACATAGGGGGTCGGGGGGAAAATAAGACTTTACTTCTTTACTTACTTTACTTCACACAGACAAGCAATAGGGATGCTAACGGTTATATCGACACTAGAGATGGGAAAGTAATCAAAATTACTTTTTCTTATTTACTTACGTTATTGAAGTAAAATGGGCATTTCGAATTATTATTAATGTTCAATCAAATACATTCAACATACCTACGTAAGTATTGTGTACTACGTACATATAATTATTATACCTAGTACTATATAATAAAGGCATTTAATGGGCAGGGAGGTGGTAGGTAATGTAAAGAATATACCTATTAGTGGTACCTAACTTACTAGATGCTATTTGTGGTATTACGTTGATCTCCTATTTTTATTTAGGACGCGTAATTTTTGCAATAAAGCCTGTGTTTTGATCTGATCTGGATGTGTTTTGGTTGTTTGGTAGCTGACTTTTTTATCTAAGCTTAGTGGTAAACTTTTTAGGGAATTATAGTTACAGTCATCTAGAACATTAGCCAAATATAATGTAGGTACTAGGGTTTCTGGAACTGGTACTGAATTTAAGAACCGGGATTTTCGGTACTTGACGTCATCAGACCCGGGATTTCTCAGTACTTTCGATACTACCTTAATTTTGTTAACTAATGGTGCAATTATAAGTGAAACAAGAAGTAGTAATGAATATATGAACGATTTAAATAAGTCAAAGAGTTTTACTGATGGTTCTTGATAGTTCAGTGTACTGTACTTCTTTCTGCCACGGAATAATATTCACCCACTAAGAGCTTTGGTGATCGAATGTCAATATCGGTAGTATGGTTTATAGTGCGTTTAAGCAGTGTGTCTATTTTGGTGACGAAAAAATTCAGATGAATAATTGCCAAATTATTATTCTGAATTTTACTTCAAAGTTCTTTCTGCTGCTGTCAAATGATACATGCATAACAATTCATTCCGATGTTGCTGATGAGCTTGTTGTCACTATTCTCAATGGACTCCTGAGTTCTAAGCTGATACTTACTTGGCTAATTCATCCCAAAGGTCCGAGCAGTAGGTATTCCATGCACGTCTGTACTTGTGCTTGGTACAGAAATACCAAATGTTTGGACGTGAGGTACTGTCGCATCTTTGGAAGAATACCCAGCTTTTTGGCAGCCAAGGAGCCTTATTCTCAATATAGAAGCCAAAGTTGTGGGTTGTTGTCAGGGAATCTTCCAAAAGCACGAGCCGGTTAGTTATTGGAATATCTACATCCCGGAAAAAAAGAAGTCAGGTGGAATGATGTCCTATTTGTGGAGAACATACACGCGTGGGTCTTAGCTGCATTGAACTTGACCTGATTAGTATCGCCCCAATCGGAAACTGCCTGACGGGACAAGTTCATGCGTTCAACCATGGCTTCTCAGAGAGACTGAATTTGTGGTCAACCAGTTCATGCATTGGATATGTAGCTCTGTGCTGTCGTCTGCATACCCAAGTGTCGAGTTTGAGGGGACAGTTGATATGCAGTTACAAATATGCAGTATGCAGTGTGTAGGAGTAGCTTTTCTACAGCATCGGACGGATCTGAGACATTACTTAAGCTAGGTAATATATCTTATGCGTGCGCGCTTTAACATGGCTACATTGAGGCCTTAACTATCAGCGAGCTTTACTTCAGTAGTACATTGGATAAAAAAATGTAGTACTCCATGGACTGACACTAAGCATTCGTCCCATCTGTGCAGGTCGAAGGATCTTCAGAAGAAAGGCATACTGACTGCCAATGATAAGACACTAAGGAAGATTGCATTTCATCCAAACCCACTGATTTGTATTGTCACACCTGCCTAGTACCTTTAGAGTTGATATCGAGTGGGATGTAGATAGATACAGATTTCACCAGAATGGTCAGAATTACGAAAGGTGAAGAAACCGCTACTGAGTAGCGGGCTGGATCAGAGAGTAATAATCTGCATCGTTATTTTCATCGTCATAGTCTCATCAAATGTAAGGGTGGAAGCTTGAAAATTTACAACCAGTGCCAAAGCTTGCAAATGTACAAAATGATCTCAGTGACCGGCAATACGGATTTCACCGAAACCGGTCGACTGGAGATCTTGTAGCGTAAGCCACACACATCTGGAGTTAGACCATCGATAAAAACGGAGAAGCGTTCGCCGTTTTCCTCGACATCTCTAAGGTTTTCGACAGGGTTTATCATGACGACCTTATAAGCAATTTTCCTCATTTGTGTTGTCCACCGGTTTCGTTGCGTGGATATCAGACTTATTTACGGATAAATCAATTCGAGTTATCATTGATGGCTGCTCGTCCAATCGATTGGCAATGAATGCCGGTGTTCTCAAAGGGCCGGTGGTTTGGTCTCTGCAACGCTCTTCCTACTGCACGTCAAGTAAGTACTGAATTTCCTTTTTGGATAGTCATCTAAGCTTGATGTGTTTGAGTCTATTGAGAAACGTGCCAAAATGCTCATTAGCAACGAATCCCTAGTTTAAACGAAGCTTCTTAGTTTTGAACATCGGCGCAAAGTTGCTAGTCTATTTCCCTCCTGCCCATGTTTCTATCAGACTGCCAGAGTGGGCACAAAAGTCGAAAGCGTTGATATTCCTAATTATTTTGATTCCACTTTTATTGTGCAAACTGCTAGTCTGTGGAATACGCTTCCTGAATGGGTGTTCCCCAATAGTCACAATACAATCTGAGTGTCTCCAAACCACGAGTGCATCTGTTTCTTCTTGGCAAGCGTGCTCCATCGTAGACCGCATCATCGCCTAACATCAGGCGAGTTGGCGATCAAATACAAGCCTATAATTAAATCAAATATAAATCTAGCTAAAGGTATACAGTCTAAATCGTCTTCATCGCTAATCGCAAAAACTGCAGATTTTCAGCTTCTTCTTCCACAGGGGTTTTATTTTTCTTGTAGAAAATGTCGATAATTCTAAATTACAGTGCATGTTCGATACAAAGATAGAAACAGACAGTCCGACAGTAAAATATTTGTTATAAAAACGAGATTTTATGTCGTCGATACCGAATCCCGAGAGTACCGAAAAAGCCGGGAATCAGTTTTAATGCCTGGTCTTAAATTACGTTTAAAAATACCGGAAAATCCTGGTATTTTGGGTTCCGTGATTTACTGATTCTGAACCCTAATAGGTACCTACAGAGAAGTCTGATAGCTTTTTAAAGAATAATTATCAATATAAAAACCGACTTCATAAAAATTACAGAACTGGACCAAGTTGAAATGGGACCACACGGGAAGCACCAGCATTCAAATAAAAAAAGAATGATCAAAATCGGTTTACCCAGTAAAAAGTTCTGAGGTAAGAAACATAAAAATATAAATAAATTTAATAAAAACAGTCGAATTGATAAACTCCTCCTTTTTGGAAGTCGGTTAAAAAAATACAGTCGAACTGATGACCTCCTCATTTTTGGAAGTTGGTTAAAAAAATACAGTCGAATTGATAACCTCCTCATTTTTGGAAGTCGGTTGAAAATTAATCACATGACTATAAAAACTTGTACTATTTTAAAATGAAAAAAACACATCAATTTCAGGGACCATTTATTTTCCTAGATCGCGATTTGCCGTGGCTAGGCCGTTAGCCAGGCCAGAGGCCCGTATAGGTGGCTTTACTACGGGTAGTGAGTTTAGATGTGTGCGCGCAAGCACGCACACACCGAAGCTTACGGTGACACACTGCTATAGAATCTGTGACGCGGCTGCGGGGGAACGTTGAGATAGCAATACGTTTGCGAAATACCTACAACGCGAAAACAGTGTTTGCTACAGACTCCTCTTAAACAACTTAATTTTCCCAATATGTGAGAAACTAATTAATTAAGTTACTAATTATGCTTCAAAAATGTTATAAAGTTAAATAAATTAAGTAAATATAAACTAAACAAGCTATTTAACATAATACCATAACAGTGATGATGTAATATAATTTTATTACAGATTAAAATAATTCGAATGAACTTCCGATTACCGATTACGTAAGTCATCATTCACCTGCGTCATTGACACAGGCCACCGAGAATCGGAACTTGCGAGAATTAAGACAAATAAAAACAAGATGGCGCGTTACTAGAATTTGGCGCCAAACTGCGCCACGATGAGTCACTCGATTCACGACACACGAATCATTTTATGAATCAATGTTAGTAAACGAATTGTTTTCCCAGTGATAATCGATGGATTTTGGTGCTCTCTGGTGACTCACAAGCTTTTCATTTTTTTTATAAGTATCTCTTTATTTAGACTTTGGTTTGATGATTCAGAGAAATAAGTACTTCAAATACTCTAACTCCAGATATGCAAACTAAGTACTTTACTGTAGCGATGACGCTAGAAAAAGAGAAATGGAGAAGGAATATTCGTTGTAGGTTAGAATTAGTAGGAGCGAGGTAAATTTTGTTAATGCTAAAAAAGTAGGTCGTGTGATATCTAAGAACGCGTTTCGAATCAATGCCAACAGCGCTACAGACGCCAACAACGCTAATGATAACCAATACGTCACAAATAAACTTTCTTCGTCCCGTATCGATTCTCATTAGCTCTGTTTGCTATTTCTACCGCAAAATAATTGAAGTATATACCTATCAATAGAGTTATTATGCTTTGTGTCGGTAAAAATCTTTTGTACACATAAAATCTTTGTTTTTCATCATTCCATCGACTTTTTCGCCCTCAAAATAACCTAGTGCGTAATCGTACGTCGCACTGAAACGTTACAATCTACCGATAATTCCGATTATTCCGATAAAATATTTCGTAATTCGATTGTTTACGAAAACAGGATATTCGGAACGTTCTCTCTATGCACGTGTTCACTTGCAATCTTTATCGATGATTTAATGTGATGAAATTCGACTAAAATAATCGGAATACGTTACTGTAGAATGTTATTTTTGAAACTAATAATGTAATAAGATTATAGCTAATTGGATCAAAAATATCGAATGCCTAGACAAGAAGACTAGTAGAAATAATTATTTAAATATTAAATTATAAATAAATGTTAGTACCATTTTAGTCGTACCAGTAGTATTATTAGTTGTTAGTTCTTTAAAAGGTAGTCAAGAAAAATCCAGTTCTATCCAAATTCGAATATCGATTATTAAATTAAGCTGGATTTGACGTGTCAGTTGCCTTTATCTTATCAAAGAAACTATTGTATTCAAGATGATAATAATAATGTATCAGTCGATCAATAAATGTTTTCTGTTTCTGATTTTGATTCTGATGATAGGAAAGCATATTAACCTATTATAGATATAAGTATCTATAACGTCCATGCCAAGAAAATGTCGTGTCCAAATAAAATAAAATATAGTAGTTTGAATTATTTTGTTTGTTAAACTCCTGAGATAACTGATAAAAAACACTAAGCTTTTTTTTCTTTTTTTTCGGTTATCTTCAGTTGTTTATTTATTGTCAGTTAAATTGAGATTGTTTATAATTCATACAAAAATCCCATAGAAAAAAGACGTTAAGTGACCCTAGTACGAGCACTTGCGAAAAAGTATTCGTTTCGTAAACGATAGCAAAATGTATGAAAAATTGAACAGCGCCTCTATCGCATAGCCCCACAGTTTTTCCCGAATTCGAGAATATTCCGGGAAACTTTTCTAATTTTCTCTCTCCATAAAAACCTTATTTGGACTGTTACGAATAATTTAAAACAATAAATAGCAAAATCAGTCCAGGGACCTTACCCCTAGCTTCACTTTTGCGAGCCAACTTTTAGGTACCTGATAGGTACCTAAAATTAACCAACTCATTTAAGCTGCATCGTTTAAAAGCGTCTAACTTGAATGAACGAAAAACGAAAAAAGTTTTACTATGCGTGTGTGCGTGAAAATAGCAAAGCTTGGCGGCTATCAAATAACTACCGCTTATCGTAGTTGATGGTACCGTTTAGACAAATAACACCTATGCGGGTCAACTTTTCGAGCTAGGGGTAAGGCCCCAGTTATGCGATTATCAAGGAATAGCATTACATTTTTATTCATATTGACTAGATTACCATATTTGTGTACTTATAGCAAGCAAGAGTATGCACTAACACTATTGTTTTTGTTTTGATGTCAAGATGAGGCGCAGTTTCGTGATACCTAAATGTCGATGATATCAACCAATAAGTATTTGTATCCTTTGTACCTATTTCTTTCGAAATATTGACTACTAGCTGCGCCCCGCGGTTTCACCCGTGTGGTGATGAAAATCGGTGATGATGATGATGAAAAGTAGCCTATGTGTTAATCCAGGACATAAGCAATGTATATTCAAAATTTCATCCAAATGCATCCAGCCGTTTCTACGTGATTGAGTAACAAACATCCATCCATCCATTCATCCGTTCATCCATCCATCCATCCATCCAAACTTTCACATTTATGATATTAGTGTGATAGTGTGATTGATGTGAAACATCTATTGGCGTGCCTTATCAATGAAACCGACTCGTACATCTTCCAAAACTGATTTCTGCCTCCAAGACTCAGCAGGAAAGTCAGTTTTTTTTCAATGTATGTCGTAAGGGCAATCAATGAAATAACCTAACCCAATTTTCTAAATAGACAACGAGTGTTTAATTTATAATTATTTGAAAAAGAAAGAACTAATTAAAAGTAATAACTAAACTTAAATAAAAACTACGTACAATAGCAACTAAGGGGCCAACCATAAATTACGTCATACGTGAAGGGGAAGGGAGGGGGTCAACAAAGTGTGACATCGTGTGACAAGGGACAAGGGCGAGTCATAAGATTCGTGACGTCACATGTATTTGTATATATATATCTAAAGTGCTACAATTCTAAACGTCAACTCCAACGAAAAACTTTAAAATATTATCAACTCTAAACTTTAAATTCCAAAATATGTGACGTCACACAAGAGAAGGGCGTCATAAATAAATGTGACCACGTGTGGGGGGAAGGGGGGACAGAGCTCCAAAAATTATGAATTCGTGTCTCGTAAGTTATGGATGGTCTCTAAGTAGTATACTCACGGTCAACTGCTTTCGAAGAGTATCTTGAAGGGTTACAATTTTGACGCAATATATCATTTTTGACAAATTGGTAATATCTGCATGTTACCCATTGAGATACAGGTAAAATAAAATAAAAAAATTAAACTTACAGCATAAAGATAAGAACTTGTAAAATTGTTAAAGTTTATGTAACCTTTTTCCTGGGAGCCAACTTATTCAGAAATTCATGGGCTAAATACACAAAAATTTATGTAAACAATTTGTTGTTTAATTTTTTACCCATTCCGATTATTTCACCATGGGAATTTTACTGATGATAAGTATAAAAAGAACCTAATATAATTCCCTGGAATCTAATTTTCCTCACCCATTGAGCGATTTTTTTGTATTTCCTATTAAAAATCTACAATCTATACCTACGTTCAACCTGCGAGCCGATTCTGGAGAG
Organism: Agriopis leucophaearia; assembly: GCA_949125355.1. Classification (NCBI taxonomy): domain Eukaryota; kingdom Metazoa; phylum Arthropoda; class Insecta; order Lepidoptera; family Geometridae; genus Agriopis; species Agriopis leucophaearia. Next base: position 7,677,741 of record OX421286.1, read on the forward strand.
GTTAATATTGTTTCGCTTAGTGTTAACCTCATTGATTTTTATATGATAATGATGGTGACAAAAACTCAGGTGGTGAGACAGGTGCGTAACTTACCATTTACAATTAGTTGTTCGGAGTTTCCGTTTCAAAATAAGCGGATGGGTTTTAGAGGCCCGGCGGTTTTTCTGTAAGATAACGTTTTCTGCCAGCAATTTGGCCGCGTCAATGCTATTATTTTGGTCATAATCTTTAGTTACAATTATGACGTTATAAAACCATTGAAATAATTAACTATGGCGTACACAATGGGATGTCCCGGACCAGTCGTAACGTTAACGTCGGGAAACGTCATCATATCAACCTAAGGATCACACTAATGGGCAAGATTTGGATGGACAGGATAAAACCAAAAACTAAAAGGGTCTTGTATTCCAATCTTCCTTTATAAAGCGTAAACCTGATCCCTGCGCCTGCTAGACTGTAACAAAATTGACACCCTAGAAATGAGGTGTTAGAAGCGCCTCCAAAAAATCTCATGGACTGCATTCAGCACCAACATTTCGATATTAAGACGCTCTTTTCCGACTTTTAGCAATTATGGTCATTCTAGATTAAGTGTGCATACCTCCATGGTTAGCTTAAAATTATAAAAATGGTGTCATAACAAAATTGAATGTTTTATCTAGGAAACCCATGAGACCGAAACACGATTAAGCACATTTCGCTCTATAGAAAAAAATTATCAAAGTAGCACTGATTTGCGCTTTTATCTCTGTTTTTTTGGATTCATTCCATAACCTATTTATTAAATTATGTCTGCGATATCTTGATATATAGATTTCATAATTATTAAGGAAACCGGTGAGGTGCATTTTACATTACAGCTATACTTTTCGATCAATATGAGAAAAAGCCCAAAAATAGAAGTAGCGAAACGCACGAATGTGTTGTGTAAGAGCCATGATTTTGCTCCGCTAAATGCGACTTTAATACAATAAACCAAGGATTATGGTCACGTATAGTAAAGCGATGCTTAAAAGTGGGAATACTTCGCCTTAACGGAGCTCAACATTAAGTGATAACTGGTCATTGCAACTTGAATAGTCACTTGTATAAACTGGGAGCTATGGACAGTTTGCTGTGTCGTGGGTGCATAAAGGAGAACGAAATTGTAGAGCATATTCTGTGGCACTGTGAAGCCACAGAAAGAGTTGAAATCTTTACCGGGTTGCATGAAAAATCACCATCCACGTCACCACAACAACTAGACTGCTTTCATTATCATTAGTTACACTTCCATTTAATGGAGCAACTGTGCCAGCGCCCCTGTCACTCGCTCTGATATTTCAAGTAGCTAGTTTGGCTTGGGTAGATGCTGGCAGTTGTAACGAAGGGGCTGGTAGGGATGGTAGTAAGCGAGATGTTAGTGCAGTGCCCCCATTTTGAATAAGAATAAGTCCAGACATACGTCGACTTACTCGTAAGAATAGTGTAGATTTTCGGGCACTTCTCAAGGAACGAAGATCCAATGGAAAGATTAGTCCAAGGCCAGGTAGAAGGGCACGTCGAGGCAGAGATTCTTAGCAATTTGACTTAGACTGGTCACAGCTGCGTTGGCTTGACGTCGTGAAAGATAGCTTGAAGGTCCAAGAGATGGCTTGAGATCTTGAGAGACATGAGGGCTAATTCACAATGAAGACTCTAACGACTGTGTGGTGGAGTTTCTTTCTTTATATAAATAAAAAATTTGTTAATGGTATTTTCGTCGGATCGTCTGCGGTGCGTCTGAACAAAGAAAGACGTACCAAGCTTTATTTTCATTTGAAACGAATTATTCTGATATCAATTATGAGAGTGTATTGCGTTGAATGAAAATATTTAGTTTTTTAGCCAAACTAGGCGCCAGCATTCCGGTCCTCAGTTACCTCCTTGGCCAGACCCCTTTTTTGTGAAGAAGTGAGTCATTTTAATCTACACTAATATTATAAAGAGGAAAGATTTGTACCTATTTTAGTATGTTTGTATGTTTGTAATGAATAGGCTCCGAAACTACTGAACGGATTTGAAAAATTCTTTCACTGTTGGGAAGCTACATTATCCCCGGGTGACATAGGCTATATTATATTTTGTAGCGAGGCCGAAGGCCGAGCTTACACTCGTGCGAAGCCGGGACGGACGGCTAGTCTTTTATATTTCTAATTTGAACTTTATGTCAAGCTGCATCAAAATAGGCGAAGTAATTAATTATCCAAGAGTCTGAACATTATGGTAGGTATTAAGAATCTGAACTACTGTTATGCAACACAATTATTACGCAATGGTATTTTATGAAAATAGTCACAAGGGCATAGGAAAACACTACGTAAATACAAACTTCCTTGGATTAAACATAAACCTTGAACATAAACCATTTCCAAACAGTATTAGTTAATTATGAAGTGGATTATGTAACAATGTTTGTGACTAAGTAAGAATAAGTACTTTAATACTATGACGTCATTATGGTATTTGCTGTAATTCATTTTCAGTTCTTTGAGTCATTAGTTGATTTAACCTAGTTTACAGTAGGAAAAAATTAAATTTATATATATTCTATGGTGATACACAAAACACAAAATTACAGATTCTAATATCATGAGTCATTAGATCCTGGATGTCTGCAGCATGACACAACTTGCGATTCACTATCTTATCATCAAATAAGTAGGTATGTTATCTGACACCTTGTATTGTGGCATTAGATAAAATACCTATCTGTGAGTACCTACATTAAAGATGATTTAATTATGGCAATCAGACCAAATTAAAATATTTTATCGTGATTAAAAATAAACTTTTAAAAAATGCCTTGTTTACAATAATTAAGTACTAAAGTAATAAATGAATAGTAAAAAAACATTTATAAAGCAAGCTTTAAAAATGTAAATAATTTACAATATAAAAAACCGTATTTATCAGAACTGGACCAAACTGAAATGGGACGAAATGGAAAGCAACAGCCATCAAATAAAAAAAGAATTACCAAAATCGGTTCACCCTATCAAAAGTTATGCGGTAACATAAAAAAAAAAATGATAACCTCCTCCTTTTTGGAAGTAGGTAAAAAATGCGTATACAACATTTCATGTCTGTGCTGTAAAAATCTACAGAAATATCTACGGACGAAGTAGCTCTACGGAAACAAAAAAAAGTTTCGAACAATTGTTTTTGAAGGAAGCCATGAAACTAAAGTTCGCGACCCTTTCAGTTCAGTACTTTTTGACTCTTTTTAAACTTTTCACAATTGTTGCTAAGAACGGTCGAGGCTTTGTTATTACACTAGTCATTGTGCCCGCGGCTTTGCTTGCTTTTACGCGCAAAAATGTAACTTCACGCGAACAAGTTTTGACACGAAAACTTGCGAAAAATGAAACTTTATTATTGAATGAAATAAACGCACAGTAGCATGTGCGTTTTACAATCTGACGGCACCCGGTTCGATCCTCGGCACAGCACCAATGACTTATTTAGTACCTACCTTGTTAAATTATGTGCAGTTTCGATGGTATCGCTCAAAAACGGCGAAGGAAAACATTCTGAGGAAACCGATATGTCCAAGAACCTCCATGGTTCATGGTCCATTGTTGCCTGGAAGCGATAAGGCCGCCTATAAAAACCTAGATAAAATGTTCATTGTAATATATAAAGAGTTATCTTAATCTCAAAAAAGTTTTAAGACATAAAATTCACCAACAACCAACATGCACTGGATCACCATGGTGGATAAGGGCACATCCTCTCTCTTTGAGAGAAAGGCCTGTGTCCCAGCAGTGGGACATGATAGGCTAAAATAATGATGATGATTGAGTGAAAACAATAATAAAGTTAAAAAACCGAAGACACATAAGGTGTACTTACAATCTACATACAAACAAACACAGATTTATTTCGAAAGATGTTTATGTAACGAAACATGTTTTTTGGGCCACGTGATTTGTTTTTTCAAAAGCCCATGTGGTCACATGGGCTTTTGAAAAAAACATCATAAAGCATCCGAAAGTCTATTTTTGTTCTTATTGAGTTTTTAAGGTTTCGTACAACATTTGAAAAGCATTGAGTACGAGCCTTTACAAAATCCTCTATTTAACGATAACAAAACATTTTCCTGGCTTTTTGTCGATGTCTTTTGTTTTTTGGCTCACAGGCCATCGGACATTTAAAAAAACATACAGACGAACATAGAACGCCCTCCTTTTTGGAAGTCGGTTGGAAAAGGCGACCATAGGTAGATCCGATCATCGAAAACAAAACTAAAATTTGTCCATAATTAAGGAAGATATACGAGTAAGCATTTCAATGTCTTGCTAGACAGAGTGCACTACTTACGAATGACGTCAAATGTAAGTACGCCATGCAAACTCCATATAATAAGACCTAGTTTACGGAAAAGTGAGTGAGCATCCTTTCCTAGTCCAACCAAAATTTATGACGCTTATATATATCTCAGAACTTTACTAGCCGATTTAAATATATATTTATATTTCTATATAAAAAGTCTATTACAATATCATCATCAGCCAGAAGACGTCTACTGCTGAACATAGGCCTCCCCGTTTAACCTCCACACTGAACGACATCCGGCCATCTGCATCCACTGGATGTCCGCGACTCTCACAATGTCGTCGGTCCATCTAGTGGGAGGACTACCTACGCTGCGTCTTCCGGTTCGTGGTCTCCACTCAAAAACCTTTCTTTCCCATCGGTCATCAGTTCTTCGAGCGATGTGGCCTGCCCATTGCTACTTCAACTTGCAAACTTTAATAGCAATGTCGGTGACTCTGGTTCTTTGGCAAATATCTACGTTCCGGATTTTATCGCGCAAAGAAACTCCGAGCATAGCTCTCTCCATTGCTCGTTGTGTGACTCTGAGTTTTTAAAAAAGGCCAACTGTTAAGGACCACGTCTCACTATAGCAAAAGATAATTAAATAGGCTTGCGTTTGCCCGCCACCTCGCCTGATGAAGAAGGAGCACGCTTGCTAAAAAGAAAATAATACACCGATATAATAACTATCGAGGAACATCTATTCGGGCAGCGCATTCCACAGTCTAGCGATTCCAGTAGGAATGCGGGTGAAACCGCGGTGCTTTGCTAGTTTTATAAATAAACACCATACGACACTTTGTTGGCGCCCTAAAATTCACTATCTGAATATCAATATAACGTTTGTATACGTGATGACCTAATTTTAAACACACTGTTGGTTCAGCTTACAGAACCAGGTTACCCAGTTAGATAACTACGTTACATCACCACAGTTATCTGTTATCAGTAAGTCGAGTTACGCCATCGATAAATAATCACTTACAGTTTAATTTATATTACACAGTTTATATGTGGAAATTGAAATTTAAAGTATAAATTATGTTACCGTCAATCTGTATAATTTGGTATTCTATAAAATACCTAAGACGTTTAGGCAATATATTAAATATAATTTATTTTATACTTTGTCTAGGTATTCTATACAGTACCTAATGTGCAGCCGGTAATGTGTGTAAAAGACGAGAGCGGGGAAGTGGGAGACTGATTATTGACTATGTTTTTTTTTGTAAAAAGTGTTCATTTCTTAAGTAAGTTCCTATCATAAATAATTATTTTTAAGTGTTGTTAAACTATTTCTTGTTCTGACGTAAATCCTTAGCTTTACGATGTCAAGCATCGGCCAGGCTAGGTAAGTGGATCGGACCCCCTCTGGACATCGAGGGTAATAAATACAACGTTTTCACAGACGGTGCAAAAAATAACAAGGAGCTGGATGTAGTTATCACTCACCTGAGCTTGGAATCACGAATTCAGTAGCCCTAAATAAGACCACAACTGTACTGCAGGCAGAGGCGATGGGTCTTCTGCTAGCGGCAAGAGAGGTACTAGCAAGAGACTCGGAACGTAACATACAGAACAAAAACGAGCAACTGACGTTCACTAATGACAGTGCAGCCGTCATCTATGCACCCAAAAAACCTACTCGTGATGAACGTGATGTCAGAATGCCACTCGGCCTTACAAAACTATAAGCAGACATATCTAATGTTAAAGTTCAATGAATAAAAGGCCATAGCATATGTGAGGGAAACAATATCTTGCTAAGGAAGGCGCGAAGCCGGAAATAAGCGCAGATGTTACAGAACTGTATAAGCCAACAGCTATGGAAGCACGAAATCTGCTGTCTCCACACAGAAAAAGAACAACAAAATATTTGGAATAAAACAAAAGACTTTAAACACGCAAAAGCTCTCGACCCATCGATAGATAAGAGAGTGACTAACAAACTACTCAAGTTAACTAGGTCGGACTTTCGTCTAATTATAGATACCATCACAGGTCACTTTGAGCTAAACAATCACTTATGAAAAATTGGGGCCACAGACAGCCTTCTGTGCCGAGGCTGTCTACAGTAAAATGAGACCGTGGAGCATTTACTACTGCATTGAAAAGCCACAGAAGACATACATTTAAGGTTGAGACTCCTTGAAGAAACCACAACAATAAGAAGTCTCCAATACCACACCACCTGGCAAAATAGGGGTAGACCAGTTTATTCAGCGACCCAAAGCCGTGCTCCGTTATCTTAGGGAGCTCCGCTGGTTTGTGTAGGCTGGCAGGGGCAAATGCACAATTACACTCCAAGCGGGATGTCAGTGCAGATCTTATCACCCCACTTTTAATTAGAATTAGAATTTTAGGCTAGGTAAGCCTCGTGTTTACGTGGGTCCGAGCGACTACACTGAGGCCCAAACCATAAGCTTGCTTTGCTAGACAGTGCGGTAAGTCGGAGTAAGGAATATAGTATACTCCATTGCCTGGCGCAATACATCAGTCAAAATTAGCTGTCAGCTTACGCTTGGGTGCAAGGTGCTGTGAGGCTCACCGCTGTCAGTGTGGTACTGCAGTTGACCAGCTCGGTCACCATGGTCTCTCTTGCTCGAGAAGCGCTGGTCTTATTGGCCGACACGCCAGCCTGAACGACATCATACGCAGGGCTTTTTCCACCGCCAATGTTGCAGCTGTGCTCGAACCGAGCGGTCTTGCGCATGACGATGGAAGGAGGTCTGATGGTATGACACTTGTTCCCTGGAAGTTGAGGCGGCCCCTTGTATGGGACGCGACTTGTGTCGATACTTTGGCACCGTCACATCTTCCTGAGACACAGGGTAGGGCTGGTGTAGCTGCCAATTCGGCAGAGCAGCACAAGTGGCGCAAATATGCTAACCTCGGCAGTGGTTACATATTTGAGGCGTTTGATGTCGAGACATTGGGCCCTTGGGGACCGGGAGCTCACCTCATTTTCAAAAATCTTTCAGAGCGTCTGGTTAACGCGACGCGTGACCAAAATGCTGGCGTGTATCTGGCTCAACGTATAAGCATTGCCATTCAACGTGGTAATGCCGCCAGCATGCTGGGTACGCTGCCAACTGATAGTGGGCTTGAGCATTTGGATTATCTTTAGACCTTCAACGGTCTATGGACAGTCTTACTGTTCATTTAGTATTCGTTTTAGCTAGTATTTTGTTTAGTTAATAAAGGCACTTGCCCCTTTAAAAAGATTCGTAAAAAAAAACTTAACTAAAAAAAAAAAAAAAAATTAAAATAGTTAACAAAAAATAAAAATAAGTTGACTACGGGCGAACACCGAAGTTCGTGGAGTTCGTGCGATACATATTAATAAAAAATAAAATAAAAACTCAAGTTTTTAATTTACCTATCGGTGATTTATCGCACATTACATTTTTTAGGTCATACAAACATGGTCGCGACTTCAATCGAGACGTATTTTACCAAATCCATTTCAATGCGACATTGCTATGTAAATGTAAAAGTTAGCTGCTTATTTAATAACAAAAACTTCTAACTATTTATCGAATAAAAAAATCAGATTCGTGTCAATACATTACGTTATATAAAAATAAAGTAAGTAATTTGAGTCACGTGTACAAAGATGATTAAAAAAAATATCTTGTTTTTCGTAAGCATTAAAAATATGTAAACCACGCAACTGCAATAAATGCTTGCATAGCTCTTTTTTATTACAACACAAACACGTGACAGCGTTTATTATGTTATAGTATTACAGTAAATTGTATGGAAAATTTGGGAAAACAATCGAACAAGTAATTTTCAATGCTTTGGTCACGATTTCTAGAGAAGTCTCGATTTTCGCCTTTCTCTGATGCGAGTAATTTTCCAAGCGAGTTTGGCACGTTTTCCTTTTGCTTTTATAAGTCCTTTTATATCTTTGTTTCTATAGAAATTGCTCTCGTATCACGTTTAAACATGTGCAAGTGTTACACGGAACGGTGGTAGGTACCTACTCAGCCAAAAGGAGGGCATTTCTTTCATTATAAAATCACAATTAACAATTGTTATCAGTTTATTAACACTGTCAAAATAAACAGGCCAAGTGCAAGTCAGACTTACGCACTATTGTCTTTTTACCCGACTTCTAAAAAGGAGGAGGTTCTCAATTCGTCTTTTTATATAATTATATTTATTGTTTATTACCTCAGAACTTTCGACTGGAATAACCGATTTTGATGATTAATTTTTTATTTGAAAGCTGGTGCTTCCCATTTCAATTCGGTCCAGTTCAAACATTTTTATGAAGTCGGTTTTTACATTACTTCCGTCTTTACATTAGAGCAACGTTATACAAAAATATGTTAAAGAAAACGTTTGTATAGGGTTCGTTTACATTCGGCTTTAACAATAGCATGCAATGTATTTTTGCAATATCTAGCAGCTGTCAGATCCAATATACGAATGGAAATATTTGTCAGTAACTTTTTCCGGCTTTTTGCGAATTTTATATTAATTTTTTGTTGTCGACGTGAGCTTCATTGAATAAAAAATAAATAGACAAAATAAATATAAAACTTTTCATGTTTCGGATGCTCCAAATTTGTGTGCAAATTAAGGTTGTGTTTTTGTTTTAAGTTGTGTGTATGATTCACTAGTGTTTTGCGCAAAAAAGTTATCTTTATCCGCTACGGCATGAGCTACAAAAAAATGTTTTTTGTATTAATAATTCAATACAAGTTCAACATACAAACCGATTGCGCAATATACCAAAATCACGCGTCAATTTTCCAAAAGCGATGTAAACAATATACCTAATTGTTTGGTTCGCTACAAAAGCAACAATATCTATTCGAAAACGTGTCCGCGACACGTGGTGAGGCTGACACGTGACCGTCACTGTCAGACCGTAGCTGTTACGCAATTATATTACAAAAACGTATTGTATTAAAATACAAAAAAAAATATACAAAATTTATTTATTGTTACATAAAGAAAGCACAAATACATTTAGAATTCCCTGCCTGCTGCGTTAGCGTAAGCTGTGTT